>WSYQ01000157.1:0-13149 GCA_011426435.1 Lysiphlebus fabarum
TAAAAAAAAAAAAAAAAAAAAAAAAAAAACAAACAAAACAAATACGTAAATATAGAAGAATAATTTTTACACAAGTAATTATTATACAATAGATAAAAAAGATGACATTATTATTTATATAGTGCTTTATAATTCAAAGTGTTTGCTGAAAAAAAAAAAAAAAAAAACCAACAAACAAACAATAAATAATAGTTGTATTTAAAAAATCGTTGATGTGAGTGGTTGTGTGATTGTGAAGAAAAGTACACAGTAATAACTTTTCTATAGAAAAAAAAATAAATAAATAAATAATGACTGAAAAAGTCAACGAAGCCAATGTTTTCAAATAGAATTCAAAATGACCTATAATTATTGAGTCAAAAAGAAATGATAAAAAAATAAAAAAATAAACCTTTAATTGGTTTTTAGGTGGTAATATTAGTTAATACTAAAATTCAACTTGTATCATATTATTATTGTTTTTTTTTTTTCAATTAGTAATAATTATAATAAGCATATTTTTTACATTTTTTTTCTTTTGTAGTGATTATTTTTGCTACCCTCTTTATCATGAAAAAATATAATTTATTATCATATTTATAAAAGAGTTAATAGTTTTTTTTTTTTGTTATTTTACATAAAATTATTATTTATTTATTTCATTGGAAATTTTTCTAAAATTTCTAAATCTGAACTATACTCTGGCATATTTGTAAATTTATCACCAATAATCTATAATCAACAGATTAAAAATGAAAATTAAATAAGTATATATATTATAATATTATTTTTATTAAATCAATTACTTACAGTATTTTTTTTAATATCATCATTAGTTGAACTTTTTCTTGTTTGCCAATTATCATCATCATCATTATCATCTTCATCATTTTTATTGGAATTTTTAGAGAGACCAATTGGAACAAGCATAATATCATAATTAGATCTTGGATGACCAAGTATTCCAATATTAATATTCATACTTTGTAATAACTCTTCTTTAGCCAACAGACAATTTTTTAAATAAACTACACGAGGATCTTTAAATTCAGCATCAATTATTCCTAAAAAAAAAAAACAACTAATGATTAATTTAAATTATTTCTTTTAACTTTTAATTCAAATTTTTACAGGCAAATATTTGTACATAAAAAAAGAAAAATAAAATTCCAGGATGTTTGTTTACATTGTGATACATTAAATATTTTAAATGATAAATTTTAATTGAAAAAAAATATTCATACCCAAAGATAAAATTCTATAATCATCAGCATCATTAATTAATAATTCTGGTAATGTTGAATTTATTAATAATTTATTTTTATTATTTATTTGTTTACCATGTAAAATTTGAATATCATCATTTGAAATATTTTGATAAATAGCATCACCGTTTTTACGTTTAGCTGAATTATAAAAATCAGTACAGAATAATCTGTGTAATTCAATTTCAATTAAATTAAAATTTTGTCTTTTTAATGCAATCCATACAATTCTATGAGATATACTTAATAAAATTTCATATAATCTTAAATCTTTTTCACCCTGTGATTGTACAGATAATAAATTTTTACCATTTGATGTTTTCATATGATGAAAATTAATACTTTCATTACAACCAATAATAATATCACAATATTCTTTAGCTAATATACATTTTATTAATTTTAATTCATTACAACGTGAAATACGTTTACCACCAGCATATGGATTTTGTAATTTTTTAATTATTAATTTGTTATTAAAATATTCATTCCATATATCAATGAATAATTGAAAATAAATAATAAGTGATCTTAAAAAACGATCAACAATATTTAAATTAAAAAATTTTATAAATTCTTTATTAATTGGTGTTTTTATTAAAAATAATACTAAATTTTTAATATCTTGTAAAATTATAACATCTGGTATTTTTATTTTACGTTGATAATATTTACGAAAACGTATCTATAATTTAATAATTATTATTATATATTTATTGATTCATTATTATTTTAATAAATAATTACTTTTTCTTCTGGATTTAAAGTATCTGAAATATTTAAAATTAAATAATCATGAGGACAATATAATTTTGATTTTTTAACAATAGTTATGTTAGTTTTTTGACTTTTAATTTTATCTTGTTTATCGGTTCTGCAATATTAAACAAACAATATTAAAATATACTTATATTTATTTTGAATATTATAAAAATAATAATTACCCTAAAGGTACAACACTTTTATAAAAATCATCCCATATAAATTTTTGATCATTCATTATTGTTTTGAAACTTTACGTCACAATTTTAACAGATAAAAAAAAAAAAAAACAAACAAACAAATTGAAACGTGAAGTTGCTGTTGATTTATTGATTTATTAAATTTGTTAGATGCAGTTTTAGTTGCCTATATAATTATTTATATATACGAAGCCGATTACGTGCCTTTGGCGCTGAATAACTTTAAACAGGCAAAGTTTTTTATTATTATTATTGAAAAATCGACGTTGATAAAGTGTAACCAAACTCAAAATTTTTTAGTAAATTAAAAAAAAACGACAAAAGGATATCGTAGTTATTAAGAATAACTAATAATAAGTTATTTTAATAAAACTGTTTAAATTATAACAGAAAAATAGAACAGGTAAAAAGGTATACCGACCGTTATATAATTTTTGTTAATCAGTGATAAATTTTTATATACTCGAATTTTCCTAAAAGTTTTTCAATAATTTTCTATGGGTTGAATACCTCTTCGATCATTATATTTGCCTGATAGTAATTGAAAAGTTTTTCAAAAATAAAAATTCAGATTACTCTTTGGTCATTATAATTGACTCTCGAAAAAACAGGGAACGGCACTGAATACCTCTCGTCAATTCATGTTCGCCTAGTATTTTCAACATTTTTTTCAATAAATTTTAAAAAAAGTTAATGCGGCCACTATGAAAAATATTGACTCTAGAAAAAAACGGGAAGCGGCACTGAATACCTCTCGTCAATTCATGTTCGCCTAGTATTTTCAACATTTTTTTCAATAAATTTTAAAGAAAGTTAATGCGGCCACTATGGAAAATATTGACTCTAGAAAAAAACGGGAAGCGGCACTGAATACCTCTCTTGAAGTCATGTTCGCCTAGTATTTTCAACATTTTTTTCAATAAATTTTAAAAAAAGTTAATGCGGCCACTATGAAAAATATTGACTCTAGAAAAAAACGGGAAGCGGCACTGAATACCTCTCTTCAAGTCATGTTCGCCTAGTATTTTCAACATTTTTTTCAATAAATTTTAAAAAAAGTTAATGCGGCCACTATGAAAAATATTGACTCTAGAAAAAAACGGGGAGCGGCACTGAATACCTCTCGTCAATTCATGTTCGCCTAGTATTTTCAACATTTTTTTCGATGAATTTTTAAATAAGTTAATGCGGCCACTATGAAAAATATTGATGATAGAAAAAAACGGGAAGCGGCACTGAATACCTCTCGTCAATTCATGTTCGCCTAGTATTTTCAGCATTTTTTTTGATAAATTTTAAAAAAAGTTAATGCGGCCACTATGAAAAATATTGACTCTAGAAAAAAACGGGAAGCGGCACCGAATACCTCTCTTGAAGTCATGTTCGCCTAGTATTTTCAACATTTTTTTCAATAAATTTTAAAAAAAGTTAATGCGGCCACTATGAAAAATATTGACTCTAGAAAAAAACGGGAAGCGGCACTGAATACCTCTCGTCAATTCATGTTCGCCTAGTATTTTCAACATTTTTTTCAATAAATTTTAAAAAAAATTAATGCGGCCACTATGGAAAATATTGACTCTAGAAAAAAACGGGGAGCGGCATTGAATACCTCTCTTGAAGTCATGTTCGCCTAGTATTTTCAACATTTTTTTCGATGAATTTTTAAATAAGTTAATGCGGCCACTATGAAAAATATTGATGATAGAAAAAAACGGGGAGCGGCACTGAATACCTCTCGTCAATTCATGTTCGCCTAGTATTTTCAACATTTTTTTCGATGAATTTTTAAATAAGTTAATGCGGCCACTATGAAAAATATTGATGATAGAAAAAAACGGGAAGCGGCACTGAATACCTCTCGTCAATTCATGTTCGCCTAGTATTTTCAGCATTTTTTTTGATAAATTTTAAAAAAAGTTAATGCGGCCACTATGAAAAATATTGACTCTAGAAAAAAACGGGAAGCGGCACTGAATACCTCTCTTGAAGTCATGTTCGCCTAGTATTTTCAACATTTTTTTCAATAAATTTTAAAAAAAGTTAATGCGGCCACTATGAAAAATATTGATGATAGAAAAAAACGGGAAGCGGCACTGAATACCTCTCGTCAATTCATGTTCGCCTAGTATTTTCAACATTTTTTTCAATAAATTTTAAAAAAAGTTAATGCGGCCACTATGAAAAATATTGATGATAGAAAAAAACGGGAAGCGGCACTGAATACCTCTCGTCAATTCATGTTCGCCTAGTATTTTCAACATTTTTTTCAATAAATTTTAAAAAAAGTTAATGCGGCCACTATGGAAAATATTGATGATAGAAAAAAACGGGGAGCGGCACTGAATACCTCTCGTCAATTCATGTTCGCCTAGTATTTTCAACATTTTTTTCGATGAATTTTTAAATAAGTTAATGCGGCCACTATGGAAAATATTGATGATAGAAAAAAACGGGGAGCGGCACTGAATACCTCTCTTCAAGTCATGTTCGCCTAGTATTTTCAACATTTTTTCCAATAAATTTTAAAAAAAGTTAATGCGGCCACTATGAAAAATATTGATGATAGAAAAAAACGGGAAGCGGCACTGAATACCTCTCGTCAATTCATGTTCGCCTAGTATTTTCAACATTTTTTTCAATAAATTTTAAAAAAAGTTAATGCGGCCACTATGAAAAATATTGACTCTAGAAAAAAACGGGAAGCGGCACTGAATACCTCTCTTCAAGTCATGTTCGCCTAGTATTTTCAACATTTTTTTCAATAAATTTTAAAAAAAGTTAATGCGGCCACTATGAAAAATATTGACTCTAGAAAAAAACGGGAAGCGGCACTGAATACCTCTCTTCAAGTCATGTTCGCCTAGTATTTTCAACATTTTTTTCGATAAATTTTAAAAAAAGTTAATGCGGCCACTATGAAAAATATTGATGATAGAAAAAAACGGGAAGCGGCACTGAATACCTCTCTTCAAGTCATGTTCGCCTAGTATTTTCAACATTTTTTTCGATAAATTTTAAAAAAAGTTAATGCGGCCACTATGAAAAATATTGATGATAGAAAAAAACGGGAAGCGGCACTGAATACCTCTCGTCAATTCATGTTCGCCTAGTATTTTCAGCATTTTTTTTGATAAATTTTTAAATAAGTTAATACGGCCACTATGAAAAATATTGACTCTAGAAAAAAACGGGAAGCGGCACTGAATACCTCTCTTCAAGTCATGTTCGCCTAGTATTTTCAACATTTTTTTCAATAAATTTTAAAAAAAGTTAATGCGGCCACTATGGAAAATATTGACTCTAGAAAAAAACGGGAAGCGGCACTGAATACCTCTCTTGAAGTCATGTTCGCCTAGTATTTTCAACATTTTTTTCAATAAATTTTAAAAAAAGTTAATGCGGCCACTATGAAAAATATTGATGATAGAAAAAAACGGGAAGCGGCACTGAATACCTCTCGTCAATTCATGTTCGCCTAGTATTTTCAACATTTTTTTCAATAAATTTTAAAAAAAGTTAATGCGGCCACTATGAAAAATATTGACTCTAGAAAAAAACGGGAAGCGGCACTGAATACCTCTCTTCAAGTCATGTTCGCCTAGTATTTTCAACATTTTTTTCAATAAATTTTAAAAAAAGTTAATGCGGCCACTATGAAAAATATTGATGATAGAAAAAAACGGGAAGCGGCACTGAATACCTCTCGTCAATTCATGTTCGCCTAGTATTTTCAACATTTTTTTCAATAAATTTTAAAAAAAGTTAATGCGGCCACTATGGAAAATATTGATGATAGAAAAAAACGGGGAGCGGCACTGAATACCTCTCGTCAATTCATGTTCGCCTAGTATTTTCAACATTTTTTTCGATGAATTTTTAAATAAGTTAATGCGGCCACTATGGAAAATATTGATGATAGAAAAAAACGGGGAGCGGCACTGAATACCTCTCTTCAAGTCATGTTCGCCTAGTATTTTCAACATTTTTTCCAATAAATTTTAAAAAAAGTTAATGCGGCCACTATGAAAAATATTGATGATAGAAAAAAACGGGAAGCGGCACTGAATACCTCTCGTCAATTCATGTTCGCCTAGTATTTTCAACATTTTTTTCATAAATTTTAAAAAAAGTTAATGCGGCCACTATGGAAAATATTGATGATAGAAAAAAACGGGGAGCGGCACTGAATACCTCTCGTCAATTCATGTTCGCCTAGTATTTTCAACATTTTTTTCGATGAATTTTTAAATAAGTTAATGCGGCCACTATGGAAAATATTGATGATAGAAAAAAACGGGGAGCGGCACTGAATACCTCTCTTCAAGTCATGTTCGCCTAGTATTTTCAACATTTTTTCCAATAAATTTTAAAAAAAGTTAATGCGGCCACTATGAAAAATATTGATGATAGAAAAAAACGGGAAGCGGCACTGAATACCTCTCGTCAATTCATGTTCGCCTAGTATTTTCAACATTTTTTTCAATAAATTTTAAAAAAAGTTAATGCGGCCACTATGAAAAATATTGATGATAGAAAAAAACGGGAAGCGGCACTGAATACCTCTCTTCAAGTCATGTTCGCCTAGTATTTTCAACATTTTTTTCAATAAATTTTAAAAAAAGTTAATGCGGCCACTATGGAAAATATTGACTCTAGAAAAAAACGGGGAGCGGCACTGAATACCTCTCTTGAAGTCATGTTCGCCTAGTATTTTCAACATTTTTTTCGATAAATTTTAAAAAAAGTTAATGCGGCCACTATGAAAAATATTGATGATAGAAAAAAACGGGAAGCGGCACTGAATACCTCTCGTCAATTCATGTTCGCCTAGTATTTTCAGCATTTTTTTTGATAAATTTTTAAATAAGTTAATACGGCCACTATGAAAAATATTGACTCTAGAAAAAAACGGGAAGCGGCACTGAATACCTCTCTTCAAGTCATGTTCGCCTAGTATTTTCAACATTTTTTTCAATAAATTTTAAAAAAAGTTAATGCGGCCACTATGGAAAATATTGACTCTAGAAAAAAACGGGAAGCGGCACTGAATACCTCTCTTGAAGTCATGTTCGCCTAGTATTTTCAACATTTTTTTCAATAAATTTTAAAAAAAGTTAATGCGGCCACTATGAAAAATATTGATGATAGAAAAAAACGGGAAGCGGCACTGAATACCTCTCGTCAATTCATGTTCGCCTAGTATTTTCAACATTTTTTTCAATAAATTTTAAAAAAAGTTAATGCGGCCACTATGAAAAATATTGACTCTAGAAAAAAACGGGAAGCGGCACTGAATACCTCTCTTCAAGTCATGTTCGCCTAGTATTTTCAACATTTTTTTCAATAAATTTTAAAAAAAGTTAATGCGGCCACTATGAAAAATATTGATGATAGAAAAAAACGGGAAGCGGCACTGAATACCTCTCGTCAATTCATGTTCGCCTAGTATTTTCAGCATTTTTTTTGATAAATTTTTAAATAAGTTAATACGGCCACTATGAAAAATATTGATGATAGAAAAAAACGGGAAGCGGCACTGAATACCTCTCGTCAATTCATGTTCGCCTAGTATTTTCAGCATTTTTTTTGATAAATTTTAAAAAAAGTTAATGCGGCCACTATGAAAAATATTGACTCTAGAAAAAAACGGGAAACGGCACTGAATACCTCTCTTGAAGTCATGTTCGCCTAGTATTTTCAACATTTTTTTCAATAAATTTTAAAAAAAGTTAATGCGGCCACTATGAAAATATTGACTCTAGAAAAAAACGGGAAGCGGCATTGAATACCTCTCGTCAATTCATGTTCGCCTAGTATTTTCAACATTTTTTTCAATAAATTTTAAAAAAAATTAATGCGGCCACTATGGAAAATATTGACTCTAGAAAAAAACGGGGAGCGGCATTGAATACCTCTCTTGAAGTCATGTTCGCCTAGTATTTTCAACATTTTTTTCGATGAATTTTTAAATAAGTTAATGCGGCCACTATGAAAAATATTGATGATAGAAAAAAACGGGGAGCGGCACTGAATACCTCTCGTCAATTCATGTTCGCCTAGTATTTTCAACATTTTTTTCGATGAATTTTTAAATAAGTTAATGCGGCCACTATGAAAAATATTGATGATAGAAAAAAACGGGAAGCGGCACTGAATACCTCTCGTCAATTCATGTTCGCCTAGTATTTTCAACATTTTTTTCAATAAATTTTAAAAAAAGTTAATGCGGCCACTATGGAAAATATTGACTCTAGAAAAAAACGGGAAGCGGCACTGAATACCTCTCTTGAAGTCATGTTCGCCTAGTATTTTCAACATTTTTTTCAATAAATTTTAAAAAAAGTTAATGCGGCCACTATGAAAAATATTGATGATAGAAAAAAACGGGAAGCGGCACTGAATACCTCTCGTCAATTCATGTTCGCCTAGTATTTTCAACATTTTTTTCAATAAATTTTAAAAAAAGTTAATGCGGCCACTATGAAAAATATTGACTCTAGAAAAAAACGGGAAGCGGCACTGAATACCTCTCTTCAAGTCATGTTCGCCTAGTATTTTCAACATTTTTTTCAATAAATTTTAAAAAAAGTTAATGCGGCCACTATGAAAAATATTGATGATAGAAAAAAACGGGAAGCGGCACTGAATACCTCTCGTCAATTCATGTTCGCCTAGTATTTTCAGCATTTTTTTTGATAAATTTTTAAATAAGTTAATACGGCCACTATGAAAAATATTGATGATAGAAAAAAACGGGAAGCGGCACTGAATACCTCTCGTCAATTCATGTTCGCCTAGTATTTTCAGCATTTTTTTCAATAAATTTTAAAAAAAGTTAATGCGGCCACTATGAAAAATATTGACTCTAGAAAAAAACGGGAAGCGGCACTGAATACCTCTCGTCAATTCATGTTCGCCTAGTATTTTCAACATTTTTTTCAATAAATTTTAAAAAAAGTTAATGCGGCCACTATGAAAAATATTGACTCTAGAAAAAAACGGGAAGCGGCACTGAATACCTCTCTTCAAGTCATGTTCGCCTAGTATTTTCAACATTTTTTTCAATAAATTTTAAAAAAAGTTAATGCGGCCACTATGAAAAATATTGACTCTAGAAAAAAACGGGAAGCGGCACTGAATACCTCTCTTCAAGTCATGTTCGCCTAGTATTTTTAGCATTTCTTTCGATAATTTTTCAAAAAAGTTACTACGGCCACTATTAAAAATATCAACTCTAGAAAAAAACGGGAAACGGCACTGAATACCTCTCTTGAAGTTATGTTCACCTCGTATAACTCTGTATTTTTTGAAAAAAAATCCGATGAGTTCTTCTAGTTACTAAAAATTTTCGAACACCTCTTTGGTTTCTATATTCGCCCAATAGAAATTCAAAATTTTTTTCATGAGAAAAAATTTTCGAATACCTCTTTATGCATTATATTTGCCTTATATAAATTCAAAATTTTTTCGTAAAAAAAAAAAAAATTTGAATACCTCCTTGATCATTATATTAACCAAATATAAATTTAAAATTTTTTTTCGAAAATAAAAAATCTAATACCTCTTCGGTTATTATATTCTCTTAAGACTAATTTAAAATTTTTTTTGTATATCCAAACTTTAAATTTTATGAGGATTATAGAATAAGCGAGGAGGTCTTCTTAATTTCTCAAAAAATTTTAAGATGTGTTACTACTGATATCTCGAAAAATATAATGACAAAAAAAAAGTCATTTCTGATTTTAATACCTTTTTTCCTGTTATATTGTCCTGTTTTCATTTGAAGTTTACTCTTTATACCAGAAATTGAAAAATTAATTTGGAAAACTGTGATAATAGAACAGGATACAGGATAATAAAACATGAAAAGAGGTATTCAGAATCTTACATTAAACAAATTCCAAAAAATTCCGACCAATTTGATTATGAACAAATCACCATCAAGTGTACTTGTAATAGAATATAATTATAATTTAATTATAAAAAGAAAAAAAATGATTGAACATTAAAATGGTTTTATTATCAATATTTTTTTTTTTATTTTTTTCTTATATTAATATTAACATAATATTATTGATAACAATTTCATAATTAAAGTGCTTGTTTTGCTTCTAATTCTAATTCTTTTTGAATATGATATGGTATTGGCATTTCATCAAGTACAGCTTGATCTTCTGGAAATATCGCTTCTGATTTTTTTTTATAAAAATCTTTATTTACCGGTATTTTACTCGTTACAGAATTACTCCAATGATGAATTCTACAACGTACTTTAATTTGTTCTTTTTTATTAATTGTAACTGTAACATAAAATTCTTTATTTTCATATTCATCATTTGGACCAGTTATATCACGTTCTGGTAATGTTAAACAATCATCATTTAAAAATATTCCTGCTTTACGAAATGCTGATCTAACATGGAGTTTTTCTAATTTCCAAGGATTATCATATGACATTGTAATATTAAGTAAAAAACTTTTTAATACATTTAATGTTCTTGGTACATAAGGTGAGCTGTATTTTGTTGTAGCACGATCTTTATTTTCAGCATCATATTTAGTTATATTTTCTGGTGTTGCATAAACACCTAAACCAGGTAGAAGAAGACGATTATATGCACGTAGTGGTGGCATTGTTACTCTATCACCTCTATCACCAATACCTTCGACATAACGAGTTAATATAATATCAATTGGATTTTTCTTTTTAATATCTGTATTTTCAACAAGATCATAAATAAAATGTCGTTGTTTTAGACGTTTTGGTCTTCCACCAACTTTATGTAAAGCAAGTGGATATCTTCGTTGTAATATAAATGTATTCTAAATAATTCAAATAGAAAAAAAAAAAACGCTTATTAATTTGTTAATAAAATTAAATTGTTGTTAATATTATTATTTTTTTTGTTGACATTGATTGTAATTACTACTTACTCGTGTTTGTTGTGATAATACTTCAAATGGCAATTGTAATAATCTTGTTGCAGTTTTTGATAAAACATTTGTTAACATATTAACACGATTCATGATGTTTTTATATTATTTTTTTTTTTAATAATAATTTTATTTATTTATATTTTAAACAAATGTTTAGCTTACAAATTTCTAAATAATAATCATCTCTCTCTTTGTTTATAAGGTTATGTTAAATAATAGTTTACCATGTTTGAATAGAGTGGCGCTGCAATGAATTTTTGATATTTAGTTTTTCTTATCTTGATTATACTGTACTTTTAATGCTTTTAATAATTCCTCATTCCAATTTCCATTCCATTCCATTCTGTTCCATCCAATTCCAATTTTCCAAATACTAAATACAACTAAATAAAATAAGAATAAAAATCTCTCTTTTGCACGCGGTCGTGTTAACGCCTCAGGTACGTCTCATATTTTTTTTATAAAAAAATACTAATAAATAAATTTTTAATAATTAAATTTATCACAATTAATAATTAATATAATTTATAATTATTTGTATTATTAAATAATGTAAAAAAAAATTAATTTTATAAGTGAAATATCAATTTAAATGTTGGATTTGTCATGCTGAATCATTAACCTAAAAATTAAAAATACAATGTTGATAGATTTTTTTTATTTTTTTTTTTATATAAATCAAATAAATTAATTAATTATTTAATTTTATTTTATAGCTTCCAGTTACTGTATAATATACAGTGATTAAAAATGGTTAAAATTATGAAAGCTGGTAAGGTGGTACTGGTCCTCAGTGGCCGGTACGCCGGAAGAAAAGCCATTGTCATGAAAAATTACGATGATGGTACTAGTGAAAGACAGTATGGACATGCTCTTATTGCTGGTATTGATAGATATCCACGTAAGGTTCACAAAAGAATGGGCAAAGCCAAGATTCACAAGAGATCAAAGATAAAGCCTTTCATCAAAGTAAGCATACAATTTATTATCATGTGTGAAAAAAAAAAAAAATTATAAATTTTTATTAAACAGATTAATTAATTAATTGTTTATTTATTTATTTTTTTTGTTAGGTTCTCAACTACAATCATTTGATGCCAACCAGATACACAGTTGATTTGACAAATGATAAAGTTACTCCAAAAGACTTGAAAGATCCAATGAAGAGAAAGAAGATCAGATTCCAAACTCGTGTCAAATTTGAAGAACGTTACAAGATGGGCAAGAACAAATGGTTCTTCCAAAAGCTCCGTTTCTAAGTGAATCTTTCACAGTTATTTAATCATATTCTTTTTGTCATATTAACAAATAATTTTTTATTTTTATTTGTAAATATGACATTTATATTTTGATTATTTAACTTGTAGATACATAAAATATTATTAATAAATAATTTAAAATCAACAATACTAGCATTTTTTTTATTTTTATATAAAGGAGAAAAAAAAGTGGTTTTAAAATAAGTTTTTTTTTTTTTTTATAAGTTAAATATTATTGTTAATGAACAGGTGGTAATGATGATAAGGAAAAATTTAGTTATTGTTCAATTGCTTACTATCAAGCAGCAAGTAAACTTAGCTAGTGGTTTTGTTCATTGACAAAATATTTATTAGTTATTCCAGCTGATTTCCAAGCAATATTTGGTCTTTTACTATTTTTTTTTTTCATCATTTAATTAACTTGCTGGATATATTTAAATTGTTTATTCATTACAAAAGCTTAAATATTTTTATCAATTATAATTTTTATTCTTCAAATTCTTTATTAACTTTTAATAAACATAATAATTAATATATAATTTAGTGACTAATGGTATTTCTACCAAATCTTTGGAATGATTAAAATAATATTTTTGTTATAATATAATTTGATTTAAAAAAAAAAAAATTCACTTGAGATCACTAAATCGTGATTCAAAAAAAGCTTTGTTATCAGTATTTAATAATAAATTACCATAATCATTGTCATTTGTATTAGGTGTATTGGTACAGTCAGTATCATCA
>WSYQ01000158.1:0-377916 GCA_011426435.1 Lysiphlebus fabarum
CTGATGATATAATGGGTGTACTTAAAGATTTAGCAAGTATATTAAATATAACACCACCAAATAATTATCAAATTGTTGAAAGAACAACAACACCACCAAGTCAAAAATTAGGTTTATACAGAACAAAAGGTAAAGATGGTAAAGAAGGTGCACCAATTGATATACAAAGTATTTTAAATGGTGCTGCAAAATTTTGTCGTCATTGTGATGTTGTTATATTAAATAGTTTAATACGTAAAAAAATATCTGATTTACCATTTTTAAATAAAGATGAAATTGAACAACCAAGTGATGAATTATGTTTTTGTTCAGCAGCATGTTATATGCAATTTGCATTGATGCATCGTTCACCAATTATAAATCCAAATATTAACAATAATAATAGCAATAGCATCTATCAACTAAAACAACAACAACAAGATAATAAAAAATTAATAACTGATGATTTATTAAAAAAAGAATTAAAAAATAATAAATACAATAATAAAAATAATGTTGATAATAATAATGATGATAATAATGATGTATTAAAAAATTATAATAATAATAGTGGCATGGATATTGATGATAATATTATAAATAAAAATAATAAACAACAACAACAACAACATAAAAATATGAATATAATAAAAATAAAAAGTGAAAAAATGGATGATAATATTGATGATAATATAAATGATGTTAATGAATTAATAATGATGGATAATAATAATAAATTAAATATAATAAAAAATGATGATAATGATGACGATGATAATAATAAAATAATAAGAGCTAAAAAACATGGTGTAAATGATAATGATATTGATAATGATAATGATAATGATATAAAACCACCACCAAATAAATTATTACGTGGTTTACGTTATAAAATTTGGTCTGTTGGTAGTATACAACCAACTAAAAAATATAAAAAACCAACAGATCGTGAATTAACAGAAACATTATTTCGTATGAGTATAACAGTTGTACCAAGTAAATTAGATGATACACGTTATTGTATGTTTTGTTTGTGTCCAGGTGATGGTACATCTGATGGACCAGCTCGTTTACTTAATTTTGATGTTGATAAATGGGTACATTTAAATTGTGCTTTATGGTCAGAGGATGTTTATGAAACAGTTAATGGTGCCTTAATGAATTTAGATCTAGCATTACAACATAGTTTAACACTTATTTGTATAATATGTAATAAACCAGGTGCAACAGTAAAATGTTTTAAAATACGTTGTACAAATGTTTATCATCTTGGTTGTGCTGTTAAAGATGGTTGTGTTTTTTATAAAAATAAAAGTACATATTGTTCACAGCATATACAAAAAAATGAAAAAGACAATGAATTAACAACATTATCAGTATATCGTAGAGTTTATGTTAATAGAGATGAAAATCGTCAAGTTGCTGCAATAATGCATCATACTGATCATAATCATTTATTACGTGTTGGTAGTTTAATATTTTTAAATGTTGGACAATTATTACCACATCAATTAGCTAATTTTCATACAACAAATCATATTTATCCAGTTGGTTATAAAATAATACGTTTTTATTGGAGTATGAGAATACCAAATAAACGTTGTCGTTATGTATGTTCAATTCATGATGTTTCTGGACGTCCTGAATTTCGTATATTAGTACAAGAAATATCACAAGAAGATGTTGAATTACGTGATGTTACACCAAGAGCTGTATGGAATAGAATATTAGAACCATTAGCACAATTACGTAAACGTGAAAATTTAGTACAATTATTTTCACGTTATGTTTCTGGTGAAGATTTATTTGGTTTAACTGAACCAGCAATTGTACGTGTTTTAGAAAGTTTACCTGGTATTGAAACATTAACTGATTATAGATTTAAATATGGACGTAATCCATTACTTGAATTACCATTAGCTATTAATCCAACTGGTAGTGCTAGAACTGAAGCTAGATTACGTAATCAATTACCATGGAAAAGACCACATACACAAAGAACAGCAACATCACATACAGCAAGAACACCATTTTCATCAACAACAACTGTTGCTGGTGAAGTTGCATGTCCATATTCAAAACAATTTGTACATTCTAAAAGTTCACAATATAAAAAAATGAAACAAGAATGGAGAAATAATGTTTATTTAGCTAGATCAAAAATTCAAGGTCTTGGTCTTTATGCTGCTAGAGATTTAGAAAAACATCAAATGGTCATTGAATATATTGGTGAAATAATAAGAACAGAATTATCTGAATTTAGAGAAAAACAGTATGAAGCCAGAGTAAGTATCATTTCATCTACTTATATATTTATAGGTATATTTTATTTTATTATTTTATTATTAATTTTTTTTTACAGAATCGTGGTATTTACATGTTTCGTTTGGATGAAGAACGTGTTGTTGATGCAACACTTAGTGGTGGTTTAGCACGTTACATCAATCATTCATGTAATCCAAATTGTGTTGCTGAAATTGTTGAAGTTGAACGTGATCTTAGAATTATAATATTTGCAAAACAAAGAATAAATCGTGGTGATGAGGTAAATATTAACAATATTATTTATTTGTTTCTTATTATTTCATCAGTAATTTATATTTATTATTTTTTATTAATTACAGCTTGCATATGATTATAAATTTGATATTGAAGATGATCAGCATAAAATTGCTTGTGCATGTGGTGCACCAAATTGTCGTAAATGGATGAATTAAATATTATTACTGAATAAAACAAATAAACAACAAATAAAAATATTTAAAAAAATATATACAAATGAAAATATAATAAAAATATGGCCCACAAACTGTAACATTAAGTTAATTGGGTGAGTTTTTCATTTCTTTTTTAAATATAAAATCAAGAAAAAAAGATGGAGAAAAGATTTAAAGAAAAAAATATATATAAGTATATATATTATTTAATTTGTAAAGTGCCATTGCAATTTAATTGATTTATATAATGAAATTGGTGCTATGCCATCATGACATTCCACCAAAGTTGTACAATACTAGTTTATATACTTGAAAAAATTTAAAAAAAAAAGTGGAAAAAAAAATAATAATAATATTAATAATTACCAGATTTAAGATGACGATTAAATGAATATTATATTGTATATTAATAATTATAAATAATTAATATAAAATATGAAGACAATTATTGATGAAAAAAATATAAAAATCGTGTAGAAAAAAAATAAAAAAATATTAGTGGAGCCAAATGATGACTTATTTACACGAAAGAATGAAAATAAATAAATAAATGAATAAATAATAATTGACGATAATAAATTATCAAGAATTACCACACTTTTGTAATATATGAGTTTAATTAATTATTGCATATACAATTATGTGTACATAGGTAGATTTATATATTATTTTAAATCACAAAATTTAATTAATTAAATTAATAAAAATCAATAAAATATATTAAGATGTAAAATAAGATAAATTGAAAATTAAATAAAATAAAAAATTATGTAAATTAACAAGTACCTAATGTAGAATTACATACAATTTTAATGATTTCATTATATACAATAATAAATCGATATAAAAAAAATAAATAAATTGAATTGTGTTAATTTTTTAGTATAATTTTTTAATTATTTAATCCTAATTTGTGTTAAAAATTAAATTTAGTATTTTTTAAATTTTTTTGAATTTAAAAAATATATATTTCATAGATTATTTTGTGTATTAATTATTAAGAATTATTTCGTCTATTATTTTGTAATTAAAAGAAATTTTTTTTTAAATATATAAATTCAAAAATTATAGTTGGGATGGTCGTTTTTTTTTTTGAGGAAGGAAAAAAAGAATAATTAATTGGTAAATTACAATAAATTATAATATATTATTCATCATATGTGATTCACAAGAAAAAATGATGTTAAATTTGTTGAAACATATAAAAAAATTTAGAAATGATGAGAAATATTTTTTTAAAATTTTTCTTATAGTTTAAAAATTTGATAGTCATTAACGAGACATTGTGTGGACTGGATCCACAACTTTTACGATGAAGAAATCAATCATCATTGTGTTAATTATTAATTTTAACACAATTTTTTTAAGTCCAATTGTTACTGGGGTAAGTAATTAAAAAAAAAAACATTAGAAACATTTAATTATAAATTTATATAAATTTTAATTTACAAAACTAAATTAAATTGAATAAAAATATATAATTTATAATTTAGTTTATATGTATATATATGTGAAATTGAAATCACACTGAGGTTTTTATAAATTTTATTAATAATATTAAATATAAATAAAAATATATAAATGTATATCAAAATAAATAAATAAATAAATAAAATTTATGTTTATTTTTCATTTAAAAAAATCATTTAATATCAATAATTTTTTATTTCTTTTTATTTATTTTATATACTTAGTTAATTTTGAGAATAATTTTTCAACGTATTTAATTACTGAGAATAAAAATAATATTGAAAGATTAAAAAAAGCATAATGATTTATTACTTTTAATTATTCAATTTTATTTAATTTATATTTTTTTAGATTAAATATGTACCAATCAATTAATATTTACAAACGTACATTTAATTAAAACAACAATACAATTTAACAAAAGAGTCATGTAATTTCATTCGTCATACAAATTATAATTAAATTATATACCTATATATTTTACTTAATTATTTCATCAATTATAGGTATATTAATTATAATATTTTTTTTTTTTTATATAAACAAATTATGAATATCAATGCTAAATACATTTTCGTTATTTTTCTCGAAGAAAATTATATAAATTTATAACTACAAATAAAAAATAATAAACAAACAAACAAATATTTATCACGAATAATAATAAATGTACAAAGTTATTAATTAAATGCAACTCTTTGGCATTTATACATACAATGCTCAATAAAATGAGGAAATACTAGATAAACTTGAACATTTTTATAACTTAAAAATAAGGTACAATAGCGGTTTTTATATATAATAATTAATTAATTGATTCAAGTGTATATATTAATCAAATTCTATAGATGATGTCTTTGTGCATGTAGAATATTTTATATATATATATATTTATATTTATATTTTAGTTTTAATTATCAAACGTGCTTGCATATGTTATCGTTATTTAAAAACTATTTATTTATAATTTTAATTTATTGATGAAAAAAATTCTGGAAGTACTTGAAGTGAAGTTGTATTGATCACGTTGTCATCTCTGTCACGTCATTTCTGTATGAATTTAATAAAAAAAAATTAATAAACAATTTAATAATTAAAAGAATTTTTAATAAATAATTTACAAATAAATTAAATTAATTGTCACATGCACATGCAATTTTTAAGTGTTAAATTATTAATTAACGTGCAATTATTATTATAAAATTAAATATATAAATTAGAGTTTTAAACAAAGGTAAATTATATATACACTGGTTGGAAAAAAAAAACATATTAAATTTTTTTGTATTTTAATTTGAAGACATTTTATATATTTATTGCCATATTAGCATTTAATTAAATTAACAATAATAATATTTATTTTTTTTAATAATATTTATTATTATTATTATTGATCAATATATTAATGTAATTTATAATATTTATATTACAGATTTATATACAAGGACTTTTCTACTAAACTAAATTTTATTTTATTAATTATTTTTTATAATTTTTTATTTATTAATTTTGAAATTATTTCACTTTTGTTATTTATTATAAATTTATTATATTTGTAAAAATTTTATTGAATTATTTAATGGTAGACTTTATTTTTTATTATTTTTTAAACAAATTTTATGTCAAATGAAAATATTTTTTAGTACTATTTAAATATTTTTACGTTAAAATATTAATTGTTTATTTAATTTCTTTTTTGATTATCATTCATTTGAATAGTTTTTTTTTTTTTAATCAAAAAATTTATAACTGCAAATAATACATTTATTTATAAAATTTTCCAGTGAGAATTTTAGTTATTTTAATAATTTTGTATTATTTTGTATATGTTTATTTTTTTTTATAAAGTTTTTTCATTGAAGCTTTTTATTCTTTTAAAATTGGTATATAAATCTATATGTTGTTTATTTATTTATCTAATTTTGGGGATATTTTAGAATGAGCTTTATTATTTTAATTTAATATTTGTATTTAAAATTGATTTTTTTTTCTTGATAAAACTAGATAATACTGCAACGAATATTTATGAATAATAATTTATAAAATACTACTACTTAATTATCAGTTTAAACTCAAATTTCGTTTTTTTTTTTTTATTTCAGGCCAATTGTTGTAAAAAAAAAAAAACATTCAAGTTATAAACTGATTTTAATTGAATTATTTTTCAACATAATTATCCTCCATTATCGATTTCTGAGCATTTGTTAATTAACCCATTATTTATTGAATTGATTTATTTAAAAAAAAACTATTAATTATTATTTCTATCAAAGTCATACTATTTATAATTTTTAACTCTATATATATATTCTTCTTATAATAATAAAATTTAACTTTGACATTTTTAATTTTTTAACAATTTTTCGATCAACTTTTTTTAGTGAAATAATTTAATACAGAAATTTTTTTAAATAAAATACAAATAGGAAGAAAAAAATGTTTTAAAAAATTTATAAACAATTATTTTCTAATATTAAATTTTATAAATAAATAAATAAAATAATGTGTAATTTTTCATTTTTGGCATTTAGAAAATTTTGTAAATTACCTTTAGTTGTGTAATAATAAATGAAAAAAAGATATAATTAAAAAACTGTTTGTAAATTTACCTATTTTTTTTTTATAAATAAAAATGTAGAAAAAAAATTTAACGAGCTAGATATCTCGTCTAATTGACACCTCTAGTAGGTAATTAAAAAATGTAAATTAATTGACATAAAAAATGAAAAATTCTAATGCCAGATTAAGTATATTAAAATTTCGAGCAAAATTCAGGTTTTAAATATTAAATATTTATTTTTTAATTTGACTATTATTTATTTATAAAAAATAAAAAAAATTAGAAATTAAAAAAAAATCAAAATTGTTAAACTTATATATTTTAATTTTTCATTTGTTTAATAACAAAAATTAATTAAAAAAATATATATATATACCTATATATAAAATGAAAAAATAATTAAATAATATTAACATTTAAGAAAACAATTATGACACATAAGTATATGAGTTAATAATAAAATAAAATTATGTTAAAAATACAACGTAAATAAGCCAGTACATTTTTCAGTTAAAATTAATAAAGAAAACTTATTATAATAAATAATACATATAAATATTACATGAAAACAATAATTATTATAAAATTAAAATAAAACAAGTATAAAAAAGATTCGTTTTTTTTTTTTTTTTAAATAGTATAAATAAATATACAACAGAGACCAGCACCAAAGTTTAAATAAATATTAACAATAAATAACAAAATTATTGTTATTATTATTATTATTAATAATTTGTTTTGTTTTTTTTTTTCATTTTTTTAGTTTTTATAGTTAATACATAAATAATTAGAGAGCTATTTGGTCAACCACGATGAATTAAAATGATTTAAATATTTAAAAATTTTGGTTGCAATAATTATTTAATTTAGAAAAAAAAAAGTTAATAATATTTCGGCATGTTTATAAACAAATAGAAATAATTAAATTAATTAAAATAATATTTTTTTTGTTATTAATTAATTAATTCTATTTTATTTTTTTGTTAATTATGTATTACATAAATTAAATAATACATGCCGAAATAACTCCCATGACACGTCAACCAATATCACCACCACCATAATCTTGACCATTTAATAAATTACGATTATATATTGCAGCCCTGTAACTATACCTATTTGATACTGGACGATCTGGTACTGGTGGTGGTACAACACCAACATCAGAATTTAATACACCAACAACACCACTGCTTTCATCAACTTCACCAATTGAACTTTCAACAAGTGATGGTTCTATTTCAGTAAATGCCAATCTCGAACGTAATAAATAACTATAAGTTTTGTATCTTTTTAACTGTAATAATTATAATATTTAAAAAAAAAAAAACCAAATTAATAATTGTAAATTTTATTAGTTATTAATTGATAAATTAATATACAACCTCATAATAAAGATAAGCTTCTTTTTCTTTGTAATTTTGAATAGTCAATGATTTGGCACCACGTTCTTCTCGTGAATGACGATGATGTTCTTCAAGTTCTGCTTCTAATCTTGTTACTTTTTCTTCTTGGTCCCTCAATTGTTCTCTCTAATTAATTAATATAAAAAATAATAATAATACCAATATGTTAAATTTATTTTTAATATTATATTACTTACAGGTGACAATTTAGTATGACTACATGGAAGTAAAGGTCGTTGAAATTTACGTTGTGAACCTACTGCTCCTGCAAGTGGTTGACATGAAAAACTTGCACATACAAAATTAATAGTATCAATCCATGATTGTAATTCTTTTGAATCACTTGTTTGAAATAAATATTCTGCTTGATCAGCAGTTTGTAATCTAAATACATGTTGTTTTTTAGTATAATCAGTTGCTTTTGTTGCAAGTGCATGATGAATTCTTATGGCATTATGTAAACTATCATTACGAAAACCATGTTCATCTTTATGTAAATATAATACTAATTCTTTTAATGTACAATAATACATTTTCCAACCACGTTTACCAAATGGTGCTATAAATAATAACATTAAATTAATTATTAATATAAATTATATATAAAAAATTAATTAATTAATTAATAAAAATAAAACAACATACTTTTTTTTCCATTTGAATCATAACAACATTTTCTCATAACATAGCCTTTTTTAAATTCTGTTGCACCACTTGCATTTGGTACATCAAGAAATGGATTAGTTGTTGCTATTAATGCTGAACTATCACCTTGATTATTCATTTGTGAACCTGTTTCATCACCCTCATCATCTCTACAATCATATAAAAAAACATCAATATAATATAACAATTTATAAATAATCTAATTTTAAAAAAAAAAAAAAATATTACAATGCCCATTCTAATGGATAAGATTTAATAGCTGTATAAAGTTGTTTAAGAATATCACGTGGAAAATTATCACCATCATTAAGTTCTGATAAATTTTCAATAAATTCAGAGCATGACATTTTTCTACCAATATTTGGACCATGAAGATCAGTATTTAATAACATAATAGCACATGTTAATGTATGAACAGCATCTAAAAAATTAATATATAAAAAATATTATAATTTATTTGTAAAATTAAATAATTATAATATAAATTACCTTGTGAATTAAAAGAACCAGGATTACAATCAATATATCTTTTTGAAAAATGTACAAGTACACGTTCTCTTTCTTGTGTTTCACCAGTCAATGAAAATTGAGCTAAAAATTTTCTCAATGCAACATCTAATGTATCTCTTTCAAAATTAAAATACCTCAAATATTCTTCAGCAACAGCACGTGAAAAATCATTACTATAAAATAATAATTAAAATTAATTTAATACAAATATTATTTTATATATATAAAATAATAATTTAAATTAATAAATATAAAAATATAATTTTACTTTTTACTTAGATGACGTGAAACATCAGATTTTTTAAAACCATCCAATGAATATAAACGTTTAGCAAGTCTAATAGCTGATGGTAAATCAACAGCTTTTGGACTATAATGAAAACTATGTAAACTTTCAATATCACTTTCTTCATCAGCTGATTGTGGTGGTGATTGACCAGTTTGTTGTTTCTGTTCATCGTATGAAGTAACATTAACTAATTCTTTTTCATCCTCGTATTCCTTTAATTCCTAATATGATTTATGAAAATTTGGAAAAACAAAAAAAAAAAAAAAGAATCAAATACTAATGATTTTAAATAAAATTTTACTTTTAAATTAATTATTATTTTAAAATTAATTTAATATATAAATAAGAAAATAAAAATTATAAAATTATTTGTAGAAAAAATAGTTGAATGATTGATGATGATGAATCATTAAATTAAATTAAATTAAATAATAAAAAATAACTTACAAATGATCCAGATCTTTGTTCTCCAAAACTTCTTCTTCTATTACTTCTTGGACTATTTGAATTTCTAGCAGCACAATTTTCTTTATCTGGTCCTTTAACTTGTATAACAATTTTATGTTCACCACTACTATTATTACCATCTGGACTATATGCTGTTTTTTTTTTAATTTTTCTTTGTGGTGGTTCACTTGCTAATATTGTTGAATCACTATCACTTGGATCACTAACCATCATAATATCTCTTGAACTTAATATATCCATTGTTTCTTCATCATTATAATCAGGACTAGACATATTACTAATAGCTTCTGATTGACTACAATCACCATTTGTTGAATGACAATTAATTAAATTATTACCAATTATTGTTGTATTATTATTATTATTACTATTTTGTTGTTGTTGATGATGTTGATGTTGTTGTTGATATTGTAAATTATTATTATCATTATATTGATTTGTTTGTGTATTACCATTTGTTGATAATGTATATCTACGTGAGCCAGAATTTGATGACATTACTGATGATGATACAGATGTTGGTGATGCTGGTGATAATGAATTATGTGGACTTGTTTCTTCAATTGATGATGTTGAACTTGTTGATTGTGATGAACTACCACCACCACCACCACCACCACCATTATGACAATATGATGTACGTTCATTTATTTGTAATGATGTTGATGTTACTGGTGCATTATATGTCCATACAATACGTTCACTTGATATACCTTGACTACTATCTGGTCTTGTATCTAATAATGTATTTAAACTTGATGTAACATCATCTTCAATATCAATATCAACTGTACTCATTGATGGATCTTTTTGAAATTGTAAATGATCCTCTGATCTTGATGTACGTACAAAATTATTTGTATAACCAAAATTTTTAATATTTATATTTTTATCATTAATATTTGTTGTAATATTATCATGTTTATTACTACCAACTGGTGATGTATTTGCTGAATTTGAACAACCAGTTAATACTGTATTTTTATATGTACGATTATTTAACATTTCGTTTGGACTTGTTGGTACTGAATTGTGATGATGACGATGATGGTGATGATGATGATGGTTGTTATTATTATTACTATTATTACTATTATTATTATTATTACTACTACTAGTATTGTTGTTGTTGTTGTTGTTGTTATAATAATTATTGTTATGATTATTATGACGATTAATATAATGATTATTATAACGTAATGAGTCGACTTTTTTTTGATATTTTGGTAAAAAACCAGTGCTTTGTTGTGTACGTGATAAATTTAACATTAAATCACCAGTCATCATGTATGCTTCAAATCTATAAATTAAAAATATATATTATTATTATTATTATTATTATTACTGTTGTAAATATTATATTTATAATATATAATATTATAAATTACCTTGGTGTATTTTTTGGTCTAGGAAATTTATCAGCAGACAAAGGCTCCCATTGTTCACGTTCTTCTTCTTTAAAACTATCAACTGTTGGCAATAATGTATCAAATTCAGATGAACCAGATGCATCAGTATATGTACCATTACTTTTTTTTTTTTTATATTTATTAATATCGTCAATTTTATTATTTCCATCAATTATATTATTATCATTTAATTTTTTATTATTTCTATCATCATAATTATTTATTTCATTATTATCTCCTATTGATGTATCATTTAATGATAAATTTTCTGGTGCTAAGAGTCTTTGTACATGTGCTTTTATTGCTGGATCTGTAAGCAAAAAAAAATAAATAATTTATTATTAAATATTTATCAAAAAAATAAATAAACTATAATTATTTTTTAACATGACATTTTATTTTTAATATATTTTATTTTTTAAAATTTCTTTTTATATATTTTTAACAAACATAATAACATTGAAAATCCACGCCCTTTTTTTTTTTAAACAAAATAATAAAAAAATATATTTATAAAAATATAAAATATTAATAATAATATATATTGTTAAAAAAATAATAATTAAATAAAGAAAAATTCAATGACCTAATTTTAATAATAAATATGTATCTTGTTGACATATTTATATTTCCACATTTTTAATTTAAATAAAAACCACATAAAAATTGTTATTTAATTTATTAACTATCAAGAAATTATATTTAAAAAAAATAAATAAAATAACTATGTTTACCTAAGGATATATCAATCAACTTAAAACAGCAAGATTATTATTTTCACATTTAATAAAATATATTTTTAAACTTATTTTTTATATTTTATGTGCACAAACATGTTGCTCGACTGCTTCCACTCTATTGACTCATTCATTCTAAATCGCAAAATGTTACTTACATTTTATTAATACATAAATATTTTCACATATACATCATGTACAATATACATTTACTTAATCAAATTTGACCGGTTAAATATCCAAATGGATCTTATCAATTATTCCCCTCTATTACTATTTTTTTTTATCATCAATTTTTATTTTTTTTTCTGCTTTCAATTCTGTCTTTATCACTTTCCACGTGTTATTTGAACTTGTGTTATTTTTATACAGATATTTTATTGTTCACACATGTCTTATCAATTTTATCGAAACAAAAAAAAATTTTATTTTTCGAAATTCTCATTCTCATATTATTCATAAATTAATCGAAAAAAAAATATTAAATTTAATTTTAAATTGGTATTTATTAATTGACTCTGAGAAAAAAAAAAAAAAATTTATAATTTGATAAAATAAATTTAATTGAATTAAATATATTTAATTCAATTATTTGATTTATTATTTTAAATTGAGTTTATTAAATAGAAATTTAATTGATAGAAATTTATAAAAAAAAAAAAAATTGTTATTTATTTTTTAATTATTACTTACCCTTTTTTAATTTAAGTGTAACTGGATCTGATGATAATCGTAGACGTCTGAGCACTGAAAAATAAAAATATATAAAATTATTTTTTTGTATTTCGATTGTGATTTTTTTTTTTTTAATAATTTAATTTTAATTTAAAAATATATGAATGATAAGATAAGATAAATTAAAAATTTAATAATTATTATTATTTTGATTTATGATACAAACTGAGGGTGGTTTATGTTTGATTTTTAACATCTGAATTTTGACAACTGTGTAAGCACACCCACTTGGTGGTAATGAAAGTACAGAGATAAAAAAAAATATAATGTGTATATGTTAGGTCAGGATGAAGTTTATTCAATGCGCTTGCGTTTTATATATATCCTCGCCCAAAAATTAACCCATGAAATATTATTAAGGGTTGTCAAAAAATTAACTGATTCACATAAATATTTTTCCAGGTTCAACAAAAATAAACAATAAAAAAATTAATAAAATTATATAATTAATTTAATTAAATTACAAATTAATTAATTAAATTTAATTTTTTATTTTTATTCAATTATTTTTTTAAATACTTACAAACACGATTTTCTTCAGTATCATTTAATGACATTTCAATAATCATTTCCAACATTTTTATGCATTTAACAAGTATTTAATAATACAAAATAAAAAATAGTTGATTAAATTCCAAACATAATGTAAATTTTATTTTTATAAATAATTATATATTTTGTATGGTTATAAATTTATAAACCTGTTTTATAATTTATCATAATTTTATAAATAAAATAAAAGACTATCGTTTAAATATATTTTTTTTTATAAAATAATGAAATAAAAAAACTTGATAAAATGACTAATTAAATTTTCCAAGATTTAATATTCATCAAGATATAAAAACAAAATTAATAAAATTTAAATAATTACCTTCTTTTGTACTAAGTCTATTGACATCAACATCATTTATTTTTAGAATAACATCTCCAGCTTCAACCTAGAAAAAAAATATCAAAAATAAATATACAAAAAAAATAATTTATAATTATTTAAAAATATATATACTAGATCATAGTTTATTTTTTTTATCAATAAATATTTTTTAAATAATAATATTGTCTATCAATTGAGAATGCAGTTTTTGTTATTGTTTAAAAGTATGACAAGTTGTAGTAATGCAGTTTTATCAAAAATAAATAAAAATAAAAAAGAAAAAAAAGTAATATAAAATATGAATAAATATTAAAAAATAAAAATAAATATTTTATATATATTTATATAGGTGTAAATTTATTTATTGTGTGTGACAACATATACAACAATAAAATATAAAATAAAAAAAATTAATACAAAAGAGGAAATAAGAGACAAGTATTTCGATTCACGTTTTACGTTATGCATTGCAGTTACATGTGGTTTACTTTGGATGCTTCAAAAATAAATGGAACATGTACACGCATATTATTTTTTTATTATTATTATATTCATGAACAATATATATTTATGTTGAAAATAGTATTGAGTATATCAAATAAAAATAGAAACATATCGTTCAAAATATAATGTATTTGCTAAGTGAAATATTGAGTTTGTGATTTGTATCAATTTTAAACTTTATGTATATATATTTATCATTTTGTATATATACAATTGACAATAATATTAAACATACATTTTATTTACAATAATTGTGTCATTGATTATCTTGATATTATAAAATTTATTTATACACGCAAAATCTTGTAGATATTTATTTAAGGTCAAGTTCTTTATTACTTTTTTTTTTTTTTAAATAAATTTAAGATAAAAAAATGTTTCAAGTATTTATTATATAATATATTTTTACTATTTAAATGTAATTATTGTTTATTTATTTATTTTTATATTATATTTTGATTGGTAAATTAAATAACAATTGATTTTTTTTATTTTTAAAAATTAATTTGATTTATTATTGTAATTTTAATATAAACAAGAGTTAATTGTAATTAAAAGTTGCTTGAATGATAATATTTTATTGTAAAAATTATTTTAAATGTTAAAAAATATATTATAAATGAATAAATTAATAATTTAAAAATTTCGAAATCGAAATAATTTGAAAATTTTGAAATCGAAATATTTCGAAAAATACATTGTGTTAAAAATAAAATTTAAATATTTATTTCAAATTAATATAATTTATTTAATAAAAAGTTTTTTATAAATGACAATTAAATTATTTATTTGTTAAACAAATTTACATATATTTTTTGTATTAAAAATTGACGAGCCGAAAAATTGTATTGTCACGCCTATCAGTGACAATAAATTATTATTTTATCATATGTAATCATAAACTGGAACACCCAAAAAATAAAAAAAATAAAAAAAAATATATAATACTGTATAATTTAAATTTAATTATATTTAATTTTAAAGATTTAAAAGATAAATAATAAAAAAAAAAAAGAAAAAAAAAATATTTATCCAAAGTAAATAAAAGTTTATAAATTAAATGAAAAAAAAAAAAAAATAATTAAAATAATTTTTTGATTAAAATTTACCTCATTATTAAGTTTTGAATATTTAACATAATTAAATTTATCATTTGTAAAATAATTAAATGGACAACAATAACACCACCATTTTTTAAAAAATTTAAAAATAGCCATTTAATTTATTATATAATAAATTAAAAAAAAAAAAAAAAACAAATTATTATTTTATTTTTTTATAATATATTAATTTCACTATAAATTATAAACAACAAATGATATATTAAAAAATAAATAAAAATTATTTACATCACTTGAATAATTTAAAAATATTTTTATTATTTTATTTCGTTTTTTAACTGTTGAAAAGTCACTTGCCCAAATTACTATTTTTAAAAATGACATTGACATTGTTTTTAATTTAATAATAAACATCAAAATTTTATATATTTTAAATTTTATAATTAATTAAATTAATATCAATATTAAATAAAATATAAAATTACATTTCAATTTTTTCTACTCAATTTTTAATTAATTTATATAAAAAAATAATATATTTTTACAATAAAAAAATTATTTTAAATTTAAAACAAAAAAATTATCTATTATCACGTCTGTTTTATGATTCGTTAAAATAATATAACTAAAATAAAACTATAAATAAAAATAACCAGATATAAAATGTCAATAAATGCGCATGCGTTCTTAAAAAAAAAAAGAGTAAAAATATAGAAAATGATAGAACGCATATGGATTCGTCTGTAGTTGGACAATCAACACACGTGGAAAAAAAAATTAAAAAAAAAAACAATATCTTTCATATAAAAAAAAAAAAAACAAACTAAATTAATTAATAATATTAATCATAATATAATAAACAAACTAAATATTAAAAAAGTGATAATAATCAAGTTTTAAATTGTAAAAAAAAAGTTAAATTTTATATTTTAAAAAAAAAAAGTAAAAAATCAACAATGGATAATTTAGAACAGTATTTTGCTTGTATGGGAACAACTGATAAAAAAGATTTAATATCACAACTTCAATCATTACTTGTACAAAAACAATTAGATGATACAACAGCAACATTTTTTCTTGACATGAATAACTGGTAATTAACAACATGAATAAGCATTTTTTTCATTTGTAAATATACCTATATACCTATATATATATATTTTTTTATCTGACAACATAACCTAACTTTTATGTTATTTTTATTATGATGACTTTGTCATTGACAATGACACTAATGTTATTATTATTTAATTAATAAAAAAATGATTTTATTTATTATTATTTAAGGAATCTTCAAGCAGCAATATGTAGTTATCTTGATTATGAAAAATCAAATAAACTTCCATCAATGACATTGATATGTGATTGTACAGTTGGTGAGGGTGAAGCTGTATCACCAAATACAAATTTTTGTAAATCATGGAAAGTTAAAAATTCTGGTAATGAAGCATGGTCAGAAGGTACATGTTTATTACAAACTGATGGTACTGATATGGGACAATGTAAACGTATTGATGTACCATCAATCAGTCCAAATGATATTATTGAATTAAGTGTTGAATTAACAAGTCCAAATGAAGTTGGTGTATATCATAGTTTATGGAGAATGATGACTGCTACTGGTTCATATTTTGGTGGTAAATAAAATTTGTTATTTATTATGTATTTTTAATATTTATTGTTTGTTTGTTTATTTTTTTTTTTTCTAGATCCTATTTGGATAATTGTAACTGTCAGTGAAACTGGTACACTTGCTGTAACACAACAATTACACAGGTTAAGTACAACTGATGTACAAATGTCCTAGTCCAACATAAAAAAAAAAAAATATATATAGGTATATATAAAATTGAATATTTTTTTATAAATTATTATTAATACTTTAAAATATTTTGATATACCTCCAATTTTATATTAAAAAAAAAACGAAAACTTAATAATAAATAAAAAAAAAATTAGTTGTTGATATTTAAATTATAATTTTTATTTTGATTTTTTTTTTCATTTTAACCTTAATCATTTAAAAAAAAATAAAAATTATATAAATTTAATTATTAAAATGTTATTTATGTTATCAAAATAAAAATAATTAAAATAAATTTTAAAAATACTTGCAAGATATATTTTTGTTTATTTTTTTTTCTTTTAAAATTTATAATTTATTAAAGTTTATTATTATTTTTATATATTTATTTGTGGTGTTAACAATGACATGTAACATGCAATGTATCCCATTGACAAAATACCCATAATTGTCACGCAGCAGTTAATTCAACACTAGCATAACAAATTGTTATGACAATGCTGAGTTAAATACAAACGTTTTATTTTTTGTGTGAATTTAAAATACCAGGTATTTATTTGTATATAATTTCAAAGATTACTGGCATTTAATATAAACATAACAAATTTATTTATCAATTATTATTTTTATTTTTCAGTCAATTTTATGTTAACTAAAATATTATCTTCAAGTATTATTACATCAAAGCCAAGTGGGTGGAAAATTACAGGTTTTTTTTTTTTTTTTTTTACAATTGATTCATCACACAAGCTTTGTTATTTTTATTTTAAATTATTTTATTATTTTTATTAAGGTAAAAATATTTATTTATTGATGAAGTAATTGAAATTAAAAATTTAGTTTTTGTCTAGACTGTGAGAATTTATTTGATTGGTTTTTTTTTTTTTTTTGGAAATAAAATTTTCCAACATTTATTTTATTTAATATTTCTATTTATTTTTTATCATATCAAAATTTAGTATTATTATTGTGGAAAAAAAATATATAAAAATATAATATTATCATATGAAATTTCACAATTTATATCTTGAATATGAATTCAATCGTAAAAATAAAATTGAATTTAATATTTCAATTTTTATTATTTAATCTAAAATAAATTAAATATAAATTTTATATGAAAATCAATTGAAAAATCATTTAATCGTAAATAAAATAAATTATTAAATTAAAATTAACGTACAATAAATTTTAAAAATAAATTTTAATTGTTATTTTAAATGAGCATATATAAATGTGATTTCCAAGAATATTTATCATTAATCATCATTTAAGCTCATATTTTAATATAACCAAGTGCTAATACATTTTTATAAATTTTTATTTTTTTTAAAAAAAACTTTTAACTGTCATATTTTTTAAAAATTACTTTTTCTTATATTTTTAAAAGAAACATTCTCATTATATTTAAGTTTTCTCATAGTTTTAATCACGAAAAAACTGTTGGAATATTTTTTTTTTTTTATTTTAAAAAAAATACTGTTGTTTGTAATTTCTTGTATATTTTTTCCAGCTATTTTTAAAATACAACAAAAAAAGTATAATAAATTGTAAAAATAAAAAATTGCAATTAGTCATTAGTTAGATTAAAAACTAGATAAAAAAATTTATCAATTAATAAAATTTTTAAACAAAAAAAAAAATGTAAAAATTAAATTTCGATTAATTTTCAAGTTTAATAATTAATTGTTTATGATATATGTATAAAATAAAAATATGTATATTTTATATTAAAAATTAAATCATTATCAGATATCATAAATATTAAATAAAATGAAAATCATGATGGGATAAATTTTCAACCCTCCCAAGTGCGTCATTGAACTCCTGACCTGTAAAATATCAGGTCGATAAATGTAGAAACTCTCTCTCAGAGTAGAGAGTTACTTGCCAGACTTAATAATATATATATTTTTTTAAAATATCCAGGATAACAACCCTTATTACTTTATCTATATATTTTACCATCTTTTTTTTCATGATCCACTATATTTTTTTATTATTTTAAGACTTTTGATTCACTTTTATATGCATACATTTTAACCTGACACATAATTTTATAGTTTTTTAAATATTTTTTTCATTTTTATATGATTTTTTTATCTTGCAATATTGAATTAATAATTATGTCATTAAATTTTATCATCCATATGATATTAATATTGTCGTTAATAATATTTTTTATTATTATATTTTTAAAAATTAATTTTTTTAAAGTGAAATTTTTTTATTATTTAAATTTTAATTTCAATAGCTATTTTATTTTTAATTTTATCATTAATTTAATTAATTTAATTTAATTAAAAAGTAAAAATAATAATATTTAGTTTAATTTAAAAATATTATGTTAAAAGTGAAAATTTGTTTTTTGTTTTTTTGCTTTTTTTCTATGTTTAATGGAAAAGAAAAAAATTAATAAAATTATTTGAATTTTTACAACTAATCTGCATTTTAAACGTTATTTAAATATTTATATTATAGAAATTTTTATTTTTTTATATTAAATGTGATGAAAGACCTTGAGGAATTTTATTGTATAAATCTTATACGAGACATTGATTTAATTTGTCGTAACTTTCTCTCGTAAATTTTTCAAATATTTTAAATCAGATTTAAAATAATTTATAAATTAAAATGTTTTTCTAAATTTTTTATTTTAAATCTATCTTGCAATTTTTATTTTAATTATATAAAATTTCAAAAAATAAATAAAGCTTAAAAATCAATCTAATAATTTATCGATAATATTGATAATATTTAAAATATTTTCCATCAAATTTTCAATTAAATTCTTCATCACATTCAGATGCAGTAAAAATAAAATATCAATCAAAATGTAAAATACAATTGGCTTGTGGCTAACCAATAATTGTTATTTCTCAATATAAAAAAAAAAATTATTTTTAATTTTTCTATTTTATTCTGTCAAAAAATTTAAATAAAATTTTTCCTTGCAAAATTAAAAAACCATTACTTTTAGCATAATAAATTAATTTTTTATGCAAAAAAATATAACAGTAATATTGTTAAATAATCCATCTTAAAAATATTCAAATGATTAAATTTATTTCATTAAATTTTGTCGAGACAAAGTATCCAGTTAAAATAAATGTACCACTAACATAAAAAAAAATAAAAAATATCTTTACTCAATTTTTTATATCATCTCTACAATAAACTATATTAAAGACATAATAATTCAGTTAAAAAATATCATTGCAATAAAATAATCCACAACCCTTGTTTTTAACATCAATATTTTTATTTCAAAAAATATAAATGAAAAACAAGTTTATTCACCCTGATGTATAAAAAATATTTTAACATATTTCATTTTATATTTGTTTTTCCAGTAACAAAAATAAATTTTATTCATTTTTTTTTATATTAAAAATTGAAAATATAAAATTATTTTAATAAAATAAGTAAATAGCAAAAAATAAAATAATAAAAATAATATAAAATCTTTTAAATGATTTTTCAAAAATATATATATCAAATAAATATTATTTTAAAAATACGATATGTCTGTATGCACAATTAAACAAGTTGCATAAAAGTATATTGTTATGTATTGAATTTCATTGACATGCATTTTGTAATACAATATATTTGTCTTTCAAAAAATAATTTTATAACTTGTAAATAATATCAAATTATTAATTTATTTTTAATCAAATAAATAATATTTATTTCATCTAAAAAAAATCAATCAAATTTTACTTGAACTTTTAAAAATAATTTAAACAAAAATATTTAATTTTTTTGTAAATTAATACATAAATTATTTAAAAATTTTTAATTAAAAAAAATATATACTTATTCAACTTTTTAAAATTTAAAATAATTTTTTTTTTAAATTAATGACTTGGTCACAAATTACCTGCAAAGTGTACTTGTAAATTTATTTATATTTTTTTTTTGTACATTCATATGCAACTTAAGCCAACATATACTTATCCAATTTTTTTTTTTAATATATATTTTTAATATTTATTGTGAGGGAAAGTATAGCTTCAAAAATTAATGAGATTGTCCCTTTCACATTTTTTTAAAAATTATTATTTATATAGTTAAATATATTTTTATTTAAAATTTAAAATATTTATATGTTATTTTGTTATTTTTACAGATTTATCAAAATAAATAAAATAATAAAATTATGTTGTAAAATATTAACGTGTTACAGTTGATATTTTAAAAACACTTTATTTTTTTTATTTTAAAATATCTTTTGATATTGGCAGTAAAAAAATGCTTTCAATGCACATTTTTTTTTTTTTTTTTTGATATACAAAAATATTTAGGACAGGGATGGTTTTTACGTTTATAAAATTTACCAAGTGTTCCATAAATATAACCAAGTCAACATTTTATTTTATAGCACTTGAATAAAAAAAATAAAAAATAAATATAAAAACCTCTTGAAAATCTTAAGGGTGATTTAAGTGTATTTTATCATTTCTTAATTTTCTTTTTTTTACATCACTTATAATATATAAGTACTCAGTTTGGTTTAAAAAAATAAAAATAAGCAAATTATTTTATTGATTAAACAGGAAAACTATTTAATTTTGTTTTTTTTTTAAATTATTAAATATAAATAAACAAAATTCAATTTATATTTGAATTTATTTAATGAAATAGGAAAAAATAAAAAAATTATTTTTTTATATTTGTATGCAAACTGTGTTAAAGTTAATTCACTCTTGACACCGGAAGTCTCAATGTATATGTGACTAATCATTTAAATAAAAAATAAAAAAAATAATAATTTTTGTCATAAATACAATATGAGAATTAACAATGACCTATTCTTGTTGAAAAATATATTTCCATATAAATTTTATAATTACAAAATCAAAAAAACAATCCAAAAAAAAAAATAACATTATTATGAAAATTCTAGCTCAATTTTTTTAGCTATAAACTTAAAAATCTATTGTTTTAATTTAAAATATTTTAACTAAAAAAAAAATCATAGAAAAATGTTTAAAATATTCAAAATAAATTATTAATTTGGTAAATATTTAGATTAAATTCATCAAGTTAATTAATAACTACAAAAAAAATTACAACACCAGGATGAAATTCATCAATGGTATTTGGTGGTGATGGTATAAATTACATAAGTCATTGGGGTTATTTAATGATGTAAATATAAATTTGAATGGGTAAAAATGATTGACACAATAACCTTGATGTTCATTGGTGCTCTTTCCGGATGAATTGCAACATTAATCAAAAGTCATTATAATTTATGTCAGGAAAATATATAAACCATAATAAAAATATAATTTAAAAATGAAAATTAAATTAATATTATGTTTATTAAAAAATATAGATATTATTATAATTTAAATAATTATTTTATATATATTACAAATAAATTTAGTAAATTATTATTTTACTGCAGTATACTTAATTTTAATTGAGACAATAAAATAATGTTGATCTAGTTTTATTTTATTTTTTTTAAATATATAAATTAACGTTAATTAAATTTTCAATGTTTTTTTTTAGCATGATAAAATAATGTTAAACAAATACTTGATCAAAAATAAAATGCATTTTAATTTAATTTAATTAAAAATCAAAAAAAAAAAAAAAATGAAAATAATTTGAAGATTTTTTTTTGTTGTTTTTTAATAAAAATAATTTGTATATTTTATTGAATATTTATTGTGAAAAAAATTTAATGATAGTGTTTGTTTTTGTATATTTAATTTTTAATTTTTTTTAAATATGTATATGGTGCACTTGGATATAAGAGAGGAATTTAAATATAGAAATAAGAGAAGCTGTTAGTAAAGAGAAAAAAGTGGGCCGAACTCGTATATTTTCAGTGACATTTATTTATTTATTTTAATTTTTTTTTTATTATTTTTTTTTAGTCTTTTCAACACTCTCAGTGAATATGTAAATTTCAAAAGATCAAGTTCTTGTCATTTTTCCTATTTTTTTTTTTTAATTGCAACAGTATTATTTTATCATTTATTTTTCATATTTGATTATTCAGTTGAATGGATATTTTTTATATCAAAGTTAATTGACTCAAATTACACAGATATATTATTATAATAATGAAATTAATAAATTCCATTTAATTTAGAGAAATGAAACTATGAAAATTTGAATGAGCAAAAATGATTTAATAATAATTGGAAAAAAAGAAAACAAAATATTTGAAAAAATATAGTAATTTTTGTAATTTAAATTTTAAAAATTGTTGTTTTATTTTTTATATAAAAAAAAAATAAACAAAACATTAAAAATTTAAATAAATAAAATTTTATAAAATTGGAGTAAAATATGTCACCCTGATTGAAATATTAAAAATATTTAAAAAAAAATTAAAAAAAAGTACAAATGACCATGTTACCATTTCATCCCTCCACTTTGAACTTTAATGACCGAGTTGAATGTCCTTGATATCGATAAACCCCTTTGTTATTATAATAACATTTTTATTATATTTTTTACTTAAAATTTTCCAAACACATGTCAGCCTAAATATTATTATTAAAATTTATAAATATTTAAATATACATTAAATATGTATTTATAATTTTATTAACAATAAATTAAACAAAATTCATTTAATTTTTTTTCCATTGAATATAAAATTTTTCTTTGAATGAATCATTTAAAAATATCATTATTATCATGTCAATTGTCTAGTACTAGATGACTACAAAATTACCAACAATTTTATACACAAATGAGTCAAAAATAATTCATAAATGACATAATTTTAGATAAATTTTAAAAATATAATTATTTTTTTTTACTTTGATTAATATTTTACAACAAAATTATCAAAAATCATAATAAAATTATAAATAAATATAATAACAATTTGATAAACAAAAATAATGTCAAAATATTATGCACATCGGGGATTGACCAATAAAAAAATAATAATTTATATTTAAAAATTTTAAAAAACAATTAAACAATTAAATAAATAAATATAATAATATTTTAATTCAATTATTTATAATTAAAATTGAAAAAAATATTATGAATATTAAAAATGATTTGATGATGATGTTGATGTTGTTGTTGTTTTTCTAAAATTTTTAAAATATAATTTTTAATTTTATAATAATAATTAATAATTGATATTAAAAAGACTGACCTTTTCACATTCAGCAGCAGGTGAATTTTCAACAATATCATAAATAACGTGTGGTAAATCATCAGTACCAAGTAATGAAAATCCAAAACCTGTGGTGTCGCTTCTTCTAGTGAGCGTGACCAAGACCTCCTCAGCCATGTTTTTCACACCACAATAAACATTGATCCTTGTTAAAGGCTTAATTCCAAATATAATAACACAAAATTATATATTAATTAACAATAAACACTTTTAAATAATTATTATAACATAATTCACTTGAATTTTTATTAAAAAATATTTTTAGTTTTTAATTTTCTTTTATATTTTTTTCTCAATAACTATCAAATTCACACACTTAATTTAATTTATAAATACACACAAATTAATTTACACAATTAATAACAAAAATAATTAATAAAAATTAATTTAATTTATAAATTTTATTAAAGGTAACACTAAAAACACTTTGTCAATAAACAAACATTTTTTTTTTTCAATTATTTTTAAAAATTTAACATAATTAATTATTTTAACAAAAAAAAATTTATATATATTATGAATTAATTATTTCTTTTTTTTTTTTTTTATCAAATTGGAATGTATATTCTCTCATTGAATTTTTCAGGATAAACAAAAAAAAAAAAAAAACAATTCTACGCGTCCCCTTTCTCTCTCTGATAATTTTTTCTCTGTCTTTTTGCCTTGCTCCTTAAAAATTGATGTTTTTTTTTTGTTTAAATTTTAACTCTCATTTTTATATAATTACTAATTATTATATTACAATATTTTTACCTTTAATAATTATTAATCAGATGCTAAATTACCTCTCCAATTGTTAAAAAAAAAAAAAAAAAAAAAAAATAATCAACCGTCAAAACTCACCGAAACACAAATTGTTTTTCTTTTGTTTATTTATAATAATAAATATATATTTTTTGATGATTAATCAATATTTTGATCAACTGTTTGTTAAAATAATAATTAATTTTATTATAACTTTGTTATATTTATTATTATTATTATTTTTATAAGGGCTGATTAATTTACCCCTTCGCGCAACAATACGCGCACAATTGATAAATGACGTTGATGGTTTGTATATTTTGCACAATTTTTTTAGTTAAAAAATAATAAATACTTATATAAAGTAACAAAATGATGATGATTTTGATGATAATATGAAGAAATATATTGAGAAATATAAATATACGTTGTGACCACCGTGTTAGACACCAACACTGTGACGGTGACTACTTTGGAGCTTGAATTCAGTTACTTCATGTCCATGTCCAATCTATTCAACAACAACTATTCTATACTTTTACATACACAAACACTGTACATGTACATACACTATTAAAATATGTTTATTTATTATTATTATTATTGTTATTATTTACCGGCTTATTTATTTTTAGAGACACTAGTCAGAGCCATTGAAATGGATAAAAATTTTCTGATAAAAATATTGTTTTTTTTTTTTTTGATAAAATTCTAATCGGTTATATAAATTTCTAAATTACCAACACTCAAAATGGCGGATTTTTTTTTCTTTTTTTAATTATTTTTTTTCTTTTTTTAATCTGACAGCTGTTTCACCAGGTGAGTCAAATTAATAAATTTATTTTTAATTGTTTATGTATTGTTTTTTAATATTTATTATTGTTTATATTGAAGTAATGATTATTATTATTTTAATTAATTAATTTGTTTTTTTTTTTTGTTTGAAAAATTTTTCTTTTTTTTTTTATTTTTTTTGAAATATTTTTAATTGATCAAATAGAATGTTTTTTTTTATAGAAATTTATATGGTTTTTATATTTTATTAAATTAAATTATTATTTTTTTGGTAATTAATTTATTAATTTGATGATAAATATTTATTTTTGTGTTTGTTTTTTTGTTGTTATTTGCCAGGTATTTTAATTGACTTACACAGTAGGTAAAAAATTATTAATATTATAAAACTTTTTATAAAAATAATTATACAGTTGACGAATAAAAATGGAGCCGATTGCAAGTCTTGTTAAAATATCAATTCCAAATTATTTATCTGGATTACCAATTCCAAATACAATTGGAGGATGGTTTCGTCTTGGAGGTAATTAAAATTATTTCAACAATAATTAATTTTTAATAATTTAAAAAAATTCATAAATACCATTTACTCGTTTAATTAATTTATAATAATTTATGTTAATTAGTTAAAACAAGTTAACATTATTATAATAATTAAATATATATTTTTATGTTAATTAAATTTATTTTAATTTACAGTTAAAGACTGGTTATCACTGATTCCACCAACAGCTTTGTTAGCTGGTCTTGGTTACATGTCATACTGTACATTTTGTCCAGAAGCAACCAAGGTATATCATCATCATCATCATCACTAGTTCATTAGCTATTATAACTAATTATCATCAAAATTAAATCAATTGATCAATATATTGTTTTTTTTTGTTTTTTGTTCAACAGTCAATCAGAGTTGTTGTCAATCGTAAAATCAAAAAAGATTTACCAAAAGTTGTTGATGTTGTTGATGTTGAAGACATCACCGAGAAGGCTGTCTTCTGCAGATGCTGGAAAAGTCAAAATGTAAGATTTATAATTATTTAAATTAGATTCTTTGTTATTTTATTATTATTTTTTGTATCAATTATTATTATTATTTATTATTATGTAATGACAAGATTACACAGTTATCTGTGTTACCTAACACTCTTACTATTAATCAACATTTTTTTTTTTTAATATATTATTTTAGTGGCCTTATTGTGATGGAGCACATGCAGCACATAACAATGAAACTTGTGACAACGTTGGACCATTAATTGTTAAAAAAAAACAATAAAACTTTTACATTTAAATACGTAAATAATTATTGAAAAAAGAAAAAAAAAAAACATCATGAGATTCATAATAAAAACAATAATTAGATGATAATTATTATAAAAAATTCGTTTTTTTTGAGTTTACTATATTTTTTTGTTTTTTTTTTGTAAAAAAAAATATATTCAATTGTCATCATTGGTTTCAAAGTATAAATTCAATTTATTTTGATATTTTTATTTGTTATAAATAAATTAAAAAAATTAATTAGAATAAATTTAAATATGTTTTTATTTTTTTTTCTAATTGTTGAAAACAGGGTGTATGTTAAATAAATGAATAAAAATGTTATCAAAAAAAAAATATGCAAAATGTAGTAGTAATAAATTATTATTTTATTTTAAATATTTATAACTTTTTTTATTTTTTTTTAATGTTTCAAATAAATATTTTTTTCTTTATTGTCAAGTAATAATTATTATTCACTTGTTATTGGAATTTTAGATAAGTAAAATAAACATAATAATCATTTAACATTAATTTGTAGTGATAAATTTTTTACTACATCAAAAAAAACCAAGATTAAAAAAACTTATTTATTTTGTATTTTATTTTTTTTTTTTTGTAATAAAATATTATCATTTTTATTATCCAGGAAATATATTTATTTATAAATATCAACTTGCGTCAATTGGTAATTGTTTAAAATAAAATAAAAAATCACTGTGAATATTAACAAAAGTAAAACATTTCTATTGAAACATTCAACATTTTAAAAATGAAAATAAAATTATTTCTATCAATTTTAATACTTTTTAGTGTTAAAAAAATTATTAATTGTGAATTAAATTGTACAATGATTGAAATATTTGAAGTTTGTATAAATAATACTGATAATAAGCTCATGGAGGTGAGAAATTTGAAGAATATAAATAAAAAAAATTTTCTTTATATATCTGGAATATCATCAATAGCACCAGAAGCTTTTAAAGACACAAAATTAAGAGATTTAGAAATAACTGGTTCATTAAAATATTCAAATGGATTATTTCAACAATTAGAACTTCAAGAAAATTCTTTCAATGGACTCGAAAATGTAGAAATATTTACAATAAAAAATTCACCAGTTGTAGTAAATAAAATTATATTTTTATCATTAAAAAAACTTGAATATATTTCACTTGTTATTAAAATTGATGAATCAACACCGACAATTGATTTATCATATTTAAAAAAATTACTTTTTGTTGAAATAATTGATAGTTATTTGAATAAAATAAATTATAATTTATTAAATTTACCAGATAATATAGAAAGACTTTCATTTATAAATTGTAATATAACTACAATTGAAGCAGAAAGTTTTAAAAAATTTAAACAACTTTATTTTTTAAAATTAAATGGTAATCCATTGTTAAAACTTGAATCAAATATATTTATTGGCTTGGAAAATATTGAAACTTTTGATTTATCATCAAATAAAATTATAGAAATTGAAGATAATTGTTTTAAAAATTTCCCAAAACTTGTTGATATTCATTTGGATCAAAATAATTTACAATATATTAAAAGTTATTCATTCAATAATATAATTGTTCGTGGATCTTTAGATTTATCATCTAATAACATTATACAAATTGAAACGAATGCATTTAATAATTCTGACATTAAATCAATTTATTTAGATAAAAAAATTGATGTTTTATCATGGGGATTATTAAATACACCAAAATTCATTGTTCGTGTATAATAAAATAATTGAATAAATAAAGAACATTAATGGAATTTTATTTTAAATTTTATTGACATTATAAACATTATAAAATTTTGATAAACTGGATATCATGTAAACGAAAAATTTCTAACAAATAATTTGTAATTAAAAGAATTGTAAATTTTTAAGAGTATTTATTTCTCTGATTCTAAAAATATTTAAATTATAAATAAAACACCCTAAAACAATTATCCTGTGAGTTTCAAGCATTTATTTTGGATTTTACTAATTTTTTTCTATTATTTTTATAATTTCGAAATGACTTTGAGAAAGTCGGACTTTCGTCAACTCATCTGGTTTTTTAAAAAAATATTTCTAAGCAACCTATTAATGATATTATGCTTCTATAATTTAAAAAACACCCTAAAATATTTACCCTGTGAGTTTCAATTATTTATTTTGATTTTTAATAATTTTTTTGTAATTTTATATTTTCTTGGGACATCACTCAAGAAAGTCAAGTATATTCAATGTGTTGTCCTGTTGACTTGAAAAAATATTTCTAATCAACCTAAATATGATATTATGCTTCTAATATTTAAAAAACACCCTTAAATAATTATCCTGTAAGTTTCAAGTCTTTGTCTCAATTATTTTTAATTTTTTTATAATTTCCAAATGACTTTGAGAAAATCTGACTTTTGTCAACTCATCTGGTTTTTAAAAAAAATATTTCTAATCAACCTAGTTATGATATTATGCTTCTATAATTTAAAAAACACCCTAAAATAATTATTCTGTACGTTTCAAGCCTTTATTTTGATTTTTAATAATTTTTTTTTAATTTTATATTTTCTTGGGACATCACTTGTGAAAGTCCAGTGTTTTCAATGTATTGTCCTGTTGGCTTGGAAAAATATTTCTAATCAACCTAAATATGATATTATGCTTCTAATATTTAAAAAACACCCTTAAATAATTATCCTGTAAGTTTCAAGTCTTTGTCTCAATTATTTTTAATTTTTTTATAATTTCCAAATGACTTTGAGAAAATCTGACTTTTGTCAACTCATCTGGTTTTTAAAAAAAATATTTCTAATCAACCTAGTTATGATATTATGCTTCTATAATTTAAAAAACACCCTAAAATAATTATTCTGTACGTTTCAAGCCTTTATTTTGATTTTTAATAATTTTTTTTTAATTTTATATTTTCTTGGGACATCACTTGTGAAAGTCCAGTGTTTTCAATGTATTGTCCTGTTGGCTTAGAAAAATATTTCTAATCAACCTAAATATGATATTATGCTTCTATAATTTAAAAAACACCCTAAAATGATTATCCTGTGAGTTTCAAGTCTTTATCTCAATTATTTCGATTTTTTTAAAATTTTTTTAACCTCTTAAAATAATTATCCTGTGAGTTTCAATTATTTAATTTGATTTTTAATGATTTTTTTTTCATGAATCAATCTATTCATGATTTTATGCTTTGATAATTCAAAAAACACCCTTAAATAATTACCCTGTGAGTTTCAAGTCTTTTTTTCAATTATTTCTAATTTTTAAAAATTTTTTTATAATTTCGAAATGACCATGAGAAAGTCTTACTTTTGCAAATTCATACAGTTTAAAAAAAAAATATTTCTCAGCAATCTATTCATGATTTTATGCTTCTATAATTAAAACAACTATTGAAAACAATTATTATAGTAGTCAAAAGTATTTGTTTCGGTTAATATAAATTTTTTTTTGAGGATTTTATAATTTCGAAATGACCATGATAAAGTCCGACTTTTGCATGGTTATTTCGATCATAGAAAAAATATTTCTACGCAACCTATTAATGATCTAGTGCTTATATAATTTAAAAAACACCCCAAAATAATTATCTTGTAAGTTTCAAGTCTTTATTCCAACTATTTTTAAATTTTTAAAATTATTTTCAGTTACGCATTTATTTTTTACATTATAATAACAAATTATTGTTTGTTGTTTTTTTTTTTTTTCTAAATATTTGTATGTTGGGTAAAAGATATAATCTACTTTTTTTAATATTAAAAAAAAAAAAAAAATTACCCTTATAAAATATGATATCATTTTATTTATTTACAATTTTTTTTTATATATTATAATTTTTATTATTTTTACAGCTCGAAATTATTAATATCATTTGAATCGAAATCATTGACAAGAAGTTCTCGATTACCATGTTTGTATCTAAAATAAAATTAATTAAAATTATATTTTTTATTATATTATTTAAATAATTTAAAAAATAAAATTACGTTTCTAAATAATTTAAATTTCGATTTGTAGATAATTTAACTTACTCGAGATATTTTTTCCACATCATAAGACCCACATAACCAAATGATGAAACAATTGCAAATAAAATTGCAACAAGTAATGCAATAATACCAGGATGTGTAGTTTTTTTGTTAATTAATTTATCTGTATTTTCATTATTTAAAATCATTTGTTCACGTGTTTCTGTTATTTTTAATATTTTATCATCTGTTGATGGTTTTCTTCTAGTTGATATTCTCAATGTTGTTTGTTCAATCGAATTAGCAAGTCCTTTAACATCTATAAAAAAAAATTATTAATTAAAACAAATTATACATATAAAATATTATTAAATTTATTATTTTATCATACCTGTTTGTTTAATTTTATCTCCAAAATCAGTAACATTGTATTCATGATTTAATTTTTCACGTAATTCTGGTGAATAATTTATAATACTTTTAACAATCAATGGATCAGTTGGAAATAATTTTGGTGGTAATGTATCATTATTTAAATTTTTAATATCCATTAATAATTTTGATGAAACTAAAATTATAAAATACAATTAATAAACATTAAATAAAAAATATAATTATTTAAAAAAACAAACCAGTTGTATTAAAATCATCATCAACATCATCATCTTCATCATCATCATCTTTTGGATGAACAAATGATTCTTTTAAATCTTTTAATTCTAATGGAATTTTTTTTATTTCTAATTTATCATTATTATTAATTTTTTCATTCATTAAATTTTGTAGATTATCATTTTTCAATAAATTATTATTTTCATGATTAATAAATATATTTTCTTGTCTATTTGAATTCCATGGAACACCATTAACTAAAAATATAATATTTAAAAAACAAAGGTCATTGAAATTTATATTAAACTTGAAATTTTATAATATATTTTATAATTTTATTTCATTTTTTTTTTATCTCCACGTGCCTTTATATACAAATACCGGTTTTTTAACATCACATAAGGTGAAAGTAGATTTTTTTCATGAAACTTGTATATATAACTATTAATATTATTTATTTATTTTGCAAAAATTTATATTTATTTAAATAATATTAAAAATATTTAAATAGATCAACAAAGAAAGTTTAAAAATTTCACAAAAAAATAAAATTCATTATTGAAAGTATTTTTTGTTTTTTCATATTTTTATTAAAATTAATTATAATAAATTTTATAGAAATTATTTATTTAATTAATTTAATTTATTATTAATTAATTTAAATTTTTGTTTATTTATTTAATTTCTCATATTATTTGACCCACTGACATTGCCAATAAATAATTTTATAAATTCCAATCTTTAATAGTTTAATTTTATAAAATTTTATTATTTCAAGCACGTTTTATTATTCTCAATAATCAATTATCATTTAATCTTATTTATTTTTAATAATTGATTAAAACTGATATATTTTTATGTTATTATTATTATTATATATTACTTACCAAATAAAAATATAGATAATAGTATTATTGTTAATAAAATACAATTGAAATTCATGATTACTAAAAGTTTTGTTGATTTTTTTTTTTTAAATATATTATTTTTATTTATTTTATAAATTTTTTTATTCTTTTTTTATCATCTTGATATTTACTATCATAAGATTACAGTCTAAACAGAAAAATATAGATTAAAAAATCTCTTCAACATGTTATCTAAATAAAAATTAATTTGTTAAAACTATTTTATATTTTTTACTTGTTTAATTTATTTTTTTAATAATACAATATTTTATTAGCTTGTATGAAATTTTATTAAAGCATTGAAACCGTAAAAGTGTTTTTTAAAAAAAATTTAAAAAATGTTACTCTCATTGGATTACAATTTATTATTATATGACTTTAATTTAATAAAAGTATCATAAAATAAAATTTAAAAAAAATATATTTAATATGAATATTTCTATTTTTAAATTATAATATAAAAATAAGTTAAAAAACTATAGTAAAAAATTAAATTGATAATAAAATTTAAACATTTTTTTTTTTTTGTTGTAAATAATAAAAAAATATATTTATACTTTTAAAATCATGATGAAAAATAGATAATAATAAAAATAAAAATAAATTATTAATATTAATTAAATCACTGTAATTTAATTTTCAATAATAAATTAATAATATATATTTAAGAATAAATATTTCCAAGATGTTGTCACGTTGATAGACGCCAAGATACTGAGCATACTTCTATACCTTCTATACTAAAAGTTCACATATACATATAAAAAATCATCAAGATGAAATGAGAAAAAATTAAAAAAAAAAAAAAAACATAAAAAATAATAAAATAAAAAAATAAAAGGTGCATATACTTGTATGTAGTCAAAAAATAAAATAAAATAAAATAAAATCAACAAGAAATTTCAAGTTTTTCATAAATCATGTTGGAGAAATTTTAAAAATATTTCGAATGCATTTCGATATTTCTATCGTTCAAAATATCAACTAAAAATAAAATAAATATTTCTTTAAAAAGATACAATATTACAACATTATATCATTTTTTTTTTTTAAATAAAAATATCAAGAATTATGTGTCAAGTTATTTGACTCGAGTCATAAAAAATCATCAATATATTTTTTGTGATAACAGGTAAGTTTGCAGTTTACGTCATCGTAAATGTTATTAAAAAAATAAAAAAATAATACCTGACAATCTTTAAAATAGAATAAAAAATTAATGAATAAATATAATAACTATTAGCTAAAAAAAAAAAAAAGAATATTTCATTAAATAAATGCTTCATCAACAGATAAATAAATAATTTGTAAATTTTTATTTATCATTAATGAAAATGATAATACAAATATAACATTTTTTTTTTATTTTATAATATATTTATAAAGGAAGACACAAAATTTTTGTAAATATAAACAAATCAACAAACTGTTAAAAATTATTTATAAAGGCACTCTTTGTATATTTGTAAATAATTTATCAAATTATTGTATTATTATTATTCAAATAAATTATCACATTAATTATTTTGATGAAATATTAAAATTATTTTCATCAATAAATATACTATGTTATGTACAAAAAAAAGAAAACAAAAACAAACAAAATAATAATAATAATAATAAATTGTTATTTAAAGAAAATAAAAAATATAATTTTAGATAATATTATTAATTTTTTCGTTGTGCAATTATTGCCATCCATATTTTAAGTTCAACACCACCTCGTAGATTGAGCCTACGTAAATCATCACGTGTTATATAAAGTAGTACATCATCAAGTGTATATTCTTCATAAATAAACTAAAAAATTAAAATTAAAATTTAATAATTCATTAATTATTATTAATATTAAAAATATTAAAAATTAATTAATTACTTTTTCAATAGTTGCATCATCAATTGAAAGTCCTTGAAGCCATTTAACAAGTTTACAATCATTTTTTTTGTTTGTTGAATTATGATCAGTAACACTAATTTGTGGAACAAGTGGTGCTTGAGATGATGATGTACTAAAAAAAAATTTAAAAAAAACAAAGAAACTAAATAAAATATTCCCATCATAAAATATAAAATAAAATCAAGACATTTTTATGATTCTAAGAATAAGAGAATAATAAAAAATGAAAAATAATAAATAACTCTGGTAAAAACAGTTAAATATAAATTATAAAAATAAGAAATAAGTTTAAGAAAAAAATAAATAAATAAATAAATCTTACCCAGACTGTTGTTGTTGTTGTTGTTGTTTTATAAAATTTTTTTGTAAATCTTGATAAAGTTGATTTAATATTGTAATTTGTGATTTTTGTTCATCAATAATTTGTGTTATAATATTATAAAATAATTTTTGTCCATCAACAAGTTCTTGTAATAATTTATTATTATCAATTTTTAAATGTCCAATCTGTTCTTTATATTCATGCCAATATTTATTATCAATAATTTTATTTGATTTAATTGAATTAATTGTTGATACACCAGATGTTGAACCATCTTCATTAATATTATTATGATTATTTGTTTGTCTATCTTGTTCAATAAGACCAGCACCAAGTTCTGGTGATAATACAGTTATTGCTGTTTGTACAGCATTTCTAACTAAATTATCAAGTGCAAACATCCAATGTGGTTTAATATTATGTAAACGTAATACTTCATTAACAGCTGTTTGGAATAAATATATTGCTAAATGTAAATGATTAATTGTTGTTGAATTAAAATCTAATTCATCTTTTAATAATTTAAATGATATTATTATTGATTCATGATTATGATCAGATATATAATCACGTATTCCTCTCATTAATTTTTCAAGATGTGACATATTTAATAATGTTATACCAACATCTTGATGTATATTACGTAGCCATACTTGACATATTTTTGATTCATCTTGACTTAATACACGTGTTAATGTCATACGACGTTGACTATCTTTTTTTAATAAATAAAAACCTTCTTGATCATCAATTAATTTTTGTTCTGTTTGACTATTTAATTCAACTTCTGGTGATAATAAACCACCTGATGAACTACGACGTGTTATTGAACAACCTCCATTGTCTGTTTCACTTGTATCAATTGATGGTGTACTACCAATTGTGCTGTTTAAAAAATTTTTAATTTATTTGTTATTTATATTTTTATCAATTCATTATTATTATTATTATCTTTTAAACAATAAAACAATAAGCAAAATAATAGCAAGCTAAAATTAGCACACATGTCAATTTATAATTTATTCATTTAAATATTTTGAAAAAAAAATAAAGAAAAACAAAAAGAATATAATTAGCATAAAAATAAATAAATATTAATTTTTTTTTTTTTTTTTTTAAATTAGTACATTTGTTTGTTTTGTTTTTATAGGAAAAGTGTAGTAAATTATTAATTTTACCTGTTGAAAGATAAAGAAGAATTTGGCATACTGATTGGTGATAGTAGATGAGCTGGACTTCGATCTCTTAATGTTCCTGATTTTTTCAATGTTCTGGTATACACACTACTACACTTAACCATTTTATTTAATTGTTTATTTATTTATTTAAATGTACTATTAATGATTTTATAATATTGATAATTAATTTTTAAATAAATAAAATATTGCTCATTTTTAAATTGTTATGTTAAAATTAAATTATGAAAAAGCAATGACAATGCATTAGCTTATTATGCAATGATAAATCATTCAATTAAAAATAATAAAAATTTTCATTACCTGTCATCTGATTGTGATGCTTGAATTCCAGTTGTACCAGTTATTTGATTGTTATTTATTTTACCAAGACGTTCAATACGTTCACTTGGTACTGATACACTACGACTAAAATCTGGTGGTGCAACTAGTCGTGAATTTTTTTTTTTTCTATAATTAAATATATTAAATATATATAAATATATTGGTATTTATATGTATAGAATATTTTTAATGATAAATAAAATTTTTATTTACTTACTCTGTTAAAAATAAATCTTCTAATAGTTCAGATGCTGATGATCTAACATCAGGATCAGGTTCAAAACAACGTAATATAAAATTTTTAGCACGTTCTGATAATTCTGATGGAATTTCTGGATGAATTTTATAATATCCAACCTATTTAAAATAATTTTATAATAAAAATATTTATTTATTTATTTTAAATATTAATTTATATATGAATTTATTAATTTACTTTAAATACAGCTGCTTGTGGTGAACCAAGTTCAATAAAAGGTGGTTTACCAGTAGCCATTTCAACAATTGTACAGCCCAATGACCAAATATCAGCCTAAAAATAAAATAAACAAAATAATAAAATTAAATAAAAATAAAAATAAATATAAATTACCGGAGCTCCATAACCACGTTGACCTTTATCAATAACTTCTGGTGCCATATATTGTAATGTACCAGTAAATGTTTCAGTACAAGGACATAAACCAGCTAATCTTTTAGACATACCAAAATCAGATATTTTAACAACACCACTGTATGTATTAACCAAAACATTATCACCTTTAATATCACGATGTACAATTTTTTGATCATGAAGATATTTAAGTCCTTCAAGTATTTGTTTAGTATAATATGATATTGTTGATTCATTTTCTTTAAGTGGTCCCCATTTTGATCTTAATAATGCTGATAAACTACCACCAGGTACTTGTTCCATAAATATTTTAAAAAATCCATCTTCAGATACTGAACCAAGATATTGTACAATATTTCTATGTCTTAATTGGCTATGTAATTGTATTTCTTCATGTAATGGTTGTACATCACCAAGATTACGTTCACGTATTTCTTTAACAGCAATTCTAACTTGTGTATTTAAATCTCTAGCAGCATAAACAACACCATATGTACCTTTACCTAATATTATTTTTTTATTTTGATCATCTAATTCATATTCATATTTCATTCTATCATCAGTCATATATGCATCTAAATCAGTAACCATACCCTCTTGATCAGCAGTCATTTCAAGTACTAAATCATAAAATTTTTGTCTACATTTAATTGATGGAAAAAACATTTGAAAATCATCAGAATTTTCATGTACATATAAAAATAAACATCTTTCATCACGTTTATATAAACTAACACTTCTAATCATATTTGCTGTAAATAACCAATCATGTACTTGTTTACAATTATTTTTAATATTATCTAAACATAAATTCCATATTTTAATTGATTTTTCATCAGCACCAAGATTAACATTAACATAACTTGGCATTAATATTTTTGTTGGTTCAAGTACTAATATTGGAAATCTAATACTATCATCAATTGTTGTTTTAGTTGCTTCAACAAAATAATCCATCCAAAAACTAAATACTTTTTCTTCTGGTGTTGGATCATTATCATTATTTTTTTTTCTAAATCTATCAATTAATGATATATTACCAATTGTTGATTTAAGATACCAATTTGGTGGTTTTAATTTAAACATACATTCAGATGCTTGTATTGCTTTTGTATAATCTTCAGCTAATACACTTATTTCAAAAAATGTTGCAACATCCCAATATTCTTTTAAACTTGATAAACTACCTTTTTTACCAATTAAATTATTTAATACCATACCAATATGTTGTAATTCTTCACTTTTTGAAAATTCATTACCAGCAATAACAAGTAATGTTGCTAAATTAACACCAGCATATTCATTTGGTTGTACATCAAAACCTTTTCTATACCAATGTATTGCATTTTTTAAACTTTCTTTATCAGTATGACGACTTTCAACAAATTGATCTTTATATATTCTACCACATAAACATAACATATCAGGTACATGATTTTCTTTTTTTTCAAGTGCTTTTTCAATAACACGTACAGCACGTTCACGATCACCATTATTATTTCTTCTACTTAATGCAAAACCATATAAATAACATATCATTGGTGTATTTATATAATTTTTATGATTTTGTATTGTACGTAAATCATCAACAAGTTGTACCATTGCATCATAATCTTGTATTTCACGAAATGATATTAACATATTTAATATAACATCACCAGATAATACATTTGGATCATCAAGACGTATTCTCATATTATTTAATACTTTAGCTAATTCTTCACCACTATATAATTCACGTGCTTTACGTAAATCAGATAAAAATTTTTCTTTCATATGAGCTTTTGATTGTACTTCAACATCTTGAAATATTTTTTTTAATTTTAATATTAAACTTGTTGTTGTTGTTTGTTTAACATCATTAATATCATCAGGTAAACGTGTTGCTATTGTTGTTGTTGCTGTTGTTGTTGCTGTTGTTGTTGTTGTTGTTGTATTTGTTGTTATACAATTATTAGCACCTTCTAATAATTTATATGATACAAATGTATAACTACCACATGATAATTTTAATCTAATTGTTGCTTCATTATCAATATCATTATATAATAATATATTTTCTTTCATACCAAAACTTTCACGTACACCAAGATGATAAAATAATGCTGATTGTTGTAATTGTATACTTAAATCAACAACAGCAATATCAGCATTATAAAATGTATCCAATACATTTGTTTCACCAAAATCTAATTTTTCAAATTGTACATAATTTAATGTTGCATTTATTAATAAACATGCTTGTTTAATATCATCAAATGCATGTTTACGTTGATTTTGATTTTCATTTTGTTGTAAATCAATTATACAAACAACTTGAATTTTTTGTTTTCCACATATTGTTGTATTACATGATACATCACTGTGTGTACTAATACTATCTGTACTTGATACACCATCAATTGCATTTGTATGTACTGTTAAAACTTTTTAAAAAAAAAAAACAAAATTATTTTAATTTATTTTATATTTTATTATTATATATCTATAAATACCTATTTTATATTTAATAACTTACCAGATACATCTTGAGTATCACTACAAGTTGATGGCATTGTTCTAGAATATTTCTACAATAAATTTAATACTCCAAATAATTTCCAAATATAGATATTATATTATTATTGTTTTCTTGTTTTTATATTCTTTGAGAACAATTTATCTAATAAATTAAAATTAAACAATTAATTATTATTAAAAATTTTATTATATAAATACAATTATTTTTGAGTTAAACTTACTTTTTTAAATAATAACAAATTTTTCATAAACATCAGGATCAATTTACTCCACATGATTTATCTTTAATATAAAAAAAAAAACAAAAAACAATAATCAAATTTTTTTTACTACAATAATTAATAAATATATTTCATTGTTAAAATTTTTACAAATTAATTAATCACCAATAAATTATTATTATTTTATACATATGATTTTTATTATTTTTTTTTTACGTCAATCAATTTGTGTGTGTATTTTTATACTCTCTCAAATTCCACGTACGACGTTATGTGAATTTATTTTATGATCTCCTGCTAAAACGTCACACTACAATGTTTTTTTTATACTTCAATTTTGTAAATAAAAAAAAAAATAAATAAAAAACAAAAAAAAACAACTTCAAAAAGATGTCAAGATGGTGTCGCCATCTAGTGTGTTGTCAAAATTTAAAAATGTATATCAAAAACTTTGTATGTGTGTGTGTTTCTCTCTCTGTCATTTTTATTCTCTCCTAAAAAATGTTTTATTATTTTTTTTTTATATTATTATTTTTTATTATATTATAATTGAAAGAAAATAAAAAAAATGAACCAGTATATATTGGCATAATATTTATAAATAAACAAATAAATTAAAAAACTTGATAAATATTTTAAAAAATTTTAGTGTTTAATAGAAAAAAAAAAAAATTTCTCAATACACAAAATAATAAACAATATATAAAAAAAAAAAACGAAAAAAGTAGTTTTTATGGTTAGCTTATAGACAGTTAAATATATATGATATATTATTGTTGAAAAAATATAAATGTAGATAAATTAATATTATAGTTATGCTGATCTGTGATTATGATAATTATGTTGATGATGTTATTGATATAATAATGTTGTGTTAAAAAAATATTTTTTGTTAGTCTTGATTACAGGCATGTTTAAAATCATGGCGTCAATAACCCCTTTATTATTATCAATATTTTTTGTATACATTTAATAATAAAAAAAATATGATTTATTAATTAATATTGTGATAAATGAAGATGAAAAGAAATAAAATTGATATGATCAATGCAACTGTTGAATCTTACTTGAAACGTCGTCGTTATCAGGTAAATTATTATATTTTATTTTCATTATTTTTACAATTTTAATATAATTATTGTATTTTTTTAATTGTTTTATTATTAGGAAATTGATTTATATAGAAAAAATGAACGAATGGGTAGTAGAACAAGTGAAGAAATGACATTAACAGCTAAAGCTGAAAGTGCAACATCTAGAGATAATTCAATAATATTTACAGCAATAACAAATGATGTTGTTGCTGCTGACCAAGCATACCAAAGGTACATATCATCATATTAAATTATATGATATTGGTATATGTTTAAATTAATATTAATAAATTTATAATTAATACAGGTTAAAAAATTGGATAAATTCAATGAAAGATGAAAAATTAAAAATTGAATTTCAAAGTTTATTATATCCAATATTTTGTCATCTTTATTTAGAAATGTTACATGCTGGTAATCCACAAGCAGCAATACAATTTTTAAAATCATATCAAAATGATTTTTTAACAGATACTGAACGTGATTTTATTGAAGAATTATCAAGTGTATTTTCAATTCAAGATATTGAATTACGACCACTTGTTAATGCATTTAGAACACGTAAATATAAAGTTGATATGTCTGATGATGCACATTTATGTTTACAAAAATATTTAACAAAATATGGACATATTATTATTATACAAATTATAAATATACATATTACAATTATTAAAAAAATTGATATTAATCCAATTGATGATGATAATTATGATAAAAATATACGTAATGATTTATTTATAAATGGACATGTTGAACAAACAAGTGGTACTGGTGTTGATCGTGAAATGCGTGAATTACAAGAAGCTATTAGATTGATTAGAAATAATTCTTATCAACCATTGAGAGTATTTACTGTTAATAATTCCAGTGAAAAGTAAGTTTTATATATTCTTCATATATAAATATATATTTAAATATATTTCAATTTATTTATTTATTTTTTACAGTGCTAGTTGTGCTAAAATAACATCAAATATGGATAAATTAATTGCTGGTTTTAGTACATCTGAAATACGTATATGGGGTATAGGTGATACTGTATTAATGAATCCAAAATTACCAAAATGTTCAATTAAATTATCATCTGATTTACCATCAACAAGTAGACCACCAGATAATAATAATGATGAAGATGATGATGATGATAATGATGATGATATTGATAATGAAACTGAAGAATCTGGTGCAATTATATTACGTGGTCATACTGATGTTATTCATGATATGAAATTTATTGCTGATTCAGAAGTATTAATATCAGTATCAAGTGATAAAGATATGAGAGCTTGGCGTTTAAATGATTATTCATGTGCAGCTATTTACAAGTAAATACATTAATAATATAGGTACATTTATAATTTAATTATTTATATTTAATTTATTTTTTTTTTTAGTGGTCATAATTATCCAATTTGGTGTATGGATACAAGTGTTTTTGATTTATATATTGCAACTGGTTCACATGATAAAACAGCTAAATTATGGTCATTAGATAGAAAATTTCCATTGAGAATATTTGCTGGACATTTTTTGGATGTTAATGTAATTATTATTATTAATATTATTAATATTATTATATATTATATTATATTTATTTAATTATATATTTCAGTGTATTAAATTTCATCCAAATGCACGTTATTTGGCAACTGGTTCAGCTGATAAATCAATTAGATTATGGAATAAAGATGATGGTAATATGTTGAGAGTTTATGTTGGTGCACAATCAACAATATATAGTTTAGCATTTAGTCCTGATGGAAAATATTTAGCAGCAGCTGGTAATTTAAAAATAATATTTTATTTTTCATTTATTTATTTTTTTTTTTTATAAATAAATTATAATTATTATAATTTAGGTGATGATAAATCAATATCAATATGGGATTTATCAACAAATGCTATTTTAACTGAACTTAAAGGACATCAAGATACTGTTATGAATTTAGATTGGAGTCATGATGGACAGTATATTGCAAGTGCTAGTATTGATGGTGTTGTTAGACTTTGGTCATCACAAAAATACATCAACACTGGGTTAGTCAAATAAATTATTAATTTATTATTAATATAATTTTTAATTTAATTATTAATATTTATATATATATTTTTTTTTTGTTTAACAGTGGTGTTACTAATTCAACTAGCGATGTAGAAATTCCTCAAGTGTTTACAACAAATTGCTCAAGTATTTTGTCTCTTCAATATCACAAAAAAAATAATTCTCTTGTGTGTATAGGAACAGTGTAGAAAATAATAAAAATAAAAACATCAATTTGCTATAATAAAAAAAAAAAAAAGACTGAAATTATAAAAAAAAAGAATCATCAATAAAAAAAATATAATTTATCCAGTGATATGTGAAATGAGCATTTTGATAAAATTGTTATTATTTTTTGTTGAAATAATAACAAAAAAAAAAAGTTAATTCATTATTTTAAAAATAAATTAATGGGGAAAAAATTAAGATTTAAATTTTAGATAAAATTAAAATTATTTTGGTTAATGATTCATTTGAAAAAAAAAAATAATTATACTGATACATTTGTGTTCGAATTTATTGATCGAGATTGACAAGCACGTAGTACTTTTTTTTTATTAATATATTGAATTTTTTTTTTTTATAATTTTTAATAAACATCGCTGGCTGTTGAAATCAATAAAAAAAATGTTAACGATGATTAATAAGAATACAAAAAAACAAAAAATTGTTGATAAATAATTGTTTAATTAATTTCAAAAAAAAAAGAAAATAATAAAACTCAAATCAGTATTTTCCAGATATTATTTTTTTTTTTTTTTCACACGCCTAATTTTCATAGAATTAATTTAAATTAATAATACTACCTCATAATAAATTAGATATAACTGTTAAAAAATAAAAAAAATAAATTGTTTTTGTATCATTTTTTTGCATAAAAAAAAAAAAAAAAATTCGAAATATATTTTATTCATTTATGTCTAAGTTTTTAACAAAAATAAAATAATTATTTTGATAATTAATATCAAATAATTTTTTGTAAAATTTCAGCTAAATATTTCATTAAACTGAAAAATATTTTTTTTAAATCACAAAACACTTTAAAATTAATTTTAAATTAACATATATTTAATTCAATTACATATTGATTACATTAAACTTTTATAATTTTTTTTTCTAATCACTCTCACTCTATTTTTTTTTTTTTTTTTTTTAAATAATATAAATTTTTTTTTTTTTTTAAAAAAAAAAAAAAAAAAAAGATTTAAGCTCATGCATTATTTACAAACTTAAATTATAAAATAAAAAAAATTTAATTAATTATTAGATTAAATTGTTCAATTTATCAGATTGAAGAAAAAGCTGATTGATAAATGATGGATTATCGTTTGTACCTGCCTTTGATCAGTTGTAGTGCTTTGACCATTAAAGGAGCTTTATTTTTTTTAACAATAGAAGCTAAAAAAAGTTTAAAAAAAAAAAGATTAATAAAAATTAATATATATATGTATTAATAATTAATAATTAATAAATAAATAAAAACTTACATGATGTTTTAATACGTGATAATGATGGTACAGATACAGATATATTTGTTGCTGAATTAGCACCACCAAGTAATAATTTTTTTTTAATATCAGATGCTGAATCAGATGAACTGGTACCATATCTTGCTTGTTTTTTTAATATATTTCTTGGTGGTTTAACAATATTATCAACATAAGCAAGTTTTGTTGATCTAACTGGTAATGATTTTTCTTTCGATTTATTAATATTTTCAGTTAAACGTTTTAATTTTTCATCTCTTTCATCTAAACATCTCATATACATGTTTCTCCAACTTTCTAATTCTTCTTCTTTACGTTCTTTATTTCTAAATTCTTTGTTACAGTGAAATTTCCATAATATATCAGTATCTTCAAGTAAATATGGATTATGTTGTTCAAGCATGTATAATTGATCAACAGTTGCTCGTTCTAACACTGGCTTTAATATATCATATGGTACACCACCAGTAACTTCAAGTGCATCAATATTTTCAATTAATATACGAATACATATATCTTGTAAACTTGGTACACTTGTATAGCCAGTTTTATTACCAGAATATACTTTTGTTCTAGTATTTTTAGCATAAATTACTTTACCAAGTGCTTTACTTTCTTCTTCTCTGTTCATAATATTCATATAATTTGTTGGCAATGGTTTATAATTTGGATTTGTTTCTGGTAATGTTGCTGCTAAATCAACACTTGATACAAGTGGTGGTAATTTTACATTTGGTGATAATAATAATAATGGTTCATCTTTTGATAATAAATCAGTCTTTACTTTTATTTTACCATGTAATAATGATGATGATGATGATGATGGTGGTGATTTTATATCTAATTGTGATGATGTTGATGATGATGATGTACCTGGTTCTGTTTTTATTATTTTATTATTTATAAATGATGTTGATGGTGATGCTGATGCTGACATTGTTATTTTTTTATTTTTTGATGGTTTTGTACACATACCTAATGCTTCAGCAAAACTGGCACCAGAATTACAATCAATACCACCATCACCATTATATTTTTTTTTACTTTTTTTTTTATCTTTTTTATCTTTATCATCGTCTTTATTATTACTTTTATATTTATCATTATCTTTATTATTATGTGATTTTTTATCTTTTATTTTTTCATCATTTTTATTATTTAATTTTGATGATTTAGATTCTTTATTATCAATTTTTGTTGTTGAAGATGATGATGATGATGATGATGACGATGATTTATGTTTATGTTTATCTTTTTCTTTATATGATTTATCTTTTTTATATGTATCTTTGGATGTTGTAGTTGTTGTTGATGTTGTTTCATTATTTTCACGATACTTGCTTGTTATTTGTGAATCATATGATTCTGTTTTTATTTTTTTATTTTTTAAATCACAGCTTGAGGTATTATTATCATTATCACCATCATCATTATCAGAATCATCTGATGATATATTTTTACGTTTTTTTTTTTCACTAACTAATTGTGTTGGACTATCATTTTTATATTTTTTATATTTATCATTATTACCATTAACAATATCTTTATTATCATTATCATAATTTTTTTTATTATTTAAATCAATATCATTTTTTTTTGATGATGATTTTTCTTTGTGTCTATCATCTTTTGATGATGATGATGATGATGTTTTTTTATCACGTGATGATTCTTTATGTTCTTTATCTTTACGTGAATGTTTTAATTCAGATGATGAATGTCTTGATGATTTTGAACGGTCATTATTATTATCTGTTTCTAATTTTTTTTTATTATCACGTGATTTTGAATGTTCTGATGATGATTGTTTATTTGTATGTCTACTTGATTCATGTCTACTTGATTCATGTCTACTTGAATTTCTATTTTCTTTTTCACGTGGTTCACTGATAGAATGATGACTTCTGAAATAAAAAATAAACAAAAAATAAATTTAATTATCAATGATTTTAAATAGTTTTTTATTTATTTATACAACCAGCATGAACTGGTTTTTATAATTATTTTTTATATTATTTGAAACAGGAATTAAAATATTTACTTTACCTTTTTGATTTTTTAGAATCAGCATCTTTATCAACACCAGAATCTGAATTATCACTGTATTTTTCTTGATTATCATGTGTACCATTATCATCATCATCATCACCACCACTACTTTCTTCATCAGCAACCATTGTTTTCCATTTAGCTACAAGAGCTTTTGCAGCATCACCAACTGTTCCATCATATTTTCTTAATGCATTGACAGTTTTACCAACACCTGTTTCTTGCAAATGTTGTACTGTTACTGGTAATTTGTATAATTTTTCAATACAATGTAATATCTAATTAAAAAATTAAAATTAATTTAACATAATAATTTTTTATAAATTAAAAATAATAATAATAATAATAATTACATCATTACATGTAATTAAAATTGGAGCATATTTTAGATTAATTTATTTTTTTATTTTAATTTTAATTTAATCAAATAAATAAATTGTTAATGTAATAATTAAAAATTAATAATATTTATTGATTTTTATTATTTATTTATTTGTATTTATTTGTTTATACGAAATTGGAGGTCAAAATTTACGGACAAATTCATCAAACTGATATTCATATTTCATGATATTGATAATTTTTTTTTTTTGAGGTTATATGTTTATTTTTTTAATTTATAACAATTAACATAATTTATTTAGTTGTATGGATGGTTGATTGTTTTAATTGTTTATTGAATAATGTTAATTAACTTACTCGGGGCACGTCGTCTGTTGATTTTTCAATTCTTCGTTGATAAGATGTAATTTGACTGACAACGTTCATTATTGCTAAATGCCAGCTGTTGTCACTGCTCAAGTCGAAGTTGTACTGTCAAAAATAATAATAATAATATGATTAGAGAAAAAAAAAAAAGCAATGACAACTCTCAGTTTATGACGTCAATAATTCAATATACAAAAACATACAGGTACAGATATCTTTTTAATTTTAAAAATAATAGTGAGAAATTTATTCCAATTAAATTATTAAATTACAATAATAATTAATTAATTTATATTAAAGTAATTTTGTTTTTTTTTTTTCTAGATATAATTTTGGATTAGTTGATGGTAAATCTTTCTATCTCTTTCTCTCTTTCAAGTATTTATGCAATTGAATGTTGTCAGCCTAACCTGTATCATATAAAATTTATTTACAATTTATGTAAAACGTACAACAACGTATGTACAAGTACATATAAACAACAACAAAAAAAAAAGAAAAAAAAGAATGTTAATTAATTTAAATTATTGATAAAATAATAATAATAAAAATGTCAAACACATCAGCATCATTGCCTGTATCAGAGATAATAAAAAAAAAATCAAAAAATGATAATGATGATGAAGAACCAAAAAAAAAAAGTAGAGAAGATTGGAGAAAAGCTAAAGAACTTGAAGAAGCTAGAAAAGCTGGTACAGCACCAGCAGCTGTTGATGAAGAGGGTAAAGATATTAATCCACATATACCACAATATATTAGTTCAACACCTTGGTATTATGGTTCATCAACTCCAACCTTAAAACATCAAAGACCACAAACTGAAAAAAAAATAGAACATAGTAAATTAAATGAATGTTATATACGTGGTATTAATACTAAAAAAATATCAACAAAATGGACAAAAGGTGCATGTGAAAATTGTGGTGCTAAAGGACATATTGAAAAAGATTGTTTTGAAGCTAAACGTGCACGTCCAGCAAAATTTGGTTCAAAAATAATATCACCAGATGATCATGTACAACCAAAATTAAATTTAGATTATGATGGTAAAAGAGATCGTTGGTCTGGTTATGATGTTAATGAATATGTATCTGTTGTTGAAGAACATAAAAAAATTGAAAATGTTAAAATACAAATGAAAACAGAACAATTAAGTGCTCAAGATAATGATCAAGATTCTGATAAAGATGAAGATAAATATGTTGATGAAGTTGATATGCCTGGTACTAAAGTTGATTCAAAACAACGTATTACTGTTAGAAATTTACGTATACGTGAAGATACTGCAAAATATTTACGTAATTTAAATCCAAATTCAGCTTATTATGATCCAAAAACAAGATCAATGAGAGATAATCCACATCAAGATATACAACAAGAGTAAGTATAAAATTAATAATATTAATAAAATTATTTTATTCATAATATTTTGTATTAATATATATATATATTTTCTTTTAATTAACAGAGTTGATTATCAGGGTGAAAATTTTGTAAGATTTTCTGGTGATACACAAAAACATGCAACAGCACAATTATTTGCATGGGAAGCATATGAAAAAGGTGTTGATGTACATTTACTTGCTGAACCAACAAAATTAGAAATGTTACATCAAGAATATGATAAAAAAAAAGATGAATTAAAAAATAAAGCACATGGTAGTGTTATTGATAAATATGGTGGTAAAGAATATCTTGAAAAATTAGATCCATCATTAGTATTTTCACAATCAGAAGTTTATATTGAATATTCACGTGCTGGTAAAATAATAAAAGGACAAGAAAAACAACCAATACGTTCAAGTTATGAAGAAGATGTTTATCCAAATAATCATAAATCTGTTTGGGGTTCATTTTGGCAAAATGGTAAATGGGGTTTTGCATGTTGTCATTCATTTATTAAAAATTCATATTGTACTGGTGAAGCTGGTAAAGAAGCACTTGCATCGTCACAAATTATTTGTGAAAATAAAGCATTTAATAAACCAACTGATGTTGAATTAAATAAATCTAATCATGATGATGATGATGATGATAAAAAAATTGATAAAAAATTAAGTGATAATTCTTCAGATGATAATAATGATGAAGTTGATGATGATGATGATGATGATAAAGATGTTAGAAGTAAAACTGAACGTAATAAAGAATCATCAAAGAAAAAAAAGAGAAAAATACAAAAAGAAAAAAGAAAAGAAAAACGTAAAAAACAGAAGAAAAAGAATAATAATAATAATGATGATAATGATGATGATGACAAAGATGATGCATTAAAAAAAGCATTAATAGCTGAAGAAAAAGCAACAAAACAAGCTAATGAATTATTAAATATGGATGAAAGAAAAAGACCATACAACAGTATGTTTTCAGCAAAAGAACCAACTGCTGAAGAAGTTGAAGCTTTTCAAATGAAAAGACTTAGAGATGAAGATCCAATGGCTAATTTTATGTAATTAATTATACATTTTTTAACAAAAATTTTTCATAAATACACTCTGATTTAATTTTGATCAATTGTATTCATTCATTTTTTAATTAAGTTAATTTTATGTAAATAAAATAAATTAAATAATTAAAAATATATTTTTTATTTAATAACAAATTATTTTTTAATAAATCAAATTATTGATTTTTTTTTTTTTTTGGTAAAAATTAATTATTTGAATTTCTCTGTTGCAAATTTTAGTAACTAATTTTTTTTAGACAGCCATTTTTAATTTACGAAATTATCCGATAATAACCGATGTTGCTAAATTTTCATGGCCGAATAAATATATATATTTCTCCTTCTTCTTGAACACCCAGCAACTGGCCTACGATAATGGCATTGTTTCTTCTTGGCTCAAAAACAGTGCGTCTAGCAAGTTCACAGTTACGTTATTTTTCATCAAATTGTTTAAAAATGAAGGTAAATTAATCATAATTATTACATCAAATATTATCCTACATTAATTTGTAATCATTTGTTAATTATAATTTTTATAAATTGTCTATTAATCTACATTTTAATTTGCAAAAATAAAATTTTTCATGACAAAAAAATTTGATAGTATTGGTACCAGTACTAAATTTCTTTTTTTTTTTTTTTTTCATTTGGTATAACGGAGACTTGAAGTCCCGTAAATTTTTTAAATTAATTATTTATTAAACAATATAATAAAAATAAAAAAATTAATTTAATAATAAATATCAATTTTTTATTGATATTTTTAAAAAAATTATTTATCATTTCAAAATAATGAAAGAAAAAAAATGTATTTCATCAAAAATGTGGTGATGGAAGGTACAGGTTGAAATAAAAAAAAATAAATTGATAAAAATTTTTAATTATTACGATAGATTTTAATAAAAATGACATTGATAAAATCTTTTTTTTTTAATTAAAAAATAGGTTAAACAATAATTTAATTAAAAGATAAAAAAAAAATTATGATTATTTTTGATTTATATAAGTAATTAAATATTTAATTTACATAAAAATTAATTTTTACTTTTATTAATTAACAGAAAGGTTTGATTCTTGGTGTTTATGAAGGAGAAAACAAAGATGATGTAGTTTTAACTCCAACAGCTGCTAAATACAACGAGCTTGTTAATGGAAAACTACTCACAAATATTTCCTTGTAAGTAAAATTAATTACACTTATTAATCATTATAATATTATAAATAAAAAAAATTTAACACAAAAAACAAAACCTTCAACAACAAGTATGATTCATTTCAATTAAATAAAAATATATATTTTTTATATAAAATTTATTTATTCATTTTACATTGTTAATTAATTATTTAAATCATTCATTAATTTATAATAAATATTTATTTATTTTTATTTAATTTGTTAACAAACAAGAAAAATAATTTTATAAAAAATATAAAATAATGATAAATAAATTAATTTACTTTGTACTTTGTTTGATAAATAAGTTTAATTGATAATAAAAAATATAATCTATAAAATATTTTTAATGATAAAAAAAGATAAATGATAAATATAGTTAAACTAATTTGAATGAAAATATTAATTATTAACAAAATTTATTTAATTATTTAATGATTATTTTAGCTTTATTTTATTTTGTATTATTTTACTGATTATATTTTAAATAATAATAATAAGATAATATTCGTCACATGAGAATGATGCATTTAAAGCAAATTCTTATAAAAATAAAATATAATCCTGAAACAATTGGTACAATGCTGCCTGAGCTTTTTTTTAAATAAACAATATATTTTTTTATTAATTAAAATTTATAATTCATTTTTTTATAAAACTATCAATCATATATTTATGTTATCTATTTTTCATATGACATATATTTATTTTTTTAAACAAATATATTCGTGAATTAGTAGTTTTTTTTGTCCAAAAGCTCACTGGCATCATTTTGATTGTTTCAGGAGGGACTAGGCTGATTTATTGCGATAATAACCAGATCATAAAATGAGAAAATAAATTTAATTTTAAAAAAATTGCTAAATGCACATATTAAAAACGTACAACAAAAATAATAATAATAATAATAATAAATTTTATTAAATTATTTTTTTTTTAAATTCTAACCCCAAAATTAAATATAGGATATATTTTTATTTATTTAAAAAAAAATATACAAAAGACAAAAGACAATTAAATAATTTATAATATATATTAAATAATAAAAAAATGTCAAGTGGAACACCTGGTGGTAGTGGTGGTGGTACTGGTGGTACTGGTGGTGTACCAAGTGGTTCAATTATATATACAAAACGTCAAACATCAAGAACAAATGTATTACAGGGTATGAGTGGTACAGTTGAAGATAAAAATAATGATTATTTATGTCCAGTATGTTTTGAAATAATAAATGAAGCTCATATAACACGTTGTGGTCATACATATTGTTATCAATGTATTATTAAAACAATTGAAACAATTGGACGTTGTCCAAAATGTAGTTTTATATTATCACAACAAGATATATTTCCAAATTTTTTATTAAATGAATTAATATCAAAATATCGTATGAAAATAAAAGGTACTGAATTAGTTGGTAATTGTAATATTAATAAAAATAAAAATTTAATTAATAATAATATTAATAATAGTATTAATAATAATGATAATAATACATGTTTGATAAATGATAATAATGGTTCATCAATAAATGATGGTTTACGTGATTTTATAAAATCAGAATCAGCAAATTTAACATTACCAGATGTTAAAATAATGCTTGAAGTATTAACACAACGTAAAAATTTATTAGAAGCTGAATCAACAGCATCACAAAATAAATTATTACATGAATTTTTAAAAAATTTATTAATACAAAAAGAAGAACAAAAAAATCAATTACAAAAAGAAGTTGAAATAATAAAATATGATATGGAGCAAGTTGAATATATATTACGTGATGTACAAAATAAATGTCCAAGAATTGAAGATATTAAAAAAACAAATGTTAATGATACTGAACAAATATCAGCAATTAGAAAAGAAATGATTGATTTAATTGATATTATTGATTCAAATATGGTTAATAATAATAATAATAATAGTAATAATAATAATGATGTTAATATTGTTGATACAGATGAACAGCAAAATATTAATAATAAAAATGAAAATATAAATATATCAACATTAGCAATACGTCGTAAAAGAATGTATTCACATTTTGATGAATTTGTTAAATGTTATTTCGATGCAAGAGCTAAAGATATATTATTAGGACAATCAACAACAACAACAACATCATCATCAATTGATCAACAACAACAACAATCATCAACAACAACAAAAATTGATACAGTACATGGTGGTGTTGGTATTAATAGTGGTCTTGATATATTTCGTGAAAATCTTGTTAAATTTTCAAGATATAATTCATTACGTCCATTAGCAACATTAAATTATTCATCAGATATATTTAATAATTCAACAATAGTATCAAGTATTGAATTTGATAAAGATAATGAATATTTTGCAATTGCTGGTGTTACAAAACGTATTAAAGTATTTGATTATGGTTCTGTAATACGTGATAGTGTTGATATACATTATCCATGTATTGAAATGATATCAAGTTCAAAAATATCATGTGTATCATGGAATTCATATCATAAAGGTATGTTAGCAAGTTCTGATTATGAAGGTACTGTTACTGTATGGGATGCAACAACTGGACAACGTACAAAAGCATTTCAAGAACATGAAAAAAGATGTTGGTCTGTTGATTTTAATGATGTTGATACACGTTTAATAGCATCTGGTTCTGATGATGCTAGAGTTAAATTATGGTCATTAAATATTGAACATTCAGTTGCATCATTAGAAGCTAAAGCAAATGTATGTTGTGTTAAATTTAATCCACGTAGTTCATGTCATTTAGCATTTGGTTCAGCAGATCATTGTGTACATTATTATGATTTACGTAATATGAAAGAAGCATTATGTATATTTAAAGGACATAAAAAAGCAGTATCATATGTTAAATTTATAAATAAAGAAGAAATTGTATCAGCAAGTACTGATTCACAATTAAAAGTATGGAATATTAATAATCCAAATTGTTTAAGATCATTTGTTGGTCATGTTAATGAAAAAAATTTTGTTGGTCTTGCAACTGATGGTGATTATGTTGCATGTGGTTCAGAAAATAATGCACTTTATGTTTATTATAAAGGTTTAACTAAACAATTATTTTCATATAAATTTGATGCTGTTAGAAGTGTATTAGAACTTGCTGAAAGAAGAGAAGAAGATCCAAATGAATTTGTATCTGCTGTTTGTTGGAGACAAAATTCAAATGTTGTTGTTGCTGCTAATTCACAAGGAATTATTAAAATTCTTGAACTTGTTTAAATTATTATTATTACTAAACTCACAAGTAGCATAAAACTTAGTTTTTTTTTTCCCAAAATTAATTATATTTAAACAATTTTATTATTATTATTTTAGATATTAAAAAGACTTCAATTATTCTTCAACGAATTTAATAAATAATTAATTAATAATATTAGAATATCAAAACGCTTAATTATTAATTGTAAAATTAATTATAAAAAAAATGTTGGTTAAATTATTATTAATGTTAACAGCAATAATAGTACTTTTTTTTTTTTTTTTTATTTAAATGTTATTTACAAAATATGTGCCAATACATGTTGATGATAAATTTAACTCTTCAATATTTTAAATGTTTTGAAAAAAATAAAAACTATTTTCGTGATACAATAATACGTAGTTGTATAAATTAAATTTGTTTCTTGTTAAATATAATAAATAAATAAATAAAAATATGACAATTTTAAAAATATAAATGAATGACAAAAATAATAAAACTAAAAAAAAAATGTAAGATAGCAGTTGTATCAAAATGTGTCAACAAAATGAGAGAAAAAAAAATGATAAATTTAAGAAAAGAAATATATTTTTAAAATGTATATTACTAATTAATTAATTAATTAGAAAAAAAAAAAATATATATACATAAATTAAGATGAGCACATTTTAGTGAATCATTAATTGATGATGATGATGATTTTAATTTTAATGAATAAATAAATTTACAAATTGATGTTGAATTAGTAAAATAAATATTGTTTTAAATTTATTTAATCCTAATATTAAAATTTATTTATTTGTTTTTTTTTTTTTTTTTTAAATTTTTTATTTTATTTTATTTTTTTATATTTAGAGCTGGACCAAAAATAAAAAAATCAAAAACAAGATTATTTTGGGGTTTGGAAGGAAGTCAACATGATTGTGTTGCTGTTGTTGGACTTGGTAAACAAAATGTTGGTGTTAATCCACTTGAAGAAGTTGATGAAGGAAAAGAAAATATTCGTGCAGCAGTAGCAGGTTGATAATTAATTTAATTATTATATTATTTGTTTGTTATAATAATTATAATAATTAATTGAATTAAATTTTATTTTTTAATTACAGCTGCATGTAGTGCATTAGAAAATGTTGATATTAAAGATATTGAAATTGAATCATTGGGTAATGCTGAAGCTGCTGCTGAAGGTTCAATACTTTCAACTTGGATATTTCAAGAATTTAAAAATAAATCAAAACAAAAAGTAATTCCAAATTTTAAATTTTACGGTACTGATGGAGTTGAAGAATGGAAAGTTGGACAAATAAAAGCTGATGCACAAAATTGGGCAAGAAGATTAGCAGATTTACCAGCAAATTTAATGACACCAACAATATTTAGTCAACAAGTATCAGATGTATTATCAAATGTTGGTGTTAAAGTTATTGTTCATGATAAAGCATGGGCTGAATCAAAAAAAATGAATTCATTTTTATCAGTATCACGTGGTAGTATTGAAGAACCAAAATTTGTTGAAATACATTATAATGGTGGTAATAAAAATGATGCACCAATTGTTATTGTTGGTAAAGGTGTTACATTTGATGCTGGTGGTATTAGTTTAAAACCAGCAAGTGGTATGGATGAAATGCGTGCTGATATGGGTGGTGCTGCATGTGTTGTTGCATCAATAAAAGCAATTGCTGAATTAAATTATAAATTAAATGTTATTGGTCTTATTCCATTAACTGAAAATTTACCATCTGGTTCAGCAACAAAACCAGGTGATCTTATAACAGCAATGAATGGTAAAACAATTATTGTTGATAATACTGATGCTGAAGGTAGACTTATACTTGCTGATGGTTTATGTTATGCTGCTGAATTTAAACCAAAATTTACAATGGATATTGCAACATTAACTGGTGCTATTAGAATTGCACTTGATAATGCTGCAACTGGTGTATTTACAACAAGCTCTGAACTTTATGAAAAATTACGTTTATCTGGTGAAGTTACTGGTGATAGAGTTTGGAGAATGCCATTGTGGCAACATTACAACAGTAAAATGACAAGTTAGTATTTATTATTATTATTTTTTTAAATTATATTTTATTATTTTTGTTTTTTATTTATAATTTTTAGAACCATGTAAAGCAGCTGATGTTAATAATTTGAGTAAAACAAAAGGTGGTGGTGCATGTTCAGCTGCTGGTTTCCTTCGTGAATTTGCATCTACAGATGTACCATGGATGCATTTAGATATTGCTGGTGTTGCTGGACCATGTGCTGAAAATATCAGTTATCTTCAACCTGGTATGACTGGTAGACCAACACGTACCCTTATTGAATTTTTTCAAAAATTTTCTTCCTAAGACTCCAATAATCCCATCATCAACTGCACATGCATTTATTTAAAACCACAAATTTATATTGTGCATTTAATTAACTAAAAAAATGAAAATATTCATTAATTCAATAATTAAAAAATCCATTTAAAAATAATAAAAAAAAAACAAAACGAAATAATAAAACTTAAAAGTTTTAAAATAAAATAACAAAGCAATAAATTGTGATTGTTAAATTTTTCTAAAAATAAAAAACTTTTTGCACAATTTATATAAAAATTTTTTTTTTTTTTAAATAATCCAACTAACTTTTTTATTTTTTTTTTCCTTTTTTTTTTTTTATTTGAAGTGAGAGTTTTTCTTCTTCATGTACAGCAATTCGATACTTGATAAAAATGAATTTTATAAAAATAAAAAAACTACGTATTGTTGTATATAAAAATAAATAATATTTAGAAATTTAGCCAAAAAAAAAATATTGAAAAAGATAATTAAAAAAAAAAAAAATTGTGATTTACCAAAAGAATAATAAATGAATAATTAATAAATTTATAAAATAAATTTAAAAAAAAAATTCATGGACGGGATAAATGGATAAGGAAAAATAGCCTTAAATTAAAAAAGCCATAAAAAAAACAAAATGTAATAATAAAATAATAAAAATAAAAATTACATTTAATTAAAAAAAAAAAAAAAAGGATTTTGGATTTATTCAATCACACAAAACACATACACCTCCACAATCATTCACATGTAAAATATATTTTTACATTTAAAAATAAAATAAAATAAAAAACAATTTACAATTAAATATAATTATTGTATACTTATCAATTAAAATTAACCATAATTTAAAAAATAATAAAACTAAAAAAAAAAAAAAAAAACTAAAATTAAAAATTGTTTTGTTTTCTTTAAAGATAAGTACACAGTAATGAATTAATAATATATACAAAAGACAATATTTAATCAAAGAATAAAAAATTATTTTAATTCATACAAAAAGCTCACTTTTATTTACAATAAATAAATTACATTTTCATGTAAATAAATTTGAGCTTTTTACTTGAATTAAAAAGAAAAAAAAATTGGGAAAAAAATTAATAAAGGTAACAAAGGGAATGTATTGAAGTAAATTAATTAATTAATATTATGAATATTAAGATACCAAGAGGCGGAATTTTTTATTGCTGTTGAGGAGGAAGAGGCGAGGATACAGCAGCAACAGCTGCAGCATAGGATGAAGGGTCGGTGGGATCAAGGATGGATGGTGGATTATTAATTGGATTAATAATTGTATTATTAATTGGATTAATCAAACCACGACCCCTTCCTCTCCCACGACTTCGACCCCTTCCTCTGCCCCTCCCCCTTCCCCGTCAACTCCGCCTCTCTGGCATCCCTATATTGCTAGTTGTTTTTTCTAAAAATGCAAGTGGTCCTTGTAATGAACTTGGTCCAACACCACCAACACCAACAACACCGCTACCAACTCCAACAACACCACCTCCTCCACCAACAACACCAACACCACTACCACCAGTTGAAAAACCACCAACACGACCACCACCAACACCACCTTGGCTCATAAACATTCCTTGTTGACCAACATTGACACCTTGTAGACCTGGTGGTACTGATGATTGACCTCCCTGCACCTGATTCAAAATATTTTTATATATAAATTTATTTATTTTATTATATTTTTAATTTTAATTAATATTTAATTATTTTTATTAATAAAAAAACATTCATTCATTTCATATATAATTCTACTTTAATTAATTAATTAATTTTTTTGTTTTTTTTTTTTAATTTAAAACATGCACTTTTTGAATAATTATTTTAAATAATTTAATTAATTTATGAAAGGATGGGAAATAGGTAAAGACAGGTGAAATGAAAGAAAGCACAATGATTTACCATGAAAAGAGAATATTTTTATTCTACAGATAAAATCTACTGTTGAACAACATTATGTGGAGAACAATGTGATTACTTTTTAAATCAATTATTAAATTTTTTTTTATATATATACCTATAAGTATAATTTATTATATGACGACAGTTTTTTTTTTTTTTTTTTCTTTTTTTATAACTTGAATAATAATTGTGTTATTTTTTAAATTATATATATTTTTTTATACATAAATTATTATTTTATAATTAATAATAATATTAAACAAGAATCGCAACGTTCACCAAATTATTATTTATAACCACATGCAAAAAATAAGTGGTAAATAATTATTAAACTTTTAAAAACAAAATTATTACAAAAAAAAAAATAAATAAATAAATAAAATATACAAAATTTAGAAAAGTTGTTTGGCAAAATAATAATTTTTTTTTGTTTTAAATTGATTAATGTAATTTTGCAAAGAAAAAAATTTATAATTAATAGTGTTATTGGTAAGAAAGCAAATGATTGTAAGATGATTATGCAGAAAAGAAAATAAATTTATTTAAAAAAAAGAAATATAATAGCAACAACAACAACAACAACAACAACCCACACCAGTGAAAATTGTGATCAATCAAAAATAAATATCATTTAAATTATAAAAAACAAAAATAATAATTTGTATTTTTTTTTTTTTCTATTTGAATTTTGTGTTTTTTTAATTAATTATCTTTTTTTTTTAATTCTTAATTATTGTCTCAATTGAAATAGTATTTTAATGTTGAAAAATTATTTGGCTGGATTTATTTTTTGTACAAATTTCAGTACAATTTGGCACCGAATAAATATTTAATATAAATAGCAAATTTTTAATTATCAAATGAAAAAGCTAATAGAAAAAAAATATTCAAAATGAATTTTAATTTAATTTTTTATTATCCAGATTTAATTTGCTTTATAAGGCACTGAATTTTAATAAATTTTTTGAATATTATTTGCAATTAATTTTGTAACTGACTGAAAGATTTATTTAAATTTTCATAAAACTTATTTCGTTTTTATATTTTATTTTTTTAAAATCACAGTAAATGTTATATTTTTTTTCAAATCATGCTTGAAATTTAAAACATGCATACAATTTTAGTTATATTTATTAATTCATTTTCTCACTCATTTATGCACTCATTAATATTTACAAGAATTAAATTTTTAAATACCCCCCATTGTAAACTGTTAAAGTATTTCTTATTTTTTTTTTTTTTTTTTCATTTTGTTAAACAATTACTAATTAACTGAGGTATAAGCATAAAAAATATTTTATTATTTTCGTTGTAATAATAAATTTTCTTATTATTTATTTCTTCTTTTTATTTTATTAAATAAAAATTTGATGTTTGAATGGAGCTATCGTTGTTACTTAAATACCTGTTGTTGATGTAATTGTTGTTGCTGCATTTGAAGTTGTAGTTGTTGTTGTTGTTGTTGCATTTGTTGTTGATGTATTTGTTGTATTTGTTGTTGTTGCTGCTGTTGTTGTTGTTGTTGTTGTTGTTGCATTGCTGGACTAGCACCATTTGGACCAGGTGGTACTTGAGGGCCTTGGCTTCCATTTGGCATTCCTACAAAAAATATTTAATACATAAAAATAATAATTAATTAATTTGATTTAAACATGATATATTTTAAATATATTTAATAATTATTATTTACCATTTGGTGCTGGTCCTTGAGCTGGTGATTTTGACCAACCTTGTAAATCAGCAAGAAGATTTTGCCATACAGCAATTTTTTCATAATGACGTTTTATTAATTCATCTTTTCTTGTTAATTCTGTTTTTAAATCATTAATATCTTCTTTAATAACTAGTTCTGGTTTTAATGCTGATAATAAAAATCTTTTTTGAAGAAAAAATGCTTCCATTTGACGTGCAAGATCAATGAAACGTAATGTAACTTGTTCAACTTCAACTTTTGATTCATCTTTGTCGATTGCTAAGCCACTACCAATACTATTGTTGCTTAAGCCTTCTTCTTTTGTTAATATATTCAAACATTGCTAAACAAAATAAATAAATTAATTAATTCAAATATACCTATATTTTTTTTTATATTAAAATTAATTATTATAATTATTATTATTGTAAATTAATTTATTACCTGAAATGCTTCTTCAAATTCATCAACTAAATTTCCATTTCCATTTGTTGGTGTTGCCATTTTGATATTCAATCAAAAATTATAAAAAATTTAACACAAATATAAATAAATAAATAACAATAATTAATTTATGACTTGATTTATAAAATCATTAATTTTTTTTTTGGCTTTTATTTTTGTTTAGGTTAGATTACAGTAGATAACAAAATATAAGACAATTATATTGAGTAAAAAATCATTTTTATTTTGAAAATATTTTTATTTTTTTTTTAAAAGTTTAGATATGCAATTGTTGAATTTATTTGATATTAATATTATAATTGTTTATAGAAAAATAAAAAATATATTTTTCACTACTGTAAACATGTTGTTTAATTGTTTTAATTATTGATTTTATTTTTTTTTTTGACAACTAAATGTTGCGCCATATTTAATTTTCAGCCATTTTGTAAATTTAAAGCGGCAAATTTTAAATTGATTAATATGCCAATTTTTTTTTTGGTTTCATTATTATTTTCAAATGTTTTTAAATTTCGTTTTATTTTTTAGTAATTAATTATTAAAATTTATTTAGCTACTTTAAATTATCATACGATTATTTATATTAAATTTTAATTTTTGTTTTTTGTTAGTATAATATATATTATTGAAATATCAAGGATTGTTTAAAATAAAAAAATAAAATAACAAAATAAAATAAATAACTGACAATGAATATACACTTTTAATGCAAATAAATATTTAATTTTTCAATATTTATCATTATTTTATTAACTATTAATTAATTAATGTAATTATCTATCATTTTAATATATAAAATAATAATATATATTATTAAAATATCAAGTATTGTTTAAAATAAAAAAATAAAATAACAAAAATAAATTGATAAAATGGTCATTTTGAGCAATTCGGGTTTAAAATTGAATGGAAAAAATCAGCCGATTCTACCAGGCGAATAGAATATGCGAGGAGTATTTATAGTTACTCCTCACTTATTCTGTTCGCCGGGTAGAATCGGCTGATATTTTCCATTCAATTTCAAAGATGAATACCTCAAAATGGCCATTTTATAAATTTATTTTTGTTATTTTATTTTTTTAATTTAATCAATACTTGATATTTTAATAATATATATTATTATTTTATATAATAAAATGATAGATAATTACATTAATTAATTAATAATTAATAAAATAATAATAAAATATATGAAAATTAAATATTTATTTGGATTTAAAGTGGATATTTATTGACACTTATTTATTTAATTTTGTTTTGTTTTTTTTTTATTTTAAACAATCCTTGATATTTTGAGAATCTATACTATTGTTTTATATAATAAATTGATAGATAATTACATTAATTAATTAATAATTAATAAAATAATAATAAATAATGAAAAATTTAATATTTTGATGCATTAAAAGTGTATATGCATTGTCACTTATTCATTTATTTTTGTTTTTTTATTTTTTTATTTTAATCAATACTTCATATTTTAAAAAATATATATTATTATTTTATTATATAATAAAATGATGAATAATCACATTAATTAATTAAGAATTAATAAAATAATGATAAATATTGAAAAATTAAATATTTATTTGCATTAAAAGTATATATATTTAATACACTTTTATAATTTTTTTATTATTAAAAATAAATTTTGAGGATGGAAATTAATTATGAATAAATAAACACAACAATATTATAATTAAAATTTAAATATTCATTCAATTAGAGTAACGTCATAATATTTAACATTAAAATATATAACATATGCTTTGAGAAAAAAAATAAAAAAAAAAAAACATCTTGCAAACATTTTATTAAAAGTTTGTTACCAATGGATAAAAAAAATTTTTTAATCATTTAATAATCAACTAAATAGTTTAGAAACAAATACATGAAATTAAAAATTGATTGAAAAAAAATAAGCTTGATGTTTGTTATATTTTTTCGAGTATTATTTGTATTAAATTAATATAATAATAAATGAAATTATTTAAATCCAAATGTGAATTTTTTTTATTTTCATTTATATTGAACAAATTAAATATTAAGAAATAATTAAGAAGCTGAAAAACAATAATTAACTTGGGTATCATCAAGACTTTGTACAATACATTTTTGATAATTTATTTTGTTGTATTAAATAATTATTAAATAATTGTATTAAAGTGTAAAAAAATTATAAGACAGACAATAATAAATATACAATTTTAATACAAATAAATATTTAATTTTCAAGTTTTTTATTATAATATAATTATTTTATTTATCACTAATTAATTAATGTAAATATGCATTATTTTATTATATTATAAAATGATAATATATATTATTAAAATATCAAGTATTGTTTAAAACAAAAAAATAAAATAACAAAATAAAATAAATAGCTGACAATGAATATCCACTTTAAATCCAAATAAATATTTAATTTTCATGTATTTTATTGTTATTTTGTTAATTATTAATTAATTAATGTAATTATCTATCATTTTATTATAATAAAATAATAATATATATTATTAAAATATCCAGTATTGTTTAAAATAAAAAAATAAAATAACAAAAATAAATTTATAAAATGGCCGTTTTGAGCTATTCGGGTTTAAAAATGAATGGAAAAAATCAGCCGATTCTACCCGGCGAACAGAATAAGTGAGGAGTAACTGTAAATACTCCTCGCATATTCTATTCGCCTGGTAGAATCGGCTGAATTTTTTCAATAAATTTAAAACCCGAATAGCTCAAAATGACCATTTTATAAATATATTTTTGTTATTTTATTTTTTTGTTTTAAACAATAATAAGTTGATACTTGATAAGTTATTTTTCATTTAGCTATAATTAAATACTATTTATAAATATTTATTTTTAGTATTTAAACTTATTTTAATATTATAACTTGTGTTTCATAAGGGTAAAAAAGTCTCGTGATTTATCCAATAAAGTTGTCTTTAAAACAAAAAAGTCAAACAAAATAAATAATTTTTAATTTATCAATTTACTATTGAGTGATTTGCAGTGATGATTCAAGTAATTAAATATTTTATGTTTTTAATTTTTCTTGGATATCCATTGATGGTTAATTGTCAATTTGAAGATGATCAATTTGATTTAAATGAAGGCTGGTTTACTGAAGAGATGTACAATGATTCTTATTTTGTAGCATTGAGAAATAAAAATGGTTTAATTTTTCCAGGTAACTAAAATTTCATTTTAAAATTTATAAATAATATTTAAAAAATAATTATGTTATTAGTTTAATGTTGTTTATTAAATTTAAATAAATAAATAAACAATTGTTAATTTTTTTTTTCATCAGGAACCAATTGGTGTGGTGAAGGTACCAAAGCAAAAAATGATACAGATTTTGGAACATTTATTGAAACTGACAAGTGTTGCAGGTTTGAATTTAATTAAAAATAATTTAACAAATAAATTATATAAATTTTATTAAACAAAGACTAATTTTTGTTTAATTTTATATTTTTTTCAAGAGCTCATGATTATTGTCCATTAATTATAAAAGCTGGACATGAATTACAAGATTTAATAAATTCAGATTCATCAACCAGGTTTGTTTGAAGTAAATTAAACAATAAAATTATAAAATTAATATTTACATAATATTATCAACAGATTAAGCTGTAAATGTGACAATGAATTTTATGAATGTCTTAAAAAAATTAAAGACATACCAAGTAAAACAATTGGAACAATATATTTTGATGTATTAAAAAAAAAATGTTTTGAAAAAATATCTGATGATAAATATGAATGGCGTTATTCAAAATCATTTTCTCCAAGTGGAAAATTTACAAATTATGTTAAACAAATAAATAGAATATCATTTAATGATTTTAATATTTAATTACAAACTTGGAATATTTTTAATTTGACAATAATTTAATTAGAAAATAAAAATACAAAATTGCAAATATATTATTAGCAAGTGAACGAGAACTTTAAAAAAAAATCACAACACCAATTAACAGACCTGTTGTAAAAAAATAATAATTAAATTTTAAATAAAAATAAAACTATTTTATATAAATGATTAATCATTAATTTTATTCAACTTATCATCATCGAAAAAAAAAAAAAAAAAAAACATTAATTACAATTAAATTGTTTTGGAAATATTTTAAATTGCTGTACAAAATGGAAAATATTTTTAAATTCTGAATTTCGAAATGTTTATGTTATCTAATTTAATGATTTTTAATTAACTATATTTATCTTTTCTTATTTTTTTTTTGTTGATTATAATAATAGTAATAATATTTTCAGTAAATGATGTGACTTATCAAATACATTTAAACAAGTAAATATAAAAAAAAAACCTGTTTAAATATATTGATGATATGATTTTTGTATTTGAAAGAAAAAAGAAAAAAATATATTTTTTATACAAGTTTTTTTGCCTCGAAGAATCTCTTGAGATGTCTCATTTGCCAAAATCCCATTACAAAAAGAATAGCTGATTGTGTACATGCCCACCAAAATACACGACGATTTGTACTTTCAGAAGTTTGTCTGAATCTTTCCTCACGATACTAAAAAAAAATAACAATAAATATATTAATTTTTATTCCACATTTTTCAACTGATAATTAAAAACTAAATAAATTATCTCAAGATATATTGCAAATAAATAAATTAAAATGACAAACAAACATTCAGAAATTAATTAAAATTAATTAGATGTAATAATTTTAATAATTAAGTGATAATAACCCTTTGGTAATTTTGTTCCTTGGTAATTTGTTCAACTTGATCAAGAAGTTGACGTACTCTCAGTTGTAATTTTGATAATTTTTCTTTTTGTGCTAAATTTGTGTAGTCAATAGCATGATCACCAACTTGAATATCTAAATGTACTCTCTGTAAACAAATAATTAATAAATGATTAAATGCTAATTAATAAACAAAAGAAGAATTATATAAAATATTTACCAGCTGTGTACCACTGAACCAAACTGTACTGTTTGAATAAAGACAAATAACATGTTCACCAGGTGTATGTGATGTAAATGATATTCTACCTTCTGATCCATAAACTCTTGATAAAATTGTTTTATCATCTGGATCACGTATATCAACATGCATACCAATACCAGGTGTACTTGGCATAAATCCACCACTTCTTGGATCAAATAATTCAACTTTATAATTAACTAGAAAAATAAATATAAATATTATTATTTAAAACATCATTATAATTTTATATTTACAGTAAATATAAGTTCATATAAATAATATAAAATTTACCAAGAACAGTTGTTTCATCTGGTATTTCTTCAATAAAACATTTTCTTTCAGTTTCACCAATGTGAAAGTATAAACCAGATACACATTGACAAAATACAGCAATAATGCTGATAATAATTATATTTTTCATTTTTATATTTATAAATATCACATGCAAAAGGTGTTTAAATATATTATTTACTACCAAATATATATTATAAAAATATATATAAAAATAATTAAGAATATAAAACCGGGACACACGTCATCGACAAAGCTTAAAAAATTTTTTTTTATATACAATTGTCTGAATATGTCTAAAAATACAGATGTAAATACGTGGCGCCACTATTGAATCGAATGCTAAACGAGTTATCGATTGTTACTAATTTTTATTGTTGACATGTTGACATGTTCATGTTTTACACAACAATTAACAATAAAAAAAATATATAAATAAATACACCTAGAGAGAAAATAAAAAAATAGAATTGTCATCAAAATTAAAACAAAATATAAATAATTATTTGAAATAATAAAATATGGATATTACTTTGCTCATTGGCATTGCCATTGGCATCATCACATTGATAATTTTTGTTACAATTTTTTCACGTAAAAAAACAGGTAATTTATTATTTATTTATTAAAATTATAATAATTAAATTATTAAAATATTATTTGTTTTGATAAACATAACCTTATTGTTCCAGCTGTTGACTAAAATTTTATAATATTATTTAATTTATTTTGATATAATTAATGAAATTAATGTTTATTTTAGATAAAAATGATAACCAGAATGTTGGAGTACCTCGTGGACAACCTGTTAGACGTGCAGCAGGTGTAAGAAATGCAAGACGTCGTATGCAAATTCGTGAAAATATTGATGATGAAGAGTTAGATAATAATTCTGATAATGAAAATGATGTTAATGATAAAATTGAATTACCAGATGGTAAATTAGGAGCTAAAAAACGTGCAAAACTTGAAGCTAAAGCTGAAAAAAAACAACAACGTGAAGCACTTGAAAAAGAACGTGAAGAAAAAAAAAAAAAAGATAAATTATTACAAGAAGAAGCTGATAAATTACGTGAAAAAGAAAAAGCTGATGAATTAAAAAAAGAAGAAGATGAACGTAAATTAAGAGAAGAAAAAGAAAAACGTGATTATGAAGAATATTTAAAAATGAAAGAAGCATTTAGTGTTGAAGAAGAAGGTTTTGATGAAGAAATACAAGATGAAAAAAATTTACTTAATGAATTTTTAGAATATATAAAATATAATAAAGTTGTTGTACTTGAAGATTTAGCTGGACATTTTCATATTAAAACAACAAGTGTTATTGAAAGAATTAATTCATTACAAGCTGATGGTTATTTAACTGGTGTTATTGATGATCGTGGTAAATTTATTTATATATCACAAAATGAACTTGAAGCTGTTGCTAAATTTGTTAAACAAAGAGGAAGAGTTAGTATATCTGAACTTGCTGAAAGTTCAAATCAACTTATTAATTTAATTCCTGGACAACCTAAAAATATTGTTGAAGCAAATTAATATTATATTTTTTAAATTATTTATTTACTCACAATTATAATTAATACTTTTTTCTAAAAAAAAAATTTGCAATATCTTTTTAAGAACAAAAAAAAAAAAAAACAAAACAAAAATACATTTGTAAATTTTTTTTTTTTTTTCAATAAAGAATCTTAGTTAATTGTTAATATTATTGAACAATACTGAAAATATATATTTTATATTTCAATTTTAATTTTAATATAATAAACAATTGTTGATTTAATTTATTTTGTTAATTATTTAATTCTTTATTTCTTTTTTTTTTAAATTATTTAAAAATAAATTTTATTTATTTTTATTTATACAAGACAATATATTTTAAATGAATAAATATTCTTTTCTTTTTTTTTTAATATTTAAATGTTTAATTGTCAAGTTTATTGTTAATTTAAACAATAAACTTTCTTTTATTTTAATTTTAAATAAAGTAACTAAAAGAATTTCTGGAAACTTTTAGTAATTGAAAAAATGGCGCTCTTTTTTTTTTTGTCGGCCATTTTGTAATTTAAAATTTATCATGGCGTCTTAACGGTCATCAAAACAATGTGCAGTTGTTATTGTTTATCATTGTCATTATTATAAATATTATTGTAAAAGTTATTAACTTGGGCTACATAAAAAATAAAGCTTTTATTAAAATAATAAATTATTATTACAATTTCAAAAACAAAAGGTAAGTTTCTATTTATAATTTGTGTATTAAAAAAAAATATATTAAAAATTTTGGTGGTTATGTTTTTATGCTAGATGATAAATATTTATATTTTTTAGAAATTATTGGATTGTTAAATAAATTTTGTTATTTAAAAATATAAAAAATATGGACAACAGTGACGTAAAAGATGAAACAATTTGGCGATCAATTGATTCTGATTCTGATAATAATCCAAATGATGAGAGTAATAGTACAATATTTTTTGATTTACCTGATGATGATCAAGTATATTTTGATGCAAGAAAATCATCATTTTGTGGTGATAAAACTATCATTGAAGCTGGTTTATTAGATGCAATGCGTGATTTACAAATAAAATCAGCAAATAAATTAAAATTACAACAAGAAAAATGTAATTCAATTGATAATAAAATTTCAGTTAATTTAGAAAATCTTATGAATATTCAAGATTGTTTAAATGAAGAAAATAATAATGATAAACAATTTAAAAATATATCTACAATTCAAGAAAACATTGAGATTAAAACTGAAATAAATTCAAAGACTGAAGCAGTTTTATTAGAAGAAGAAAAATTAATTCCAGTCGACAAAGTAACACTTGATACATCAGAAAAAAATTTAAAAAGTCCAAAAACACAATTTAATAATGCTGAAAATATTATTGAACCTAGTGAAATAATCCTGACTGGATCAGAAATAAATTCTACAACCAAAGAAATAATTTCAGTTGATGTAAAAACAATTTGTCAAGAAGAAAATAAAACACCTGAAGCCATTATTAAAAATGTTTGTATTGAATTAGATGAAGGAACCAAGACAACTGATGATATGGTCAATGTTGAAGAGACAAAAATAAATCCAGAAGATTCCAAACAATCAAAATCAATTTTAAAAATATGTGATGTTGATTTAACACAACCAAATATAATTTTAAATGAATGTCAAAAAGTACCACTTGTGTTTTCATCAAGCATGGTAAAAGCAATGAAACCATTGTTACAACAACCATCAAAAAAACCATCAACAATACCAATAACTCCAAAACTTTTGAGTTCATCAAGAAATCGTACAATCCCTAAAAGTATTGGTGATTCGTCTCAATCGAAACTTCAACCAACAAATAACAAATCACAATGTACCATTAGAAAATCAATGGCACCAACTAGCACTAGTTTATCTTCAGCAAAACCTCAATTAACAAATAACAAATCACAATCTATCATTAGAAAATCAATGGTACCAACTAGCACTAGTTTATCTCAATCAAAATCTCAATTAACAAATAACAAATCACAATCTATCATTAAAAAATCAATGTCAACAAATTCATCAATTTTAAAAAGACAAAATTCAAATATATCAAATACATCTGATAAATCAACAAGTTCAATTAAAAAAAATGGTCAAAAATTAATAACAACTGTTTCAACAATAACAACAACAAAAGATGGAATGAAATTAAAAGATGAAAAAATAAATAATTTTAGTATACCAGTTACAGTTAATCGTAAAAAAAGAACACAATTTGTACCATTTAATTTTTCATCACGTGAAAAAATAAATAAAGATAAATTAATAGTAAATAAAAAAATTGATAATAATAAAAATAAAAATTTATTAAAAGAAAATAAAACAAATAATATAATACCATTAAAAATTAATATTGAAAAAAAAAATAAAGAAAGATGTGAAATTAATGAAAAAATTAAAAAATTACAAATTGAATCAAAAAAATTACATAATGATATTGTAAATAAAAAAATTATATTAAAAAATAATGAAGATATTGAAATGAGAAAAACAACAATAATTAAACCAACAGTTATGCCAAATTTTAAAATATCAACTGGTTTAAAAATTAAAAATAATTCAATTGTATCATCATGTGCAATTAAAAATAAAAGAGTTTAATATATTTTCATTATTTATATTAAATTATATAAAAATAATTTAAGTCAATTAAAATTTATCAGTGTCTTTCTTTTTTTTTAATTTAATCAAATCAAAAAATATGAATAATTAATATTTTTTATCGATAATATTGTAATTTATTTTTAAAATTACTTCATAATTAAATTTTTAATTGGATAAATAATTGTTCATTTATTTATTTCCTTAGCTACATCCAATTTCGTTTTTTAAAATTTATTAATTCTTTGAATATTTATTATTTAAATTATTCAATAAATTAATTGATTTTTTTAGTTGGTAATTTGATAAATTATTGACAAAAAAGCTAATAAAGCAAGAAAATTCTTTTTTACTAATTTAAATTTTTTCTATATGTTTATTTCTGTAAAATATTAATTTTATTTATAATTATTTATAAATATTTATCATTTCAAATAATTACAATGCGTTTATTTTAATTATTCAAAGAATTAATTGTTAATTTGTTAAATAAATTAGCAACAAAGTTAATGAAACAAATCATTTTTTTTTTCAATAATTAAGATTTTTTTTTTTTCATTTTATAAACTAACATACTTGAATTTAATAACGAATAAATTTAAATTTATTAAAAAAACAACTAAATAAAATAAATTTGTATAATTTAATAACAATAAATTGTTTAAAATATAAAAAATAATAATTAATATTATTTTTTTAAGAAAAAATATTTCATTTATTAGTTTTAAGTTTTCATTTATTTTATTGTTATATAACAATTAACATTAAAAAATAAAATATATCATAAATAATAAGAATAAAATATAAAAAAGTTTTGTGACGACATTTGGATTGATATTGCATCAGGTTCTTGTTTACCTTAATCGCAAGTTAAACGACATTTCTTATTTTATTAAATGAATAATAATTAATAATAATATTTGATGATTTAAAAAAATATATTTAAATACTTGAATATATTATTTATATTCAAATAAATATATATTAACTAAATAATTATTTGTTAAAATATAAAAATAATTATTAAAATTTAAAAATCATTTTATTTCGATTGTAAATTATTTCGATTTTATATTTCGAAATTTCGAAATTCATTTTTATTTATAAAAAAATAATTATACAATAATTTTTTTGCTGACAATAGATACATTTAAATAATATAAAAAAAAAAAAAGCTTTTAGTCTTTTAAATTTAAATATTTGATACGTGGAAATAAAGATGCAAAAATTATAAAAAAAAAAAAAATATAAAAATATAAAAAAAAATTCAGGAAAGAGGGGATCAAGTTTCGTATAAACTAGCACATTCCAATCAACAACTTGCAGTTGATTGCAGTTGATCTTCAAGATTTGTAGTGTCAAATTGGATCCAATATTAATTTATTTTTTTTATAAATTAAAAAAATAAAATATACTTGAATAATTAAAAAGGAAATATCAAATTTCTTGTTATTTATTTTGTAGATGAATTGTTAAAAAGTTATTGTGTAGAGCTTATGTGTCGATGAGGTGCAAAGTTTTAGATTGTCAAGGCAATTCCCCAACATTTTTAGCCAGTATCAGGTAAATTATTTAATTATTATATTTATTATATTAAACAACAAAACAAAATAAATTAAATAATATTTAAATCATATATAAAAAAGAAAAATGAATTTCTCTAAATGTTTTTATAGAAATTTGCTTTATTTTTTTTTTATTTATTAAGTTAATAATTGAATTATTAATTACTGAATTATAAAATAATAATTATTAATTTGTTAATTTGTTAATTATTTATAGACTTGCAAAAAATCTGAGAACTCGCAAAGGAAGTCGATGTGGTAACGCGGGGAATCGCCTTGAACTCCTCGTTCTTGTTCATCTACATCACGTACCATAGAGTCAGTATTAAAAAAATTAAATAAAAATTTAAAAAAATAAAAAAATAAACAATAATATTTTATTATGTAATATTATATAAATATTTTTTAAAACAAATGATTCTATTCTTAATTTTTTTTATTTTTTTACATTTAGCATCAAATTATCAAGAATAAATAAATTTGCAGTTTTATTTTTAAATCCAGTACAAAAGAATAAACAATATATATATATATTCAACTGAGCCACTGTCATATGATATTGTTTATTTAGAAGGAAATTCAAAATATTATATTAAAAAAATTAACAAATAAAATTATATTGAAAAATAATATCAAGATGGGTCATACAGACATCAAACGTTCAACTGTCAAGAGTCCATATCAAGAAATCAAGTGAGATAATAAATTTTTTTTATAAATAATAAACAAGATTTAAATGTCATGGTCAATAATATTTTCAATATATATTTTATAGTCAAATGAATCATAATCTAAAAATAAAATATCCTGATTAATAATTATCATTTAGAAATTATAGAAATTAAAATATCATATCATTTAGCAAGTAATTTAGTTTATAAAAAAACAATTAAAAAATTAAAATTAATTATTATAAAAATTAATAAATGTATATAGTAAAATATAAATCCAATAATTTGATGATTATTTAAAATTTTTAAACAAAATAATGATTAATAAATAAATGAATATTAAATTTAATAATTTATTTATATTTTTTTTTAGTTTAAATTTACTTGAAATAATTTGTATTTTAATTTTGATATAAATTAAAAATTAATTAATTAAAAAATAAATTAATTAGTCATTTTATTTTAATAACAAAAAATGTTATTATTATTATTATTAATTATTATTAATTTAATTTTATTAATATTTAAATTTTTAATATTTATTTTATTTTATTTTTTATATTTGATTTATTCATCACTTGTATAATTATTGTGACCAAGATATTTATTAATTAAATTAAATTTTTATTTTTAGAAAAGATAAACGTACTTCAAATGATCGTCAGTTGCCAATAAATCAATCAAAATTATCTGGAAACAATGATAAAAATAATTCTTGGGGTTCAGTCTACAAGAATAAACAAAATTTTATTGACATGCATCTCTGCTGATTAATTGTATTTAAAAAAAAAATGTAAATTTTTTTAAATGACCCTGGCAATTACAATGGAATATTTTATTTTATAATAAACAATAAATTTTTCAATAAAACTAACAAAATATATCATGAAAAATATATTAAATTAACAATTATGTATTGATTCTCGTGCAAAATTGTTTCTTGTAAATTTAAATTGACCAAAATATTTTTTAATATTTAAATTATATAATAAAAAATTAATTAATCAGTAAATTTACAATATTAAAACTTTTTTTAAAATTATAATATTTATAATAAATAAATTTACAAAATTAAATTTTAAATATTTAAAAATTTTAATAATGCAAGAAACAATTAACAATTGACAGTGGCTCGGTAATAATTAAATAAAAAAATCACAATTATTTATTTAAAAAACAAAAAAAACAATATTTATAAATTTAAAAAAATATTTAAAAAATTTATATAGCTTTTTTTCTATTTAATCTCTTGAAATTTTGATTACACAATTTGTTTATTTAAATTTTGCTTCAAAGTCAAGCCGAGTAAATCATTTAAAAAAAAAATCTAAATAATAATATTAATCATTGAAAATACTCAATTATAATTATTAATTAAAAAAATAAAAATGGGCTAATTATTTTGGTATAAATAACAATAATATTTGTCGTTAATAATTTTTGTTTGATTTAATTTTATTTTGTCAATAATTGTTATTATAAAAGTGACACAAAAATAATAAAGGTGATGGTTTTTTAATGGACTTGTAATCAAAATAAAAAGGGTAAAAATGATGTTAACATCCTGAAGTATTTTTTTTATTATTTATTTTTATTTTTTTTTAGGTAATTTGAGGTATAACGGAAAAGGAAAAGAAATAATATATCAAAAAAAGAACAACAAAATGAAGAAAATATATATAAAAAAAAAATTATAAAAAAAGGGTTTAGAAAATTAATGATATTAAAAAAATAATATAGTTTTAATGACTTTGTGGTTTTTTAAATATATACAGGAAGAAATTTGAGATGAAATTTTTTTTTTTTTTCAAAAAAAAAATTAGTGCATTGGGTTTACGGTTCCGGCGGATATAAAAATTTAAAATTAAGTGTCAACTTCAATGAGGTCGACAAACTAAAATCACAGAAATTATATCATTGAAAAAAAATAAATTAAAAATAGAACAATATAGTTTATATTTAAAAATAAAAAAATATAAAAATTGAAAGAATATTTATTTTTAATTTAATTTAAATTAAAATTATTTGAAATTTTTTTTTTTTTATTTTTGTTAATTTTGGTTTTATTTAGAATTTGAAATGACGTCAATATGAGTTATTTATTTAAAAGGAAAAATATGATATAATTAAAATGACAGATAAAAATAAAATTATAATCAATTTATTATAATATTAATTAAGAAAAAATGATTTTTAAATTTTAATTATTTAATTAAACTTGTCCAACTTTTATAGCTGATTTTATTTTTAAATTATTTATTTAATTTATCATAAAAAAAGGAGAGAAAATAAATATTATAAATTTAATTCATTTTGATAATTAATTTCAAATAAATAATAATAAAAATCTAAAATTAAAAATTAAAATAATTTATTAAAAACCAATTGAAATAAATTTAATAAAAAATCCAAATTTTACTATAATAAAAATAAAAAATTTAAATAATTTTCAAAATATTTTCATGATTAAAATTAATATAATAATTTGATTAATGACATTTTAATGATTTAATTTTAATGATATTTTAAATACGATAGTATTTATCCGGTTGAGTTGACAAAAATTTCAACTCTAGTTTGTCTAAAATAAAAAAAAAAATGAAAAAAAATAGATATATTTTACTGAAAAATCATAGAGCACGTGCTTTCCCCTATTTATTTATTATTTTTTTAAACTTTTATCTCACTCATTTGACTGTAACATATTCAAAAAAAAAAAAAAAAAGATAAAATAAAATAAAATCAAGCAATATATATGTGTGGATGATGGATGCGACACTAATGGTTCTAACGCTTTTTCAAAAAATACTGTTTGGAAAATTAAATAAAAAAAATAGTATTTTATAAAATGCGGGGGGTCAAATGTTCACCTCTCTATACTTTCTTTGGATTATATATAAATTATTATTTTTTCTTCTTCAAACATATGTATATGCATAATACAACTGTTTTTTTTTTTAAAATTTTATCTTGTTATCTTTTCTCTTGTTACATACAAGAATAAAGTTATTGCTCATAAATAATCAACACTTTGCTGTGTGTAATAAAAATATATATATATACAATTCATCTTAACATGTTTTGTTAATTCTTTTTTATTTTATTACATATTTACTATTTTAAAATGTTATAAATATAAAAATAATTTATTTAAATTTTTATCTTTTTATATATTTTAAATTTATAAAAATATCATTTTTAATTTTATTATTTGAAATTTTTTTTGATGATTAATTTATTAATTCTTCCAATAATTAAAAAATACGCTAAAATAATTATCCTGCGAGTTTTAAGCATCTATTTTGATTTTTACTAATTTTTTTTTATTATTTTTATAATTTCGAAATGACTTTGAGAAAGTCGGACTTCGTCAACTCATCTGGTTTTTTAAAAAAATATTTCTAATCAACATATTGATGATATTTTGATTCTTTAATTTAAAAAACACCCTAAAATAATTATCCTGTGAGTTTCAATTATTTATTTTGATTTTTAATAATTTTTTTTAATTTTATATTTTTTTGGGACATCACTCAAGAAAGTCAAGTATATTCAATGTGTTGTCCTGTTGACTTGAAAAAATATTTCTAATCAACCTAAATATGATATTATGCTTCTAATATTTAAAAAACACCCTAAAATAATTATCCTGTGAGTTTCAAGTCTTTATCTCAATTATTTCTATTTTTTTTAAATTTTTTTATAATTTTCAAATGACTTTGAGAAAGTCTGACTTTTGTCAACTCATCTGGTTTTTAAAAAAAATATTTCTAATCAACCTAAATTTGATTTTATGCTTTTATAATTTAAAAAACACCCTAAAATAATTATCCTGTGAGTTTCAATTATTTATTTTGATTTTTAATAGTTTTTTTGTAATTTTATATTTTCTTGGGACATCACTTATAAAAGTCCAGTGTTTTCAATGTATTGTCCTGTTGGCTTAGAAAAATATTTCTAATCAACCTAAATATGATATTATGCTTCTAATATTTAAAAAACACCCTAAAATAATTACCCTATGAGTTTCAAGCATTTATTTCGATTATTTCTAATTTTTTTCTATTATTTTTATAATTTCGAAATGGCCATAAGAAACTCGGACTTTCGCGTGAAATTAAATTATTCTTATATATATTTCGAATTTATAAAACTGTTATTCAAGTAATTCAAAAAATCATAAAAACAATTGTTAACACCCTCTTCTATTCAATAGTAACTTTTTCTTCAATTTAAAAATAAATGACGAGGTCAGTGATAAAAACCGTCTCTCGAAAAAAAAAAAAAAAAAGCCAACAAAAATTCATCAAATTTATTTTTACACTTTTCTACTTTTAATTATCCTTCAATTTTAAAAATACAAAATCTATTATTTCTATACATCCACACAAGTATATTGAAAACTCATAGAAAAAAAAAAAAAAAATTGCTTCGATATAATATATATTCCATTTAAATAGTGCATTAATAGGGTCGCAAAGTAAACCAAACAGGAAACAAATAAAAAAAAAAAATTAAATTTAAAAAAAATACGTAAAAATAAGGCAAAATATTTTTAAATAAAATTTGTACAGAGACATAGTGTGCACACGAGTCTAATGCTACTTTAAGAAAGCATGTAAAAAATATATTTTTATTTTTTTTTTTTAAATTTTTTTTTCCTTCTGTAAAATAGTTTTAAACAAGAGGGGAAAATTTGAGCTTTAATACCACATCCAGCACGCGTTTGTCCTCGTGTACCACGACACATTAACTTGGGGGAAAAATAATTCAAAAAAAAATCAAAAAAAATAAAATAAAAATCATCCAAGTTTAAATCTCTAGATGCTGGTGCACAGTAGTCTGTTGAAAGTTGGTCGACGTGATGGTTCATCCAGGATCAGTCACAATTCCTCATCGACCAGATTATTCAAATATTTTATATTAATTTATAAATTCAATTTAAAAAATTTCATATATTATTATAGTTTATAAATTAATTATTCCAAATAAATATATTAATATAATTATTATTTATAATATTTTTATTTTTTATTGTATAAATATTAGTGACGATTAAATTTTATTTTTCAAGTGATTTTTTGTGAATAACAGTGAAATTTGAGAAAGCTTGGAGAAAATTTTAATAAATTAAATTGCAGTAATTGTCACTTGGAAGTGTAAGAATAGAAAATTCAACATCAATGCTATTTCGAGGTCATTGAAAGAGAAAAAAATAAATAAAAGTTTAAAAAAAAAAATACATGGTAAAAATGCATTATTTTATTTTTCTTTGATTTTTTTTTGTTTTTCGATTTGAGTAAAATACTTTGTGTTTAAAAAAAATTTAAATTTATAAATGAGAAAATTTATTTAGTTTATTTTTTGCATGAAAATATAAAATGATATTTTTTTTAAATGAAATTTGTTAATTAAGAATTCGAATAATGAGATTACAGTCATTTTTTTTTTTTTAAATATTTGCACAAGGGTCTTTGCAAAGAAAAAAAATTATTGTAAGTGAAAAATAAAAATTAGGGGAAGTTCAGAAATAAATTTAGTTATTTTTATAAATTTTTAAAACAGGGAGAGACATGATGTGTGATTCTTGAGTTTTGCATTTTGGATGAGAGTGTTTGCTGGGGGTCCTCGGGTACAAGTATTTCTATCTTTAGATTAAAAGCAAATTCAACGGAAATTGTCTGCATGTTGTAAGGATTTCAAAGAAATGTAATTATTTATTATTTTTATATATTAATTAATTAAATTTGAATTAAAAAAAAATTTTAATTAAATTGTATATTTGATAGAAGATTTAATCAAATTATGATTTTTATTGGTAAAATTTTGTAATATTTTTCAGTTGACTGATGAAATTATGCAAATAAAAATATGAATTTATTAAATAAAATTAATTTAATTATAATTTATTGTTTTTATTTAATATATTTATTTGAAAATTGTTTTTTTTTTTTTTTTTTGTTTAACTAGTTTATTTTGATGTGTTGGTATATTTTAAATACAATAATATTAAATTTTAAATTATATGAAAATACTCGATAAAGACTTTTCAATTGCCGAGTTAATCATATAATTAAATATAAAAATTTATCAATTAAATAATATATCGTTTAATTAATATTTTAAATAATATATATTTTTATTTTTTATTATTCAAAAATACATTTAAATTTCATATTTAATTTTTCATTTAAATTTTAAATTATTAAACATTTAATTTAATAATATTCATGTTGCATTTAATTTTTTTTATGATCATTTGTCCATCATAAAATAATTCAAGTGCAGCAAGGTGCAAGGTCTAGTGTCATTGGCCCGAGTTAAGCATGACACATATAAATTTGTTCGTAAAGCTTCGTTGTTAAGCTGCCACACACAAATTCATACCGGAAATAGAGCTTTCGCGATCAAAAAACCAAGACATTTTTAATTTTCATCTTTTTTTAAACTGCATTATATACATTACATTACATTGCATACATTTATTTTATTTTATTTTATTTTTTCACTTTTAAAATCTACTCAATATATATTTCTTTTTTTATTATTTTTCATCATCATCATTATTATCATGATCATCAGCCCTCTATTCTTTATTTAATTTATATCTATATATATATTTATTTCAGACTTGTGCATTTGTCTTTAAATTTCATTTAAATTTTAAATGTGGACCCTCTTGCACTATAGTTTTAGACGACAGATATACTCAAACATACGCAAAGGTATTAAATCTCATTCTATTTTTACATAATATATATATATTTTCCGACAGTTAGTCATCACTTGATTTAATTTTTTATATTTTTTTTTGCTTCTTTACTTTCTTAACACCCTCTCGTTGCATCCAATTCAAATCTATTATTCACTGACAAAACAAAAAACAAAAAACAAAAAACAAAAAAAAAATTACAACTGATACAATTTGATGTTTAAAAAAAATTAGTTTATTAAAAAAATTTTTATATATTATTGTTATAACATTATTATTTATCAAGAGGATATTAAAAAATAAAAAATGAAAAAAAAAACTTGATATTTGTTAGCACGTGCTTTTTATAAAATTTGATATATGACACGCGTGTAAACATGTAATGAGGCCCCAGAGGGTCGTAATGACAAGAAGATGATGTTTTTGTACTTGCAGCTGTAAATGAGGGGATAAATAAAAATAAAAATTATATTAAAATAATAATCTCATTTGTTAATGATTTATTTAAAGATATAGTTTCATTTTTTTTTTATAAATTTGAAATTTTAAAATTGAGTTATTTAAATTTTTTTGGTTTTTTTTTATTTTAAATAATAAAAATGAATTTTTAATTATTTTATTTGAAATAATTCGTAATTTTTTATATATAATTTTATTAGGTTGATGTTTTTTAGAATTTTTTATTAGAAATTTGAAAAAATGTTTGTAAAATTATGATTTTATTAATTTTTTTTTTAATTAAATTTAAGGGGATATTTAAATTTGATATTTTTTTTTATTAAATTTATCAAACATGTTGATGTAATGTATTATAATTTAAGATAGTATCATCAGTTTATGTTGTAAACATTTGAAAAATATATTTCCTCTTAAGGAAGTGTTGATTTTTAATATAACAAACAGCTGTTGTATATTTTTTTTCATATCTCGTTAGTTTTAATTTTTTAAATTTTTTAATCATTGTTTTTTTATCCTAAATATAATAGATAATGTGTTGCCATTTACTTCCGTTTCATATTTAAATAATAAAAAATTTTTAAAATGATAATTTTTATTTTTTAACTATCAACGAGTGTGACTTGTTATTTTTTCATCATCACATTTCCGTTGTCATACTAAATATAAAACTAAAAAATATATTTTAGAAAATAGAAATAAATTTTTCATTGTAATATTTAAAAAATATATATAAATTATTAAATATTATTAAATTAAATGTTTAATAATTTAAAATTTAAATGAAAAATTAAATATGAAATTTAAATGTATTTTTGAATAATAAAAAATAAAAATATATATTATTTAAAATATTAATTAAACGATATATTATTTAATTGATAAATTTTTTATATTTAATTATATGATTAACTCGGCAATTGAAAAGTCTTTATCGAGTATTTTCATATAATTTAAAATTTAATATTATTGTATTTAAAATATACCAACAAATCAAAATAAACTAGTTAAACAAAAAAAAAAAAAAAAACAATTTTCAAATAAATATATTAAATAAAAACAATAAATTATAATTAAATTAATTTTACGGAGGCTAGGAGCCGAAAGGCTCAGCCGTAGTATTGGATTTATATCCCAAAAAATTATAATGTTTATAACTTTTGAAATAATTGTCATAGAGACTTCGGGTTTGGCTCAAAACAAGCGTCTCGGAAAACTCTATCGCCCTTAATAGTAAGAACATAATCTATTGAGTCGTTTTTTTGAAAAAGCTATTTTTGTCACAAAAAAATGAAAAAAAAAATTTTTTTTTTTTTTTTTTCGAAAAATACTATTTTTATAGAAAAAAGTCATTTGAAAAAGTTGTAGAATTTTGAAAAACAAATTTTTTAAGCCTAATATGAAACCTCTGCGACTGTTCTATATTGAGTTATAGCTTGCGCCGTAATGTTTTTTTTATATAATCAATGGGGTGCTATAAAATGGTGATAGAAACTTCGTGTTAGGCTTAAAACACGTGTATTTGAAAAATCTATCACCTATTATAATTAGCTTTGATCTAGAAAACATATTTTCAGAAAAAAATTGAAAAAATCGATTTTTTTTTTTTTTTTAAATTTAAATTTTAAAAAATAAAAAAAAAGTGACTGAACCGATAATCCTCTTTCTCTAGAGGGGCGATAGAGTTTAAAGAGGCGCATTATTTGAGCCTAATACGAAGTCTCTACTACAATTTTTAAAAAAGTTATGGATCATAAATGTTTCTAGTAATTTTTTAAAAAAGCTCTAACTTTTAAAAAAATCGTCATAGATACTTCGTATACGATTCAAAAAGCATGTGTGGTAAAGTTCTACAATTTTTATTTGAAACATTTTTCAAAAAAAATTCTATTTTTCATAAAAAAATAGAAAAAAAAATTTTTTAAATATTCTTGTTATTTTATTTTTAAAAATAGAAAAAAATTGGCTGTTGGAATTAGGATGAATCTCTTGAGAGGCGCTAGAGTTTTAAAAACCACGTTTTTTGAGCCTAATTTGAAGTCATTCTGTTAATTCTATCAAAAGTTATGGCTTTACAAAGCTCTACGAAAGCTAGGTGCCGGAAGGCTTAAAACGTTGTATTGAATTTTTTATTATTATTTTTTTCATTTATTATTTTTTTTTATTTTTATTGATAATTTTTTTTTTTTTTTCAATGATTTTATTGTTAATGAACAATTAAAATTTATTCAACAAATAAAATTCAACACGGCCCTAGCCGAAGTATTGAAAATTTTTAATTTTCAAAGGTAACGTGGGCCACACGCCCAAACAAACGTTACCAGATCTTTTTATTTAATAAATTCATATTTTTATTTGCATAGTTTCATCAGTCAACTGAAAAATATTACAAAATTTTACCAATAAAAATCATAATTTGATTAAATCTTCTATCAAATATACAATTTAATTAAAATTTTTTTTAAATTCAAATGAAAAAATATTTAGAATATATATTTTCTAAATTAAGCATTAACTTTTTTATTATTTTTCTTTTAAAAAAAAGCAATACCTATTGAGAATTTTGACCTAAAGTCATTGCATTTATAAATAAAAAAAAAAAAAAAAATCATGAAAATTGCAAGGCGGACAGGGCCAGACTGTCTAGTCCAGACGTCGCCTACCAAAATAACATTTTCGCACATTATTCGAGTTCAAAACTGCAAGTCTGCACAAGAATAAAACAATATATCTATATATATTTATAAATTTTGTCTTGTCTACAATGTGGGTTTTACCAACGTGATTAAATCGATGAATCTACTGTACTTTGATATCTGCACATGCATGTCTCGAAAAATTTGTCTTTACTAAATTTAAATCCAACATATTTTAACACATACTTTAACAAATCCTCAGCAATAAAACTCTATCTAAAAACTTGTGAATGAATTCATTAGTTTTTTTTTTATTTTCATTGTTCTTAATTTGCTGAAATGACATTTTTTTTCTTGAATGATTCAGTCTTTAATTAAATGATCAAATTATTTCTATTTGAATGATCTATATAAATCATTTATAAATTTATCATTATCAACAGTTGGTAAATTAAATTGATCAATATATAATTTGTGTTTTCAGCGCCATCAATGTTGGATCAACAAATACATGATTATATTTTAATTATTTTTTTTTGAAATAAAAAAATAAATAAATAATAAAATGAGAGCTAGAGATTCTGTGGTTTATACACCGGTATCACTTGGTCCAGATACTGATGATGAAGATACTTTAGTAAACGAAGAAATTTACAACAATGGTATTGTTAAAAAATATTATTTTTTTAAATATAATTTTTATAAAATTTTACAATATTTAATATGATTTTTATAAAAATAATTACCAACAAATTTTAATTAATCAAAATTTAATTTATCAAATTATTTTATAAATTTAATAAAAACACATGAAAAGTATAATAAATTTATATTTATATTATAAAAAAAAAAAAAAATATTAAGTGAGGTGAGTGTCCTTCTATCTTGCCAAGCAAGTTTCAATCCCACGAGAAAAATACAATTTTTTATTTTTTATTTTTTGCAAGATGAGTCATTCTTTGGCTTCCGAATATTCAACGTGTCTGGATCTGTTAGGTTTTTTTTTAAATTTTTTTTTTATTTTTGAAATTTCTACTGCAGTCAAGGTATATATTTGAAGTTCAATGAAGGTGTGCCATCAAAATAGGCGTGGTGTGTAACTTTACCACTGATATTTTTATTTTATAATGTTTAAAATTTTTTTTTATTATTTATTTTTAAATAGCTAGTTAATTTTTTATTTAAATTGACATTTTTGATGATGACGTATTTTTTTTTTAACAAAATGATTTAATTTAATCAAATTGGCCAACTTTCATTCACGGAAATTGACTTAGTTACTTATAACTGGAAATAAGGCGTATTTATATATATGAATTATGAATATTGACGTAATTTACTTCCTCCTCAATAAAATATATAAAATGTATTAATTTTAATTTTTTGAATTATTAAATAATAATTATATTTATAAATTATATAGAAATTTTATAGTTTATATTTTATTTGATTCAAAGAAATTTTAATTAAATTGTATATTTGATAGAAGATTTAATCAAATTATGATTTTTATTGGTAAAATTTTGTAATATTTTTCAGTTGACTGATGAAATTATGCAAATAAAAATATGAATTTATTAAATAAAATTAATTTAATTATAATTTATTGTTTTTATTTAATATATTTATTTGAAAATTGTTTTTTTTTTTTTTTTTGTTTAACTAGTTTATTTTGATGTGTTGGTATATTTTAAATACAATAATATTAAATTTTAAATTTTATGAAAATACTCGATAAAGACTTTTCAATTGCCGATTTAATCATATAATTAAATATAAAAAATTTATCAATTAAATAATATATCGTTTAATTAATATTTTAAATAATATATATTTTTATTTTTTATTATTTAAAAATACATTTAAATTTCATATTTAAATTTTAATAATTAATTAAAATAATAAAATTATATTTGATAGAAAAATTTTAAACTTGAAAATTTTCTTATTTTTTTTATTTATTAATTTCAATAAAAAAAAAGGAAAAAAAAATGTTTTTAAATTGATATTAAATCCACTTAAATAATTTAATGCATTTACATGTATTTAAAGTTAAACAAATATAATAAAAAATGAACGAGATTTGCTTGAGTTGATTTCGTAGTAACAATTATCAATAGAATGTCGATGCTAATTACACTGTCATTAATTCGTGTGTTAGATGGAATACTATCAAATTGAAAAAAAATAATAAAAAAATAATATAAATACTTGTATAAATAAAGAGATAAAAAAATAATAAAAATCATTCGTGGGATTTCATGTCTAATGCATGCTCGAGGTCAAAATAAAATAACACTGCCAGCTCTCTTACAAATATATACACCTCGTCTTCATCATATGTGCCTTCTTTTATTCTTGATAACTATTATCACTAACTGGCGCCGTCTGGAACTGTTCTATTAATTTCTCCTCAAGCAAATTTTTTTTTTTTTTTTTTTATATTAATATTATTGTCTTTTATATATTCATTCATTCATGTGATGTACAATTATATACATATTATACGCAAACACATTCCACTTTTATAATAATAAAATTTATAAAAAAAAAAAAAAAATACAAATTTTAAATATCAAACAGGAAGAACTTGATATATGATTTTTTTTTTTTTTTTTTTGTTATTTTTAGATATTATTTAAAATTTATTCCTTAGGGGTATTAAATTTATAATTTCAAATATTTTTAAAAGAATTTAAAAAAAAAAATATTTTTAATTATTTTAATTTAAATTTCAATTGTTTAAAATTAAAAATAATATATTTTATAAATTTAACTCAAATTATCTTTATCAATTTTAATAATTAAATTAATTTTATTTAAATATAAAATTCATATTAAATATTTAAAAATTTGTTTACTTTTTTATGATAATTTTACATAAATATTATAATTTAAAAAACAAAAATAATATAAAAAATATTCATACTTACTTGGCAAAAAAAAACAATTTATTTTTTAAAATAAAATTTATATATCATTCAGTTTAATCTCAAGCATATACCTCATCAAAAAAAATAAAAATTTAAAAAGTATCACGTTTTGCTTAATCGTGAATATACGCCTCTAGATAAAAATATAAAAAATAATAGAAAAAAAAAATAGATTATTTAAAATATTGAAGAAATGAATATTAAAAAAAAAAAAAAAAAATGAATATAAATAAACATAATGAAGGTTGTTTAATATGCCAACAACGTATACGTGTTTTTCGACAAAATCCATTTCCACAGATGAATCGAAAACTCCCTTCTATTTCTCTTCAATTTCTTTTGATCCTATAAAATCTCTGGATCTTGAACACGTTTATTCTTATATCATTTAAAAGCTGCGATAATAAACTAAAATATTTCAATGATTAAGTATTTATATATATAAATTGTTGGGGTGTATAAAAATAATAAAAAAAATGAAAAAATAAATGATATTAATCATGAAATTGTTGATTTTATTCAATGATTTCTTGGATCTGATTTAAAATTTTATTTTTATAAATTTTTTTATTTTTTTTTAAAATTCATTTAAACTATTTTATTTTTTTATTTACCTGTTTAAATAATATATACTACAAGGTATTTTCTCTGTTTGTGTGGGAAACCGGATGATTGCAATTTGCTTTTTCAAATAAAAAATAAATAAATATTCTATTTATTCTCATCATTGCTTGGGAAAAAAAAATATATATATCAATTGAATAAAAAATAACAACAAAATATACAAAAAAGTATTTTAAATTGTTAATTTTTTATAATTAATTTTATCTAGAAATTTTTTATTAAATTTTCTTTAAACAATGCTAAAAAAATTCAATTAAAATTTGATATAAATTCATAAAAAATTTGTGATAAATCTAAAATTTCATTGTTAAATTTTGGCTAAATTTTTATAATAAAAAAAAAAATATAATTTTGTAATATAAAAGAGTATTTTTTAGGTGATTTTATTAATTGATTCGATTATTTGAATGAAATAATATTACAAAAAAATCAAGCAATGAATGAATGAATGACCGGTTAAGAGTGTCATTGAATATATGCTTACAAGTAAGATGAAATGATTAAATAGTTTTTTTAAAAATCAAGTGTAAAACCGAGATAATAAATACATACATACATATATATTTTTTCATTATATACTTATCAATATATATATATTTATATAAAATTTTAGTTGAGCGTGGGATCTGCGTGGGTATTAAATTTACCCACATTTATATTTGAAAAAAAAATCAACTTGATAGTTGATATATACTCACACATTTATTTTATATATATTAATTTTTGTCTGTATGCAGATAAAATGCATACAAAAGTTTGAGATTTTTATAGATATATACACTGAAAACTTGTAAAAATTATTCATTTAAATAAATTAAATATACTTTTTTTTATTTTTTTATTTTTTCAAGTTTCTGCTACTTTCACCCACTTAATTTTATTTTGTAATAAATTTTACATATTGTTTTTGATAATTAAACAAAGATATATGTGTCAAATGGATTTTTTGAAAAATTAAAATAAATTTTTTATTTTATTTATAAATATATATTTTTTGACTAATATTTTTTAATGAAAATAATTAAATTTTATATTAAAAAATAATTAAAATTATATTTATTTGAATAAATTATACTGCAGGTGTTTTAATAATAATCATTATAAAAGTTAGCAGGATACATATATTTATATTCCGGAAGAAATAATATACTTGTTTAATATATTTACAATTATTTTCACATCAATATTTAAATATCTACATACATATACATATTAGTTGTTAATTTTATTGCATTTTGATCATCAACCTCTATTACTCCACAACATTTTTTGTATAACATTTAATTTTTATTTTTTAATATTCAAATTCTTCATCAATTTAATTATTTTATTTATAACGATAAATACTTGCATGATGTGAAATATTTATTTGCAATACATATTAGTTATTATTTTTATTTTTATTTTTTATTATAAAAATATTTACATACCTGTTAAAATTTTTTTTTCCATGGAAAATCTATGATTTAGTTATTTTTTTTAAAATTTTTTATATAATTTTAAATTATTGACTGTTATTTTTGCAATTATATATTTAATATTATAAAAAATTAAATAAATTAATAATAATATTTTAAAATAATTAATTAATAATTTGTCTATTAATTATTCTATATATTTTAAAAATATTTACAATATTTGTGGAATGTTGTGTTTAAAATTTAATTTAAATTACACATCTCTTATAATTATTTAAAAATATTTATATTATTGTTAATAGCTTTTTTTTTAAACAACAACAATTTATAACCGATAAATTTTTATCATAGTTTGTTTTAATTAAATGGTATGTACATATTTCTTCAACGATAATAATATTATTTATTTATTTTTTATATATTAATAATTTTTTTTTATTTTTTGTATTTTATACTCAAATGTTTTTATATACATATATACTTAAATATACTTATTTAATATTTTTTTATATTAATTTTATTATCATAATCATTTAATTTTATTTTTGCTTCTTACATGCATCTTCTTGTTTTTTATATTAAATTTTTTTAAATATTATTTTGTTATAATCCACTTTGATGAAACACAATCCACGATGCATCTTTGCACCAAAGTGTAGGGTTATAATTTATAAATAATATTAAATAAAGAATTGAAATTTGATAGTCTGATGTGTATAGGTCCAGTTCTTCTTCATCCATTATAACTTTACATCGTCATTCTTGTTTTATTACACCTATATATACTATTATTATATAAAAAATAAAAAAACATAAAAAGAATAACAATTTTACATGTATATTTTACATAGTTGTAGACTGACTATATATACACGAAATAAATATGTATATATTTACCAGTTTAGAGACCCTTAAATAACCTCAGGCCCACCCTTGAGGTATCCATGTATATTATAAAATCATGGGTTTAAAGATTATGTGGACCAGAAAATATTTACATCAAGGGGGAATTTCTATTTTTAGTATTTATAATAAAAACAAAAAATTTTAAAAAATAAAATGAATTTATAATCAAAGAATTTATAAATAACAAAGTTTAAATGAAAAAATATACATATATTGAATTTAAATGTTGTTTGAGATAACAAGTTTATTAAAATTTTATTTAAATAATGATAAAATTATGATATATAATAATTTTAAATAATATTTGGATTTATTTTTTTTTTATTTATAAAAATTCGATGAGTGGAAATCTTTGGAGTTTGAAAATTTCGATGATCGAAATCTTTGTTATTTGAAAATTTCGACAATCGAAATCTTTCATGTTTGAAAATTTCGATGATCAAAAACTTTGTTATTTGAAAATTTCGATTATCAAAAACTTTGTTATTTGAAAATTTCGATTATCAAAAACTTTGTTATTTGAAAATTTCGATGATCAAAAACTTTGTTATTTGAAAATTTCGATGATCAAAAACTTTGTTATTTGAAAATTTCGACAATCGAAATATTTGGAGTTTGAAAATTTCGACGACAAAATTTTAAATGAAAAAATAATTCTAAAATTTATTTCATGTAATATAAATAAATCAAATGATTAAATTAAAATAATCTCAATTGTTTTTACCGGATGTCTTAAGTAGATATATACGTGGGTTATCATATAATTTTTTTTTTTTTTATATAGCTAAGTATATTTATAATAATGAATATTTATTTTTACAACACATCAATCAGAATTTATTAAGATGAGTATATTTTATATAAATTAAGCACCCACAATAATATATTGCTAATAATATTTAAATATCAATTTTTTTTTATTTAAATAATTTAAATTTTATAATATAATAAATACATATATTTTATAAATTATATAAATTTATTAATTATTTTTAATTTCATAATTAAATATTTTGTATTTCACGGTTTTTTATTTTTTAATAACCGTAGCAATTAAATTTAACACCAATTACATTTTACTTTGAAATAAAAAATATTTAAAATAATAATTATGTTAAATATATATATTTTTTAAATAAACTTGTTTTAAAATCAACAAATAAATTTATAATTTTATAAAAATAATATATTTTCATATAAAAAAAAAAACGCATTATCATTTAATTTTCCAATTTTTTTTTAAATTAATAAATTAAAAATTATATTTCATATCAATAATTAAAATCAAATTATTTTATAATTATAAAAAATATCTTATTTACAATTAAATAAACAAATAAATTAATTTAAATTTACAAAAAATTAAAATTAAAATAATAATTTTATAAAAAAAAAAAAATTTTAAATATCATTAAAAATAATAACAAAAATTTAATCGATTTAATTATTTTTTTTTTAAATAAATTTTATATACATTGATGTATAAGTATATAAATATTATTTGGTGGTTGTTTTATGGTTTCAATATAAAACACGATCACCAAGTGTGTCGCGTGGTGGTCCGTATAAGGTATTCCTTACCTGTAAAGCCGGCTTCCTTTGTATAAGGACACTTGTTCTCCGGAAACTCTCGATGGTTATAAAGGCTACCAAGACATCTCCTTTTTTTTTTTTTCATTTTTTTTTTTTTCTATCACAATATATATATTTTAACACAAACATCCACAATTTGTATCTACCCTCTTGATCATATTCACATGTATACACTTAATTTGTCTTCTCTTTGTTTTTTTTTTTTTTTAACTTGTTATCATCGTTATCATCATCATCATCATTATCATCATCATCTTTATCATTTTTATTGTTATTATTATCATTTTATTATATGTATCTTGTGTGTCTTGGCAATACGAATCCTTTTTTTATATTATTTTCTATTCAAACTATTGAGGGATCAAAATGAAAAAAAAACCAGAAAGGATGTTTTCATCAACAACATGTTGCCTGAAATTTTTGGATACACGTGCTTTAAATTTAACCACAATTTTTTTTAATTTTATAAATAAAAATATATAAATTGCGTGTGTATATTTAATAATATTTTTTTGTTATTTATAAATTTGCTTTGTACTTTTTTTTATATAAATTATAGAAATTTTATATTTTTGATAAAAAAAAAATGTAATTATATTATTGTGAGAAGAAAAAAAATATATTTATCATGTAAAGAATTTTTAAGTGTATAAAAAAAAATATAATTATTACAAATTTGACCTCAAAAAATATTATAGTATATATAGCATTGAAAGTAGAATTATTTTTTTAAAAAAAAATATAAATAAATTTAAGAGATTTTTATTTAACTGTTTAATGTACTTTTATTTTTTTTTTTGTTAATTTTGTCTTTTTTTTTTTATTATAAATTAAATATACTTGGTTAAATTTTTTAAATTTGTTTATTTATATTTTTTTTTAATTTGTGAAAGTTGAATTGAGGGTAGAGTGAATTTACGATCATAATGTTGAGTTTAACAATCTTGGTAGCTGATGGTAACTGTTGGTTTGTATTTGATGATAAATGAAAATTAATATTATAAAATATATAATAAAATTCATTTAAATATATTTTGCATTAACACAATTTTGTAACAAGTGACGTAGTGCACTTGGAAATATGTTATTAGCCTTGATTGTATGTGTCAAGTGATTTTGTATAAATTAAAAATGAAAAAAATAATAATATTAAAATGCTTCTGGGCAAAATGAGATAATGAAAAGAAGAAAAAAATATTAAATCAAAAAATGAATGTCCTCACTGTGTTCTACTTTTATTTATATTTTTTATTTTTTATTTTAAAAAGACTAATCGTCTGGGACTTGAGCCAAATAACATAAAAAGTTACATCAATTAAAAAAAAATTCAGTTGAAAAAATTTAACGCAATTTCATGGTTAATAATCAGATATAAAGTTACGTAAATTTTATATTGTTTGTTATATTTTTATTTTTTTTGATTAAATTTATATATATTTCTATAGAAATTATTATTATAATTTTTTTTATAGAAATATTTTTGTATTGGATAAAATGTTTTGTAATTTTTAAATTGGGAAATTTATTATGATTTTATTTGTTTAAAATTATTAAAAAATTAATTTAAAACAATGTTGTTAAAAATATTTTTATAAACAATCGAAATTTTATCAATTTAAGCAATTTCTATTCATCAAAACTAGTAAAAAAAATTATTAAAATATTACTCAATATTATTTAAATGATGCTCAACAATATAAAAAATAAAAAAATCAAAAAATAATATTTAGTATCAAAAAATATTTCGATTTTATGATCAATCGAAATTTAATCAATTATTTACTAATACACAGATAATTTCTATCGCCCTAAATTCAATCAAAAAATTATTAAAAAATTATTAAAAATTGTTTAAACAATACTCAACAATAAAAATAAAATAAAAAAATAAAAAAGTCAAATTTAAATAACCAAATCATCAATAGACAATAAAATAATATAAAATCCATTTAAAAATTTAAATTCATAAATGAAAAATTCATCAAATATTATTAAATTTATTTAAAATTTTTATATAATTTTAAAATACATTTTCACTGTATTTATAAAGTTTTTATATTAAAAAAATTTAAAAAAAAAAATTAAAAATCCAATTGGCAGTTGATTGGACATTTAATTACTGACAGACTGACAACGTGGGCACTTGATGTTTACTACACTCTGCTCTCTTTTTTTATATTATTCATATTTTTTTAAAATAATTGTTTTTTATTTTTTAAATATTATTATATATATATATATATTTTTTTTTTTTAATTTTTTCCTTAACATTTTCACTGAGATATCCCGGTCCGCCCACCCGCATCCGTTGGCTGCTGTCATACACGCACATTTACCAACAGGTAAAAATTATTTTTACAAAAAAAAATTAAAAAATAAAGTCAAAAGGTAAATGCAGATGTCCACGACATATGCAAAAAAAAATATATACATATAATTAAAAAAATAATCGAAATAAAAAAAATTTATTGAGAGCAAGTCAAAGAAAATATATTTTTTTGATTTAAAAATTTTTTTTTTTTAACTTTAATTTTTTATATAATAAAATTGATATAAAAAAATTTAAAATTTTTTTCGACAGGATATACAGGGTGTCCCGTAATGAACGCACGCCAGGTATCCTACGAGATACTAGAAAAAATTCTAAATTGTAAATTTTTTAGAGCTAAGTCCTACGACGCTTCCTGGCTGAGTTATTAACGTTTTAAATCAGCCAATCAGAGCCAAGCGTCGCGGTATATTATGATTATTGGCGTCGAGATCCGTGTAATTGAATCAATAGGTGGGGGTCATACGCTATTAAAATAATATTCACCGAACAGACTGGTTTTGTTTTAATTAGTATTTAATTTCAACGCAAGAGGTCGCTGATGTAAAAATCATTGATCACAATTATTAATCACATTTCTTGATCACATTTTTTGATCACATTTCTTGATCACCTAATTGATCACAATTATTGATCACATTTCTTATTGATAAGTAATTTAATTAATAAATGTAATTTCTATTATTAAAAAATATGTGACTCATAAATGTGATTAATATACTTGATCACATAATTGATCACAATTATTAATCACATAATTGATCACATTTTTTGATCACATTTCTTGATCACAATAATTAATCACATTATTGATCACATCATCGATCACATTTCTTTAATAATAGAAATTACATTTATTAATTAAATTACTTATCAATAAGAAATGTGATCAATAATTGTGATCAATTATGTGATCAAGAAATGTGATCAAAAAATGTGATCAAGAAATGTGATTAATAATTGTGATCAATGATTTTTACATCAGCGACCTCTTGCGTTGAAATTAAATACTAATTAAAACAAAACCAGTCTGTTCGGTGAATATTATTTTAATAGCGTATGACCCCCACCTATTAATTCAATTACACGGATCTCGACGCCAATAATCATAATATACCGCGACGCTTGGCTCTGATTGGCTGATTTAAAACGTTAATAACTCAGCCAGGAAGCGTCGTAGGACTTAGCTCTAAAAAATTTACAATTTAAAATTTTTTCTAGTATCTCGTAGGATACCTGGCGTGCGTTCATTACGGGACACCCTGTATAAAAAGAGTTAAATTTATATTTAAAAGATTTTTTTTTTTTTTTGGTAATAACCAAAAATTTTCATGTTAAACATGAATTTTTATTTCCAGTAAATTTTTACGTTACAACCCACTAGTGTTTTTATATATATTTTTAAATAATTTATTTCGATGAATATTTACAACAATTTTTATTCAAACTACCATGTAATTTATGTAATTTAATCAATTAATCAATATTTTTATCATAGAAAATTTTGCTTTATATTATAATTTAATTTATTATAAATAAATAAAAATATAGTCAAAATATATTTACGTTTATTAATTTTGTATTTAAATATATAAACTTTTACTCCAGTTAAAAACAGTTGGACCACCCAAAATAAACAATAAAAAAAAAAAAAATCATAAACAATATAAACAGCAAAATAATAATTATTAAAAAAAAATATAATAAAAAAAAAAAGGTTATAACTCATTAGTGTATATAAAAAAAAATATGTCGGCTTCTCTTTTGAGTTATAAAAATATAAACTTGAAAAAAAAAAATTAAAAAAAAATGAAAATTTATATACAATTAATGAAAATAATTTTTTTGTCATTTTAAAATTTAATATTCTCTGTAATAAATAATTAATTTTTTTAATTTAAAGTAAAAGTATGATAAATATTTTATTAAAATATCAAAATAAATTTTGATAAATTTTTTTTTTTTGTATAAAAATTAATATCCAATAAAATAGGTTACTTAAAAAAATATTATAAAGACATAACAGAAGATTGTATATATAGATACATATAAGGTTTAAAAAAAAAAAAGAGTTTATATAAAAAAAAAAATTTAGAAAAGATTAGATATATCTAGAATAAAAATTAAATAAATTCATAAAAATATTTACACAAAAAAAAATATCTAGCGTAGGTTCTATTTACAAGAGAGTAGGAAGAAATTGTGGGGCCTATCATTTTTTTTTTTTTTTTAAAATAATCTTTTACCTTTTTTATTTATTTATTTATTATTATTAATATTTCAATAGAATATATTTTAAAATATATAAGATGGTTTGTTGTACTGTCCAAACATACAGAGGCTGTTGATTTAAATAAAAGTTCATTTAAAAAATTGTCAATGAACCTGGTACCACATTTTATCGTTTACAATTTTTAATTTTTAATTTTTAATTTTAAATAATTATTAAAAATAAAATTATCAAATTAATTTTATATATTTATTAATAATATTAAATTTATAAAGTTTAAAAATAAGCATAATTTGTATTTTTAAAATTGAAATACAAATACAGTTATAATTTAAATATTAAATTAAATAATTTATATTTTTTTTTCATTTATTAAATTAATTTACAGTTTTAATGATACAAATTATCTTTGTATTAATTGATACATAATTATGTATTAAATTAATCAAGAAATGTAAAATTAATTTTTATATATTTTAATTATTAAAATTTTTATTAATTTTTGTTAATATTGATGAGCATTTATTAAATATTTTTAAAAATTTATTTATCAAATGATTTATATGAAATTTCATCTTTCCAATTTTTTTTTTTAGATAAAATAAAAAAAGCCAAATTGAGTGATACACTTTTTTACCTTTAAAAGTGTATCTTTGTTTATTAGCACTTGTTATTTTTTTAAACTGTAAATGTGAAAATTTATATTCCACTTAATTTTACATTAATATATATTAAATAAATAAAACAGGGGCATCTTTGTGACACCCAGAACATTATAAGACACATTTATTTCCCTGTAGAAATATAAATTTCTCTGTAGAAAAAAAAGAGCCAAAAAAAAAATAAAAATAAATTAATAAATATCTTAAAAACAATAGCAATTAAAAATTGATTAATTATCAATATTATTTAAATATTTTTAATTAAAATTAGATCAAATAAAATTGGAGCAAATAAATTAATTATAAATTTAAAAAATAACAGACTTTTAGTTTGAAATTTTTATTCATTTATATGTTAAAAGTAAAGGGGCAATTTTATTAACACACTTATAAAAAAAATTAACAACCAACACAAGTATATATATTTAATAATAAAAATTGCAAATACACAGTTACAAAAAAGTCTCAAGAGAGTATAGTAGTTTTAAGTCTTTCAAATAGCCAATCATATGTCAGATTGTTGCAGACCATTCTCACCAGTCAACCAACATTTTAAACTTGCCTCAATAATCAGTTTGCCGGAGGCCTTCTTGCCATTCACTTCGTTGCTTTTATATTTTTTTATTAATATCTATTAATTTATCAATTTTTTATCAAAAAAAAAAATCCAATATAAATGTATTTATTAATATTATTTAAATTTACAAATGAAATTTAAAAAAATTATAAAACATTGTGATTATAAAATTGATAAAATAATTAATTAACAATTTTAATTTAATTAATAAATTGTGAATTTAAATATATTTATTATTTATATTTGTGTAAAGTTAAATAATATTAAAATTTTGTTTAAAAAAAAATTAAATTAAATGACAATATTAAAATATTAATTTGTCATTTTTAGAAATAACTAAGTGAATTATTATTTTGTGATAAAAAAATATAATAAATATATTATTTTTTGTTAATTTAATTGTGATTATTTTGAAAAAGTTAATTTAATTGTGAATTAAGTGTTTAATTTAAATAGTGTATATTAATTTTGTAAATTAAAAAATTTCGTAGTAAAAAAAAAATGGATATATTGAATATTATATTTTGATGAAGTCATACCATTGATTTGATTTGATATTTGCACTGTTATATTTAAAAAAAAAGTAGTCCTATCGTGGGAATTTAAAATTCAAAACGTGACTTAAATGGATGGGCACGAAGTTGTGATCTGAAAACGTGGTGAACGATGAGACAACGAGCATGCTGATGATTTAGCTACTGGATTTAATAAACGAGCAACTTTATTTATATTTTTTTTTATATTGTTAAAAATATTTGTTTAATATTTAAATAGAATATATATATTATCAAGATGATAAACTGATTTTAAATTACGGTTATATATATACTGAATATAAATGGCACCACCAGACAGGATACGAAGATGTTCACCACCACGACCTGGTTCTGGTCTTAGTCACTCATTTTTGGGTGAGTCTATGATTCATTATTATATAAAAATAAAATTTTTTAAATGATAAATAAAAATATCATGATGATCCTGATGTTTATATCAATTAAAAATAATTTATTTAATTTCATAGAAATTATTTCAAATTTCGAAATCATTTCAAGCTTCGAAATCGTTTCGAATTTCGAAAATAGTATAAAAATTATTTCGAAATTATTTTTAATAAATATATTATATAAAAAATATAATAATTTTCATTAAAAAAAATATTAATTTATTATTATTAATGAAATTGAAATTAATTTTTTATTTTTTACAATTTTTTAATCCAAAATGTAAATTTATTTAAAAAAAAAACTATCAATAGAAAAATTAAATTTTTTTTTTTTTTAAATATTCTAAACAACAAAGATATTATTATTTTTGAATATAAAAAATTATTAACTATATTTAATTTACAAATGAATTAAATAATTTAAGTGAAATCATAATGAAATAATATTTCGATATTTAAAAATTATTTTTTTTTTCGTTATTGAATAATAATTTATAAATCAACTACTGGTATCATTTAAAATTCAAAATTATGTGCCTTCAATTTAATGACATACATAAAATTATAATTGAAATTAATTTTTCATATATGTAAAATGACAACTGATGGTGTGCAATAGATCAATCAATCATTGTAAATTTACAATAAATAATATATTCAAGCTGCATGTACTTGATCAGTATTATATTATTGATCAAAGTGCAATCGTGCATCACGTGTATACATATATTCCAACAAACTGTCACTAAAAAAATTATTAATATATATAATGTCAACTGCTTGGTTAAATAAAATTTTTTTTTTAAAATATATATATGAATAGTAAAATAGTCATGCTCCGAAAAGCAGTATATAAATATTTTTTTTATTACGAAATTTAATTAAGTGCAACAGGTGGCTATTTAAATGCTGTTTAATTTGATATTTTTTAAGAATATTTCAATTTAAATTATATATTTATATTTATCTATCATTTTTATTTTATACTGATTTATACAAATTACAAATTATATTTTTTAAAGACTAGACATTTTGTCGTCTATAAACACGTGCTTTTTCATTCTGACGTAATTTATTTTTATTAAAATAATAATTTAAATTTTTTATTAAATATCTTATATGTAACTACTATATTTTCAGTTAATTTTTTTAATTATGATAAAATTATCAATGATATATTTTTATTATATATATATTGTAATTTAAATATCAAGTATTTTTTATTTTTATTATTATTTTCTCATATTGCAATAACAAGGATGAAAGTTGTGGTTTATTATTATCGAGGACAATTTGAAGGTTTAATTTTGAAAAAAAAATATTATAAATAAATAATAATAATTGTTATATTTTTTAAAAATAATTTTATATTTATTTTTTATTTTATAAATATTCAAACACTTAAAATTTTTTTATGCAAATTAAATTAACTATTATAAAAAAATATAAATAAATCTACATTATATATAAGTATATTTAAGTAAATTTAAAAAAAAAATAATATAAAACTTATCTTTTGAATTAAGATATATATTTTTATCAAGAAATTTGTAAAAAAAAAATAAATTTTTAAATTATTTAAAATAAATATAATTTATAAAATTTGTTTAATTTTTTTTAAATATTTTTATTCTTAGCAATATATATATATATAATAAAAAAATGTTGAGTAGTTTTATATAAAATAAAATAAAAATATATAATGGAATCAAGGAATTTACTGAGTGGATCTGTTGGAGTCTCATCTTGACTAAATGACTTTTGAAGAATTCAGAACAAGCTATGTTAAAAGAAGCCGAATAAATAAACAAATATTCAATGCACTTATATAATTTTTTTACAAAAATACATTTGATTGTTAAATAAAACACCCATTTAATTATATTTTTTTATTCTCATTTTAAATAAGTAATTGTGGTGTATTATTATCTGGTAATACAATACAAGTATTTAATCAAACAATGATATGTAATTTGATATTGATTAGGTCTTTCATTGTCTGTCAAATAATTTTGCAATGAAAAAAAATAATAATTTATCTTTCTCAATTATTTAAATATATAAATAATGTTTATCTTATAATTTTAAATAATAAAATTTACTTTTATTTTTAAGATATATAAAATATTTACACCTGTTGAGCGAAAAAAAGATTTATTTATTAAACTGAGCTCAAGAAAATTTGATGCATGTCAGTTGGTAATTTTAAGGTGTCAGAATAATGTTTTATGATAAAAAAAATTAAAATTAAATTAACATCTAAAATCATCAACAATATAACTCGTGTGTGAGTTACACATATATTATATTGTATAATTCCATGAGATTACTTTGACTAATTTAGATAATGACCCCAACATTGCACTTAAAAGACTCATATTAAATCACGTGGTTCTCGGTTATTAAATACCGGTTTAACAATAATAAAATAAATAATAAAAAAATAAAAATTTAAATGTGTATCATACCTATAAATATTTAATATGTATTTTAACTTGAATTTACAAAGCGGAAATTCAAGTTGTTGTTGTTGTTGTTGTTGTTGTTATTCAAAGTATATGTATATATAGTATAATATTAAATGAACATAAAAAAGAGAATCTTCACGGCATTGATTACCAATAAAATAATAAATAAAAAAATATAAATATCGATAAATCGAATTCATTGACACATGACGAATTGATTTTATCAAGTTTCGTGCGAAGACATATATTTTTAAAACAGCTATACAGTGAAAGCCAATATAATCTATTATTTTATGTCACAATTTATATCTACAATACCATATAATCATAGATAAATTTTATACTAAATTTATAAAAAATAAAATTAACAAAAAAAAAACTTTTTAAAAATATATTTTCATTTTAATTAAATAAATTTTTAGGTTAATTTTTTTTTCTTTACTTTTGAGAATGTTACATGGCCACTTATTTGACTGTCAAGTGAGACATCATTTACCTCAACTTGAACATTATTTTAATCATTAAATCGTGCAAAAAAAAAAAAAAATGTAAACCCACGCAAAACTTCCCCGTCAATTACAATTCAGTAACGTTAAATCAGCACGTGACAAATCGATTCGTGACTCAAATCCGACAATGACACTAAAGAAACTATTTTTTTTTTTAATTTTTAAATTAAATATAAATTAAATAAAAAAAGTGTAATTGGTACGTACATATATAGTATTTGAGTGCACATATAAATATATAAATTTTATTGTAGCAATCGACTCAATTGAGATTATTTTCTCAAGTCGTCGTCTTCGTAACGGTGAAAGCCGATCGAAAGCCCCGATTCGTTATGATCATTGACCTTTTCCGTCATTCAAAATTATTAAAAATATTTGTAAGACATAATATACATGAAATATAAATGCACAAAATTTTTAGTTAATGTATATATAAACACAATGGATTTCGTTACACTTGGCTGAATTTCAAATCAACAAAAGTCATTTTTTTAAAACAAAAATTCACTGTAAATCTTTAACCAATCTTATCAATTTTTTATTTTTTTATTGTTATTGCTTTTTACAAATTATTATTATTATATTTTTAATGGAATCCTTTAAAATATATAAAAAATAAATAAAAATTTTCAACTTATACAAGTATTTCAAAAAAAAAAGAAAAAACAAATCGAAAAATCGCATTAACAGATTTATATTTTCTTCGTGGAAATATATATTTTTCAAGTATATATATATAAAAAATAATAAAAGGGCCGCACTTGTAAATTTAAATGTATTTATCAATACAAAGAAACATAAAAATAAAATATAAAAAATATATTTTCTCACCAGGTAAAAGTATAGTTTTTGTGTGGTCTAGCCAAAGTCTATCATTAAAATATAGAATACATCAATAGATAAAAAATATTCTACCAATTTTAATGACAGTGTTAAAATAATTTGATAAATTTCCGGTTGTGTAAAAAGGTTATGTGTATGTATTTGATATATCGATATTTGATGTTTGATGTTGTTTATTATAAACAAAGTTAATTTTATTTTATAAAATAAAATTGTAAAAGAATTACTTTAAATAATATCGCCATGTCTATATTCCATGATGATGATTCAAGTTTGCTCGGGTTTTCTGAGAATTATTTGTAAGGCCTCAAACCAGACAGTGGGACTTAACTGGTTGTTGTAAGTGGGATTTTTTTGTGGCTGAAAGAACTACCTTGTTCGTCGGTAAAAGAAAGAAATAAAGAATAAGAAAACTAATAAAAATAAAATGAAAAAAAATTTATATATATATAAAGGTAGTGGGGAAAAAAAAGATGGGCCTTATGTTCTATTCTTTACAAACACACGCATATATATACATAAAAAATAAGAGAAAAAAAAAAAAAAAAATTTGTAAAAGCCTGGGAATAATATAACGAAACAACAGGTAAATTTAAAGAAAAATTTAAGGGCCCTATGACACTGCAGGAGGGAATATACACATTGGGACTTGGCTTTATTTATTTATATTTTTTTTTTTTTTGGTGTATTCTATGTCAGGTGTATATCCTTGTAAAATTGATTTTAAATATTGAAAGATAAAATTGTAGATTTTCAAGTGGAAATAAAATTTGAAAAACAAAAAATAAGGCCCAAAAAAAATATAGAAATTAAAAGAGGAAATAACATGTTGTGGCATTAAATGCTTGACACCTGGGTCATTTACGAAGACTATTTTAATCTTGACATGTTTACAATATACTGGACAAGTGTATTTTCACTTTTCTTTTTTTTATTTTTTCAAAATAGGTATATTACCAATAAGATCGTAAATATAATAAACATATAATCATGAAAATTTCAAGAAATTATTTGGTTTTTTTTTTTTTTTTTTTATATATATATTTTCTTTTAATTCTTGTTTTCTTTTATTAAGAAAATTTTTCATTCATTGTTACTTGTTAACATTTAAATATATAATTTATTAATGATTTATTGTTGCAATTTTTCATGCTTCTTGTTAGATTTGACTGGTGCTGCCCCTCTGGCAATTTATTTGACCGTTATATATTGAATGATTCTTTGTATTCAAAATATATTTATTATTATATTTTTTTTGTTTGATGATGATTTTTGTATTTTATTTTATTTTTTTTTTTAAAAAAGGTCACAAACAGGGATGATTTCATTGGGTGAATATAAACTATTATATTTGAATTAACCTTAAGACCCTGATATTTACATTTTTAGGTTAAAAAATTATTAGATATTTTATTATGAAAACAAATTGCTTATGAAGATTAAAATGATATTTTTCTTTTCTTTTTTTTTTTTAATAGTAGAAAATAATATGTATTATAAATATGTATATATTGAGGTCATTTATTTTTAAAAATCATTTACTGACCTTTATTATATGAAAATAATATTTTCAAATAAAATGTTATTTATTTTTTACATTATTACTACATATTATCATCTTGTATTGATAAATAATTATCATTTGATTGTTAAATTATATTTTTTTATTATTATTTTATAATAATATTTTGACAAATGATTTGGCTCATAAAAAAATTTCACCTTTGACCAAATAATATAAAATAAGATAAAAAATTATCTAATATAAACTTAAAATAATTACAAAAATTATAAAATTAAATATATAAATATATTAAGTAACATAAAACAAGTCAACAATAAATTAACTTGGCAAATGACTCGACAAATGGAAAAATTCATAAATCAATTAAATTTTTATTTTCAATTTTATTTATTTATAATAAAAAATTAATGACAAAAACAAACTATTGAGCTATATATACATATAAATATATTAATTATATATTTTTTTTTATTTAAAAAATAAATTAAAAATATATTCACAGCATGAGTTAACAGAAAGTCAGACATATATTTAGAGTATATACAAAATTTAATGCCTCCAAATTACCACCCTCCAACAAGTTAATTATCAGGTGCGAAAATAAAAGTATTTTATATAAACTTTCTGTTTGTAAAAGTATCTGCTGTTCAACTGACAGATGAAAAAAAAATAAAATAAAATAAATAACATTTAACTTGAAATAAACATAATACATATATTTTTAAATAAAAAAAAAGTTGAAAAATTAATTTAAATAAATTATCAATTACATGCAATTAAAATTATTATAGATATTTATAAAATAAAAAAAAATTAATTTTAAAATATCTGAATAAATATAATGATAATTATTTTTTATTAAAATATACAATTTTTTAAAAAATATTAAATATTGATATTGTCAACTGAGCTTGTGGCTAAGTGGGCTAAAAGCCTATAAATTCTTTTTTATAATTATAAATTTTTATTCTAATTAAGTGTCTGTAGAAATTATAATATTATTTTCCAATTTTTAAACCCAAAAAAAATTTATAAAATTAATTTTCTTATCCAGCAAATTAAATAGTTTTATACTCTAAAATTTTAACATCATTAACTTATTTTCTCCCTTAAAATTATAACTTAAAACTATATTCAAATTTAACACTCAAATTATTCAAATTTTTAACACTTTTGGGTAACATATATTATCATATTTTTATTCAATTTAAATTTCAAACTATCAATCAATAAAACTGCTCAAAAAAAATATATATATATAAAATATTTTATCTAATAAATCCACAAATAAATACTCCAATCAATTGGAAAAAAAATACTATACATACAATATTTAATTAACAAAAAAAAAATAAAATAAAATAAAATAATTTCTAAGCAAGTGTTAATACTGGTAATAAAATATTATACAATTGGCGTTATTGAATTGAATTTAAAATGAAAAAAAAAAAATAAATAAATTGATATAATATATATCTGTTTACATTGACATGGTTTAGTAACTTGAATTTGTCATTCAAATAATTTGTTAAATATTTTTAAATTACATATTTATTATCTCAATAATTTTAAGATAATTTTTTTTTTAAATATTTTATATTATTTTTATTTTTTATATTTAATTTATCATTTTGACAGGGTCATGATCACAGATATATTTAACTTTCAACCTCAATATTTTATTTATTATTTTAAATTCATTTCGATAAAATAATTTATTACAAAATTCATACATCAAATTGTATATTGATTAACATCTCAATTTGTTTTTAAAATATTATATAAATTTTTTTAATAATATTTATTTAATTGTAAATAATATAAAAATATATAAAAAATTTTATCAATAAAATAATTTTATTTCGTGAAAGCATTTATATTTAATGAGTTACGATAAGCAAAATGGCATTTTGTGAAAGTAAAGTTGGTATATAATCAAGGACTAAATTCATTTGATCATTTTATATATTTATTTTACAAAAAAAAAAATATCAGAGAAAGATGTCACTGAATATTCAAAAACATAAATTACATTTGTTAAAAAAATTAAAATAATTTATATAAATAAAAATCATCAAGTTTAAATTTGCAATAAATATTATTATTTTTTTTTTTTTTTATAAACTAATCTGAGCTTCCTATCAGTTTCTTCAAGTTTAGTATTTTTTTCTTTATTTTAAAAAAATTTTTTTCTCACTTTTCTATATAATATTATTATTTTTTTTTATATACTACGTGATACAAGTCGCTTTGTCTTATCTCAATCGTCTTATCTCATACTTTTGCTACGTTTTATATGTACAGCATGTATATTATTGTTAATTTAATATTTTGTGGTTGCTCTGTTTTTTAGTTATATCTTTAAACTCAACCTGTACACTTGTTTTAAATAATACTAAAAATAAAAAAGAAATTTAAAAAAAAATTTATTTGATTATTTTAAATATAAAAAAAAAAGTTTTAAATTGCAAAAAAAAAAGTAATGCAATTTTTTAAATATATTTTATATAAATCAGCAAAATAAAAAAATATAAAATTAAAATAAATAAAATTAATTTTTTATATTAAATTAATATTAGTTTGATAAAATAAACCACATGGCTTTGATAAATAATAATATAAATAAACTTAAATTAAAAATTAAATTTTTACAACTCAATGATTTATGTTCAAATGAATTTCCACATGTTCATATATTTAAAAATACATTTAATAAAATTAAACTGTTAAATCTTTATAAATCCCATCATCAGATAATATATATATATAAAAAGAAAAAAAAAAAAGAAAATTAAACATTCAAGATATTTTTTGATATCGATTTAAATACACCTCAACAAACATATGGAACTTTCTCACAATTCAATTCATCAAATAACTGCATGACTTGCTTATTTAAATAAATAAAAAAATAAAAAAATTGAGCACAATGATGACTAACATCATCTCACCTTTCTCCATCATCATCATCATCATCATCATCATCAACATCAACAGCATTAAGTAAAAATTATATTTTGATAAACGAGCTTTACAGATTTGTATTATAAAAAAAAAAAGAATTCATTGAAAAAAAATAGATATTTCACTCGAAGAAATAAAATAATTTATTTTAAAATTAATTTAAATTAATATTATGAAAAATATAATTTATCATGAGACAAAGATCCAGGTCGTGATCGTGACCTCATCCAGGTAATATATATTTTTGCACAGGTGGTATACATAAAACCGTAAGAATAAAACATCGGTCAACGCACTCATACTACCACTATCAACATCATCAACATCATCAACATCATCATCATCATCATCATCATATTGTATATATATATATATATTTTCTTATTTATATATTTAATTTAATACCAAGTTGTTTATGTATTGCAATGTACCAATGTCTAAACATAAAAACATTTACAATAATTTTTATTATTTTTTAAAATTTATATATATTTTTTGTTGTTTTGTTGTTATTCATCATCACCTGAATAACCTGGATATTAAAATAAATATCTTATCTATGTATAAACTATAGAATATTTCATAACAAGTCTATTTTTATTTTTTATTTTTTATTTTTTTATATTTTGTCTGGATTATTTTATATTTTATTCTCAACGCTTTGTCGCTTGCTAGACATACACCGGAACTTTCTGATTCAATTATATTTTTTATATTATTATTATTATAATTTTTTTTTTATTTAAATTTTAAAAATATATTTTGTTAATTAGTCTTTCTTGGTTGTAATCAATTTTCATGGTTGGCATGACACGATCAAGATTATATATATATTTTTTTCTTTTTTTTTTTTTTTTTTATGAAAATGAATAAAAAAAATTTAAATGAAGAAGGAGTTTTATGTTTATTTAAAACAATAAAAGTAAAAAAAAAGTCAATTGAAGATTGACATATTAAAAAGACAGTAAAAAAAGTTAATTTTTGTATTTTTTTTTTTATTTTTTTATTTTGCTTGGAGATAAATAAGGTCAAACAAGTTGGCAGATTTTTTTTAAGAAAAAAACTTTGGAAAATATAAAAACTGGCAAGTTGATGTAAAATATTATTGTTAACGCCCATTTTAAAGTGAATATAATATTAAAGTCTAAAAAAATATTGTTAAATTACTTGTTTTGTATAAATAATTTATAATATTTTAAAAAAATTTATATATATTCTATTTAAATTTAAATTTTCATTTAAAAAAATTCATAAATAAATCATTTATTTTATTGTAAATTTTAAAAGTCATTTAAATTTATTTAATTATTATTATTATTCATAAATAGTCATTGCAATGTCATATTATAATTTAAGATAAATATTATTTTAAATTTATTTTCAATTATGAAAATCAATAGATAAAATTATTTTCTATTTTTAAAATTATTAAAATTATAAATTTATATTTTGATGAATATTCAAGTTCAAAATTTAAAATTTAACAAAATTAATTATCAAATTTATAAATAAATTTTACATATCAATATAATTTAATTATTTTTTCTTAAAATTAATTAAAAATAAAAATTTAATAAAATATATTTTATAAAAAAATAAAATACAATTTTTTTATTATAAATTTTTTAAATATGTAAATTAAAATTTTATATATTTTATTTTATTGTAATGCCAATATAGTTTTGTTTATTATATACAAGTTTCATATTTGATTATCGATACGCATTTTTTTTTGTTTTTTTTTATAAATTTTTTATTTTATTTAAATATTTTTTATGTATCACGTGGTCAAGTCATGAAAACAGTAAAACACTGATGTACTTCTAGCAAGTTGTTTAATACGAAAGTGTACAGTGACTTCTCGTTTAAATCGTAAATCATAAATTACACTGGGTTTACTGATACTTATCGTGAGAAGTACAACAAGAATTATAAGCTTTAATGTATATTTATAAATATATTTATACCTTGCCAATAAATATATGAACCCTGTGACCTTTTACTGCTTGTTCGATCACATAAAATTCAACAATTTTATTTATTTATATTTTTCATCATTTTATATCAACTCTTATATTATTATAACTTTTATATGTATAATTTATTTTTCACGCTTTTACATGATGAAAATAAAATTTTAAATTATTTTTTTTAACAAATTATAATTTTAAATATATCAAGAAAATTATTAAATGATAAATAATTAAAATTTTATTTAATGTTACAGATTTAGCACAAATACGTGCACTTGTTGAATCAACAACAATGCTTGGTGGTTCAACATGTCCATCATGTGAAATGCCATTTGATAAAGGCAAAAAACGTCGTTTAATTGATTCATGTGGTCATGAACGTTGTTATTCATGTTTATTTAAAAGTGAAGCATGTCCAATATGTCAAAATAATATTAATAATATTAATAATGATGATAAAAATATAATACAAGATGATATTGTACACTATGATACTGGTTTTTCATCATCAGAACCAGTATCAATGACTGCTATTGAAGATTGGAATGATGATACATCAGCTGTTAATTCACTTTGTGGTAGTCCACGTCCAAAACCAAAAGTACCATCAAGAAGTATCATGACACGTTTAACAAATGTAAGTTTTTAATTTTATTTTTAAATAAAATTATTATTATTAAAGGACAAATAGATATATACAACAACAACTCACTTATTGATGACGCATTATTTAACAAAAAAAATTATCAACATCCTACGCATATTTGCAAAACAGTTGTCCATAATATCATGATACACGAAAAGTATGTAATTTAGTTGCCACCCACAATACTGAAAAACTCTTGATACTTTTATTATTATTTTTAATATTTTTTTCTTTGGTCAAATAATAAGTCCGACATAAACAGGCAAACGAGATTTTTTTTGCAAAAAAAAATGTGTTGGCGTGTTCATTCAATATCAAAACTTAATACATATAGGTATATATAAGTATATATATTTTTTTTTTATTTTTTAACTGTCAATGACGAATAAAAGATGTAAAAAAAAAGAAAAAAAAAGTATAAAAATAAATAAGCAAGCGTGAATAGTCATGATAATACGCGATGATGAAGGAAAAATAATGTAGAGAAATAAAATTTAAAAAAATAAATAAAATACATTGATTTAATCTCTTGTTAGTTGTGAATTGTCACGTAAGTTGTATTTGAAACATGCTTATTTGTATGATTCGTTACAGAAGGGACAAGAAAACGTGACATCTTCATCGATAATGGGTAAAGGACTTAAAAGCAAGCCACCGTTTCTTCCAGATACATCACAAAATCGTCAAAAAACAATTCAAATGGCACAAAGTTAGTATTATTTAATCAATTAATAATAATATATTTAAAAAAAAAAAAATTGTTAATTATAAATTGATATTATCAATACAGGTTGTCCAACTCCACCAACTCAACGAAGAAGATTTTTTTTAAGCACCAAAAATCTTAAAAGTCCATTTGCATCACAAAGATCAAGACGTGTTATATCAACACCTGAACCAAATGATAATCCTTCAGCTATATCTGGTAAGTTTAATAAATTAATTATATCAATTAAATTTAAAAAATAAAACATGTTAAATATAATACAAAAAATAAAAAAACAATTAGCATGGATGACATCATCTTGGGAAGGAAAATCAAAATGGCCAGGTGTTGTTCTTGGAAAAATAAAATCTCTTTGGAACACAAGTCATGGTACTGCTAGTGATGGATTAAATCAACTAATTGATTCACCAACAATTAAAAATCATAATAGACTATTAAATAAATCAACAAAAATTATTGAGGGTCTTAATGAATTATCATACAACAAAGGCAGGCAGATTATTTTTTCAGCATTGTTTTTGTTTTTATTTTTAAAACAATTTGTTTATTTAATTTTCAGGAATGCATTTTTTGTTTATATTAATAATTATTAGCATGTTATTTTTTTTTTAATTATATAGTAATTTAAATTAATCAGAACGAGAATAATTAAATTTACAAAAATTAAAATAACAAATTAAATAATTTTTGTTGTGTTTGTTTGTGTTTTTTTTTTTTTTTTTTTGGATTTACATAATTATAAAATATATTAATAATTGAATTTTTGTTTTTTTTTAATTACAGATGATGAAGGTGGTAATGTTAAACAATTACCAATTAAAAATCGTAAATCATCACAATCAGATTTATATATGCGTTTGGGTTTATTATTAGGAACAAATAATTTACGTACAAATACAAATATTGATAGTGTTGATTCACCATGTACAAAAAGACAAATAAATACAAATGGTATATGTCAACGTATACAACAACAACAACGTAATGGTAATGAAACATCATCATACAGTAGTTTAACTAGTTTTGATCAACAAACATTAGCATCAACAAATACAAGTCCAGTATCAACATTAACTGGTACATCAAGTGAAGCTGAAGTTGCTGCTGCACTTAAAAGTCCAATTAAAAATAAAGGAAAAATTAAATTAAAAGGTAAACGTGATTGTGATTCTGCTGGTAGTTTAGCATCAATATCAACATCATTATCAGCATCAACATCAATGTCAATGTCAATGTCTGTATCTGTATCTGGTTTATCAAATGGTAGTTCAAGTCCATTTACAATACGTAAAAATACAAATACAAATACAAATAATAATCAAGAAATAAATGATGATTGTGGTTTTAAAAATCGTAAATCATTTGTAAGAAAATCTGGTAAAAATAATATTAAACCAATTGATAATAAATTACGTATTGTATCACATCAATCAGCTCAATTAATGTTAAAACCATTATTTTTTGAAGTACCATTAATTGAAATTGATCCATTATTTAGTGGAAGACAATGGTTATTAAATGAAATTGAACAACTTATAAATGGTACAAGTCCAGGTATACTTATAAATGGTTCACCAGGTACTGGTAAAACTGCATTAATATTACAACTTGTTGAATACAGTTGTTTTGGTAGAAAAAATGAAAAATTATTATTAAAAAATAATATTATTGAAGAAAATTATGATGATGATGATAATAATAATGATGATAATAAAAATTTAATAATAAAAGAACAAAAACAACAATTATTAAATTATGAATTAAATATTAAAAAAACAAATGATAAATTACGTGAATTATCAAATAATATTGTTGCATATCATTTTTGTCAAGCTGATAATAATAATACATGTCTTGTTCCTGATTTAATACATTCATTAGCAGCACAATTATGTCAAGCACCACAATTAATATCATACAGAGAATATTTATTATCAGAACCACATTTACAAGGTTCATTATCACAAAGAGAATGTACTGTTGATCCAGATTTAGCATTATCACGTGGTATTATTGAACCAATGTTAAGTTTAAAAAAATCTGGTAAATTACCAGATATTAATATGATTATATTAATTGATGCAATATGTGAAGCTGAATATCATAGACCAGATAAAGGTGATACAATTGCATCATTTTTAACACGTCATGCACAAAATTTTCCAAGTTGGTTAAAAATTATTTGTACAGTACGTACACAATTACGTGATTGTACAAAACAATTACCATATACAAAAATATCATTAGATAAAATAACAAATGATACAACATGTAATAATATAACACGTGATTTATCTGATTATATTAATTATCGTTTAATTAAAAGTCCATCAATACAAACAAATGTAACAGCATCATTAAATGGTAAAGAATCATCATTTGGTGCTAATCAAACACGTTTTTCATCACATTTACTTAATTTATCTGGTGGAAGTTTTTTATTTGCTAAATTAACACTTGATCTTATTGAAAGTGGTCATCTTGTTGCTAAATCTGCTTCTTACAAGGTAAATATTATATTATAATATTTAATTTTATTTAATTTTATTTATTTCATTATATTTTTTTTTTTTTTTTCATTATAGGTTTTTCCAGTTTCATTGGCTCAAATATTTCAATTACATTTTAATTTACGTTTTCCAACTGGTTCATCATTTGATAAAGTACAACCATTATTAAGTGTTTGTCTTGCTGCTTTATATCCATTAACATTACCAGAAATTTTTTATTCTGTTAATTCATTGTATACAGATCAATTTGTTTCATGGGAAGATTTTTTGCAAAGATTTAAAGTAAGTTGTTTATTATTTATTTATAAAATTTTTTATTAATTAATTTTATATTTTTTTTTTTTAGATGCTATCTGGTTTTCTCGTGAAACGTCTTGATGATACATACATGTTTTTTCATCCATCATTTAGAGAATGGTTAATACGTCGTGATGATGGTGAATCAACAAAATTTCTTTGTGATTTACGTTGTGGTCATGCTGCAATTGCATTTCGTTTATCACGTATTGAATGTCCTTTATCTGGTGATAAAGTACTTGAATTAGGACATCATGTATTAAAAGCACATGTTTATCGTGGTGTAACATCAGTATGGCCATCACGTGATTTACAAGCATGGTGGTTAACATCATCAACTGATTGTATGTCATCAGCAATATCAACATTAAAAAATATATATAGTCCAAATGTTAAAGTATCAAGATTACTCCTGCTGGCAGGAGCATCACCAAATTATATTACAGAATATCTTGGTAATGCACCAGTATTATGTATGTATGCACATGAAGGATCAGTTGAAATGGTATCATTATTACTTGAATTTGGTGCTGATGTTGAATTAACAAATAGTCAAGGTTGTACAGCATTATCATTAGCAGCATCACGTGGTCATTGTGATGTTGTTAGACGTTTAGCTGCTGCTGGTGCTAGTTTAGGACATACTGATATGGCTGGACAATGTGCACTTGTACATGCTGCACGTCAAGGTAGATTATCAGTTGTTGGTTATTTATTGGCATGTGATTGGACATCAAAATCTATATCATCATCATCATCATCATCATCAGCAACAACAACAGCAACAACAGCAACAACAACAACAACAACAACAACAACAACACAAGAAAAAATTAATTCTGAAACAAAAATAATAAAAAATACAAATGAAACATCAAGAGAAGAAGCTGCACAACAAGCAGTTGTTGCAGCATCATCACAAGGACATGAAGAAATTGTTGAATATTTATTAGATATGTCAGAAGTTATTGTTGATAAAACAGATACACTTATTGGTGAAACAGCATTAACAATTGCTGCAGCACATGGTTCAACAGCAACAGTATCAGCATTATTAGCAAGAGGTGCTAATCCATTAATATTAAATTCAAAAGGTTTATCACCATTAATGCTTGCTGCTAAAGAAGGTCATTGGGGTACTGCTGAAAGATTATTAAAATCATCATCAACAAATGATAATGAAAAAATTAATTTATTAGAACAATGTGATTCAATGGGACGTACATCATTAATGCTTGCATCATCAGAAGGACATACAAATTTAATAAATTTATTTATTGAAAATAATGCATTAATTGAAACAATTGATAATGAAGGTTTAACAGCATTATGTTGGGCTTGTGTTAGAGGTAGAATAACAGCTGTACAATTATTATTAGATAATGGTGCTAATATTAGTACAAATGATAAAACTGGTAGAACACCACTTGATCTTGCTGCATTTCAAGGTAATCCAAAACTTGTACAATTATTATTAGATAGAGGTGCTGCTATTGAACATGTTGATTTACATGGTATGAGACCACTTGATAGAGCAATTGGTTGTAAAAATATAACAGTTGTACAATGTTTTTTACGTAGAGGTGCTAAACTTGGTCCAGCAACATGGTCAATGGCACAAGGTAAACCAGATATACTTATAATATTATTAAATAAATTACTTGAAGATGGTAATGTATTATATAGAAAAGGAAGATTAAAAGAAGCATCACACAGATATTCATATGCATTAAGAAAATTTCCAAATGAACCACAACAATTACAAGATTTACAAAATCAAGAACATAATAATAATAATAATAATAATAATAATAATATAATACATTTACAAACATTTGAACAATTAAAAATTAATTTTTTACTTAATTTAAGTAGATGTAAAAGAAAAATGAATGAATATAATGAAGCTATTGAACTTGCTGATGAAGCATTAAATATACGTCCATTATCATATGAAGCATATTATGCACGTTCAAAAGCTAAACTTGATATATGCCAATATCATGATGCATTAATTGATATACAAGAATCATTAAAAATATTACCAATTAATAATCGTCAAGATAAACGTGTATTAAATACATTAAAAGATGAAATAATATCTAAAATTGAAGGTACAGGTATTGGCACAAGTAAAACACATGTTGATAATAATTATCAAACAAAATTTAGAGCATCAATTGATACATTAACTGAACTTTAGTATTTATTATTTGATTTTCAGTCTTGTTTGACATTTTTATTTTTATTTTTCAATCAATAATTAAATTTAATTATACACATCATGATGACGCAAGCGTAATACATTGTTTTTTTTTATTTTTTATTTTCTTATTGTTGAAATTGTATTTATTCATTGCAATTAATATAAATTATTATTATTATTGTTAATTTGTATATTTAAATTACGAAAGCTTCGTAAAATTATTCCAAAGCTTGACATAGAAAATTATTATTGTTTTTTATTATTATTTGTTTTTTTTTTTTTTCTATTTTTTTGTTTTAATTCAAAATTAAAAATAATTGTTTATTGTATTATTTTTTAAAATTATATATATCAATGTATTTGTATTTATATGTAAACATATTTATATTTATAATAATATTATTAAATTTATTATAAAAAATTAATAAAATTTTGTAAATTTATGTAAAATTAATTATTAAAAAATGCAGCTTTATATTATTATTTATATTATTTTCAGTATTTTTTTTTTTTTATATATAAAAATTGAAAATTTATTACTTGACAAAATTTTGTCTGTGTATACTATAAAAAAAAAATAATAAAATTATTATTGAAAAAAAAAAAAATTATTTATTTATAAATTATTAAAATTTAATTTAATATTTATTATTTGATTTTAAAAAGTAAATTTCATTTCTATGTGAAATTTTAATAATTTAAAATTTCGATTTCAATTTTTTTTGTTGATTTCGATTTCGATTTTGCTGAGACAAGTTATCTTAAAAAAAAAAAAAAAACATAAAATAAGGTGATAAAAGCATTTGGAAAATTTTATTTTTATAAAAAATTTATATAAATTTATTTGAAAAAATAAAGAAACAATGTAGTAATGTAGTGAGTGACCTCATTAGTCATAAGATGTTCCACTAAAATAATACAGTATATACAATAGTTTAACCTGATTTGAAATTTTATTTATTTATTTTATTTTTTCAACAATAAAGTATACTTATAAATTATACAAAGCATTAACTATAATGCTAGTTTACATTTACTTTTTTTTTTTTAAATTCTATAAGTATATATTGACAATTTAATTGCATTTAAATCGATTATTTTTATATGATAAAGTTGAGGGTCATTATAATTTTTATGTTATAAATTTCTATTGTGGGAGTGCCCTCACCCTTTACACTACTTACCTTTATTTTTTATTATTATTATAGATTTTTAAAACAAAAATTTATACACATTTTTATTTTTTAAATAAAAATTGATATAAATATCATTTAGCAAGTAAGTAATTTAGTTTATAAAAAAACAATTAAAAAATTGAATTTAATTATTATAAAAATTAATAAAAGTATATATAGTAAAATATAAATCCACTAATTTGATGATTATTTAAAATTTCTAAACAAAATAATGATTAATAAATAAATGAATATTAAATTTAATAATTTATTTATATTTTTTTTTAGTTTAAATTTACTTGAAATAATTTGTATTTTAATTTTTAAAAAATAAATTAATTAGTCATTTTATTTTAATAACAAAAAATGTTATTATTATTATTAATTATTATTAATTTAATTTTATTAATATTTAAATTTTTAATATTTTATTTAATATTTATTCATTTTATTTATATTTTGAAAAAGAAAAAATGAAAATTCATATATAGAAATTTGTTTTCTTTTATATTTACAAAAATATTCATAGAAAAAATAAATAAATATTTAATGTTTAATAGTTAACATTTATTGACAATATACATTGTATTATTAATTTTAAAAATATAAATTTATTATCAAAAAATTACGATAAATTACATAATTTAAATAGTGGGGGAGTTGAATAAATCGAGGCGCAACTCCTGACTCTATTCTCAACTGGATTCACAACTCAGTTTACTTTAGAAACGTCTACATGCTAAAATCTAGGTAATAAAAAAAAATAAAATAAAAATATAATTATTATAAATAAATTAATTAAATTAAAAAAATAATTATTAATATTCTTAAATTTTACAAATAAATAAATTTCAATTTACTCATTTCGAAATAAAAAATTTATCAAAAAAAAACAAAAACAATTGTGAAATATTTATGTGATAATAATACAGTGAAATATTTGAAAAATAAATTATTATTATTAATTTCATTCAAATATCAACAGTTGTATATTATTCAAATGAAAAAATAAAATTTAATTTGTTCTGTGAATTTGTCACCTGTTTACACGAGTTATGCAAAAAATGACATCATCAAATAAAAAAAATATATATTTATCTTATCACTCTGTAAATAAATGTGGAATTTAAAATTACGTAAATATTTTTCTTATATTTTTTTTTTACAACAAATTATTCAATTTTTATTTTATATATTAGCTTAAAATTATATAAATATATATTTTTAATGACAAACAAATCATTTCATTGATAAAAAAAATTAATCAAACTTGATAAATTTTAAAAATTAAATAATTACATTTTTTTTAAGAAAAAAAAAAATAAAAAATAATTTAAATAGTGTATTGCGTGATTGAATAAATTATATTTCAAAAATTACTTGACCAAAAAATAAACAAGGGTAGTTTTTGATAGAATGAACAAAGAACCCTTCGCTCTAATTTTTTTTTTTAATTTTATTTTTTTATTTTTTCTCATGAGAGGAGAAACACAAGATCGATATAACACATGCGCTTTTGATTTCACAGTTTCCGTTTTAACAATAATTTTATATAATCATCTGAAAATTAATTTTTAACACTAGTAATAAAATAATATCAAAAAAATAGACAACAAAAATTTAATAGTAAAAAAAATATTTACTTGTTTTAATTTAATATTTTAATTTTAATTTTAATTACTCATTTAATTCAATTGTTATCAAAGTTTTATTTTTGTAATTTAATTTATAATAATTATAATGAAAAAATACAAGAAAATTTAAATAATATTTTTTATAAAAATAAATGAAAAATAATATTAATATTTAAAAATAAAAATATACAAAAATAAAAAATTATTGATAGATATATTTTTGGAATATCTTATGAGTCATATATATTTATTTATTTTTTTATTTTTAAAATAATAAAATTTTTTTATAATTTTATGTACCATGTGATAATCATGTTAACTAACGTAATTCACGTAATGTCTATTTATAGAAATAAAAAAAATAAAATAAAATGACGTAAAAATATTATTATTTTATCATTGATTGAGTAATAAATCATTTAAAAAAAAAAAATATAAATAAATTTATTTAATAATCAATATTTCATCATTTAATTTAGATAAAAAAATGGATAATTCAATTGAAAAAACTGAACAACCAACAAGTGTTGAAAGTGTAACAAATAATGTTGCAAATGTCAAGATCAATGATAATTCAACAACTGAAATATCATCAACACCTGGTAGTCCAGCTGGTGGATCAACAAATCCATCATCATTTGCATCAGCATTTAAATCATTTTCGAAATTTGGTGATATTAAAAGTGATGGTAAACATATAACATTATCACAAAGTGATAAATGGATGAAACAAGCTAAAGTTATTGATAGTAAAAAAATAACAACAACTGATACTGGAATTTATTTTAAAAAACAAAAGTAAGATATTATTGTTACCATTATATTATTAAATTTAATATTATTTATTAATTAATTTATTTATAATTTATTTTAGATCAATGAAGCTAAATATGGAACAATATAAATTATTTCTTGATGAATTATCAAAAGCTAAAAAGGTTGAAGTTGGAGATATTAAAAATAAATTATCAAATTGTGGAACACCTGGTTTAACACATGGTCCTGGAGGTGTAAGTTATTATTCAACTTAAATATAAATTTGTTTTATTTAAATTTATTTTTGTTTTGTTTTTTTTTTTTTTTTAGCCAAGTAAAAGCCAATCTGCTGTTGAAAGATTAACAGATGTATCAAAGTATACTGGCTCACATAAACAACGTTTTGATGAAACTGGAAAAGGTAAAGGTATTGCTGGAAGAAAAGATTTACCAGATGCATCTGGATATGTTCAAGGATATCAAAATAAAGATACATATAAAGCCCATTAAATTAAAATTAAATTAAAAATATAATTTAAATATTTAATTTTAAAATTATCATTATAAATTTATTATTATTTTTTAAGTTTAATATTTAATATCACAGTTTAATTGAAACAATTTAATAAATTAATAAAATTATTAATTAAAATTTAATTTTTAATTTATTTATTTTTAATTTTAATTTACACCTAAAGTTCAAAATTTTAAATATTTAATTAATAATAAGATTCAATCAGTTTAAATAATTATTAAAAAATAAAATTAATAAAAAATGATTTTTGTTTTTTAAATATATTAAATTAATAAATGTTGTGTTAAAAAATTATAAAAAAGCTCAAATATTTAAACAAATAATTTCTTTTTTTTAAAATAGATAAAAAATATATTAATTATATTAAAAAATGAATTTTAAATAATTTAAATTTAATGGTATGTAAAATAAATTGAGTTCACTTTATTAATTTTTTTTTTTTATAAATAAATATTGAAAATAAATAAAATAAAAATGAAATAATTTAATACAATTTTAAATTATTTTTTATTTAAAAAAAAAAAAAAACAAAATAAAATAGATTATTTTTTTATATATGTAAAAACAGGTAAGTAAATGACAATGACAATTATAATTTGATAAAAAAAAATTATAAAAAAAGAGGATAAATAAAATTACGACTTGAATTAATAAATATTTAAATAAATGTTGTTTAAATAAATCTTATCTATTTTATACTCTCATTGAAACAAAAAAAAAAATTAATTTAAAACAAATTTTAGATGTTAAAAATATCCACGTCATTTAAATTAATATGAAAAAAACAAAATTTTATTATACACTTTTCGTATAACAAGTAAAATAAATATTAGCTATTTGATAATTTTAAAAAAGATAAAACAATTTATTTCGTGAGTTTATCTATATATATATACAACTGAATATAAAAAATATAATTTAGTTTATAAAAAGAGGTCTTTAAGTATTCAACAATATTTTAAAAGACAAATTAAAATATGCATCATAATTATTTTTTTTTATTATTAATAATATCAAATGTAATATTATCAAACTCATCAATATCTAAAAATGTAATTGAAATAGTAAAATTACTTTCTGAAATATCAACAAATAAAATAAATGATAATTTAGAAAATTTAATATCAAAAAATAATCAAATAAAAAATGATAATGAAAAATTTAAATTAATATGGAAAAAAATTGAACAATTAGAAGACTATAAAAATGATATTGATTCAAAAATATTTACTGATTATTTATCAATAAATAATTATACAATTTTTTATAAAGAAATTAATGATTATATAAATAGAATTGAATTTTTATTTGATACATGTAAAACTTGGTCAGAAAAATATATGATACAAAATAAATCATTACCAATTGTTGAATTTACAAATGATATTATATCAAATAGAAATTTTTATCCAAAATCAATGATAAATAAATTATATAAAATGTTTTTTATAAATAAAAAATATTTAAAAACACAATTTGATTTATATCATGAAACAATTGAGGTAATTATAATATTTTTATTATTAATTTTTTTTTTTAAATTATATATATATATAAATTATTATTTTTATTTTACAGTTAAAAAATGAGATAATTTGTGATTTAAATGTATCACCACAACATCAAATATTTTCATTATATTTTGATATTATTTATGCACATATTCAAACACTTTCAACATTAATATTTTCTTACATGTGGAAATCACATTATTCACAAATTAATTACAGTAATTTAAGTAGAATTCAAATATATAATTATGTACAAAAAATTACTGATTATACAAAATTATTTGAATTAAAAATTAAAAATACTTCAAATTTTATACGTCGTTGTGATTCATTAAAAATAAAAGGTAAATATATAAAAAAATTAAAATAAAATTAAGAAATTTTTATTAATTTTTATAATAAAGATTTATATTTAAGATGAAACATATGCTGAAATTGATGATTTATTGTATGCATTTGTTATAAATCAAAAAGAATTTGAAGCTGAACGAAAAAATAGTTGTTTTTATTCATGTGATAAACTTATAAATTCATTGATAAATGATAATAATTTTAATTATAATAGTTATCAAGATAAATGTAATGGTTTTGTTTATAATTGTCAAGCAAGTCAAGCTAGCTATGAAGTTTGTCAAAGGGTAAATTAAAAAATATAAAATAAAATATACAATAAAAAAAATAATTAATTATTGTAAATAAAAATTAATTTACAGAATAGAAATAATCAATCAAATACAAAACATTATTATTGGATAAAAAATAGAGATAATGGAATAATTTATGGTGATGAAAATCATGTATGTGATAAAAGTGAAATTGAATATTCATATAAAATTGCTAAACCACTTTCAATAAGTATACATACTTGTAATGTTTGTATTTGTCATTGTGTAGATAATCTTCTTCATACTGATACCAAAACAATCAGAGCAGTTAGCTATTTATGGTCAAATACAAGTGATGACATGTTGAGTATTATTTTATTAAATTGATTATTATTTTTAATTAAATATATCAATTTTATTTTTGATGTTTAAATAGGGTTGCAACTGGTGCAAGAATTGTTGTAAAAGATAGAATGATTCACATTCAGCTAAGAGAAGCTAAACTTTTACCATTTGGTAATATTGATAAAGATAGTGAAAGATGGATACCACTTCCAGAATTTATATATTATAAACATTTTCCAAGTATAGCTATTATGAATGATGGTAAAAATTTATCATTGGAACGAAATATACATTATGGTAAATTTGAAAATATTTATGGTGATAAAATATGTTTAAAAAAAATGATATTTGATGAAAAACATTTATTAACTGGTAAATATTTATATAAAAAATAAAAATAAACAAAAAACATAATTAATAATTATTTATTTAATTTAAGGTGCAAGATTTAATGTAATTTATTATAACAATAATAATCTAAATGATGAAGAACGTTGTTTTAATATTGATACAAATTATGGTGAATTTAATTATGAAACAGGATCAATTATAACAAAAAAATCTTATGATAAACAACAAGAAAAACCGTAATAAAATAATAATATTATTAATTGAATATGTATATTATAAATTAATTATAATAATTATTAATTTTTTTATATTACAGAAATGAATTAATATTAAATTTACCAGATGATCCACTTAAATTTGATTCAAATATACAAGATTCAATGGACAATGAATTTATTAAAATAAGACCAACATCTTTAAAAAAAAATGCAGCACAAATAACAATTCCATTTTTTGATATTCAACAAGTTATTAGTGAACCAAGTGTACCTTTAGCTGGAATTGAATTATATCACAAAGGAAAAAAAGATAAAACATCTGGTGGATATATTAGCATAAAAATTCATGCAATTGATTTATCAATTTATTTATAAGAAAAAAAAAATATATAATAATATTATAAATATTAATTTACATTTAAATTAATTAAATTTAATTTTCAGTTAATTAATTTTTATTTTTTATTATTTAATTATTTAAATAATAATTTTTGATGATAAAAACATTTATATACCTTTTGTTTTATTATATAAAAAAAATTAATTAAATATATATTAATTATGATTATTAACTGGTTATAATAAATTTTACATTTTATATGAAGAAATAATATTTAAAAATTATAAATCAAATATATATTGTCATGTATTTACAATAATAATAATTTTTTTTTTTTAATCAAATTAAGTACTTGATAATTTAAAGAATAATAATTTATATACATAGTTTTTTTGATTATGTTTATATTAATTGTAGCTTTTTTGTTTGTTTGTTTATCTTTTAATATAAAAAGCAATACAAAATTTATTTTTGTTTAAATTTTAATATGGTTAATTGTTAACTATCTTATTATTATAATGAGTATGAAATGAATAATATACAATATAAAATAATATAATAAACTATTTGAATAATTTTATATAAATATAAATAAATATATGAAAAAAAAAGAAAACAAAAAAATTATTCAATTCTTAATTTTTTATAATTATTTTTACGATGATGATTTTTAATTCTTTCATTAATTTTACCACCAAGTTCCCATGGTAAATTAATATTTTTATCATAATGTGTATCAAAATTAGCAACAACCATTGATGCTGGTGATGGTAATAATGTTTCACAATCAATATTTAAATCCCATGCTTTACCAGTTATATTAAAACGTTTTTTAAAATATGCTAACCATCCAGATGTTGCAGCAAATTTTAAACTTGGTATCATTAATATTGTTTTAGCTTCAAGACCCCAATTTTGTATTAATTTATTTGTAACTTTAATATTTCTTGATTTATTTTCAATACATCTTTCATAAACCCAATTATTAATATCTTTCCATTTATCACGTGCTGAACCACCTTTTATTATGCAAAAATTTTATATAAATACATAAAAAGATATACTTGTATATATATATATAAACTTACCTCTTTCAAGTTGTTCACCCCATCTTTCAATTTGTTGTTTACTAACAATATGATTACATCCAGATTCTTCTCTTATTTTTTTAACAGACCATGTTGGATTATTACGTGATAATGTAACAGCACGTAATTTTAATTCATGTGGTACAAATACTATTGGTTGATTTCTTGATGTATTTTTTTTATTTAATTGTTTATTTGTATAATCATCATCAGAATCATCATCATAATCTTTTTCCATTGATGAATTACCAACAATCATATTTGTTAATCCAGTATATACTGAATCATTATAATTATTATGATGAAAATGATGATGATAATTATTATATCTATTTGTTATTGTTGCTGGTGTTGTTGTTGTTGTTGTTGAATCATCAAGAGGTTCAGTCATTCTACTTGATGTACCATGTAATAATTGACTAGACCAACCATCTGGTTGTTCCCAAATACCTATTTTTAATTTATATAAAATATTCAAATTAAATTTATTTATTTATTTATTTGATTATTACAACTTACCATAATTAATTTTTTGATGTTCAATATAGTCTGGTTTTTTATTTGAATCAATATCAAGTATTGATTTTTCATTATAATCAATATTTTGTTTAGTTATATCTTCAATAATATTAATCATAGCATCATATATTTTTTGTCCATTTATAACTGATAATTTTGATATTGTTGATGATTTTTTATTTCCAATATTATCACAATTATAATAATTATTTTTTTTTAATAAATCCCAACATAAATTAAATGCTTCAGTAAATATTTCAATATCTTTTTTTTGTAATTGTAATTGTTTATTTTTATTTATATTTATTTTATGTTTTTGTTTTGACATTTTTATTATTATTATATATTTTTTAAATATATAATCTAAATATATATTTTTTTATTATAATGTTAATGATTTATTTTTTTTTATTATGATGATAACAGCTGATTTATTTTTTAGTACTGTTATTCATCACAATGGCGCTTGAGTAACATACATACACATATATATTTTTATTCATACATAATGATTGAGAGAGAAAAAATATTGTAAATAAAAAGTAAATGAGAGAGATAATAAAAAAATATTTAACACATACACATGTTTTTTTTTTTCAGCGGCAAATGAAAAAAAAATATTAAAATTTAACGTAAAAAAAAATTAAAAGTATTTTTAAAATTATCCAAACAATATTACTTTTTAATTATTAAATAATTAAATAATGAAATAATTATATTATTTAGAGTAATATTAATAAAAAAAAATTAAAATATTACGGTTCTTTTTTAATTACTTTGTTTTTTATCTGTGTCATTGTTATCCAATACAATTGATTTATGAATTTTTTCATTTTCATCAGCTAAAATGATTAAATAACAAATATATATAATTAAATATTAAATAGAAATAATATTATTTATTACCTAATTTTTTATCACAATTAACTGTTGATGTTTTATCATTTTGTTGATCTAAAAATAAAAATATTATTAAGAAAATATTTAACAAATTTAATTAATTAAATTTTAATTAATATACCTTGTTGATTTTTATTAACTAATTTTAATTTTTCATCATCTTTTGTAACTTGTTTTTCTTCTTCTTCTTCACCTAAAATTATAAATAAATAAAATATTTATTTAAATAAAAATAAAAAAAATATTACTTTTTTCATCATCTAAATTAACAAGCAATGGTTTTTTTGTATTTTTTTCTTCTTTTTTAATATCTGTATAAATTTAAAAAAAATATATATATAATATTATAAATAAATAAATTGAATATTAATATTAAAAATTTTATTACTTTGTTGTTGAGAGTTAATTGAAACAACTGGAATTTTTATTTCCTTAATTTTTTCAATATCTAAAAAATAAAATAATTATTATTAAAAATAAAAAACAAAAATAAATATTAAAATTAAATATTACTTTTTATTTTATCATTATTATTATCAATATAAAGATCATCTGGTTCTCCAATAATATCAAATGATTGTTTAAATGAATGAAGCCAATATGAAGTTGCTTCAATACTTTTATTATTAAATTTTGGACAACATATTTTTTTAGAACAATAAAACCATTTTTTTAATAAATCATTATTAATTTTGATATTATTGTTTTTATATTCAATAAATTTTTTAAAAATCCAATTATTTATTTTATTTATAATATCTTTTTTTGATCCACCAGCATCAACTTGATTAGTCCAACGTAAAAGTTGTTCAGTATTATATAAACCTGGACATTTACTTTCTTTTTTTAATTGAGTTATTGACCATTTTGGATTTTTACGTGATAAATTTACAATACGTTCTTTCTCATCAAAACTAATCATCATTTTTTTTGATGGTGGAATATAATCTTTATCATCATCATCCTCGTTTTTATCTTTATCATTATCATTATTATCAGCTTCATCAGCTTCATCAGATGAATATTTTTTTGTGTTACATGTTGATGTTGATGCAACAGATGTATCATCATTTTCAAACATTTCATTCATAATAATAATTATTGAGTTGAACATTTTATATCCATATGTAGCTGATTTCATTGAAAGTATTTTACTTTTTTCATTTTCACAATAATTATCAGCTTTTAACAAATCACAGCATAAATTAAATGCATCAGAAAATTCTTTTTTATTTTTTTTCATTTTTGAGGTATCTTGATTTCTTGTATTCATGATTATTATTTATTTATTTATTATAATAAAATTATAATAGGTATATTTAATTTATGAATAATAATTAGCACAATGATAATATTTATTGATTATTTTTTTACCAACACCAATAGTTTTTTATATTTTTTTTTTTAAGAAATGCAAATATGTATTAGTAAGAAAGTATATTTACATAAAACAAATCTAACTGAATAACAGTGGTAGACTGACATGTTCACTTGTGTTGCTGCTTGTTTTTTCTCCAGTAAATATCTTTTGTGTTTTGTGTTTTTTTTTTGTTTTTTATTTCTCGTTAAAAAAAAGAGAAAAGAAAAAGATGAAGAGAAATATTTTTTTATAGTTTTTGTCGTCTGACTATATGAGTCATCAGCTGAATGGCACGAAATTTGAAAGAAAAAATATTAACTTTCTTATTTTTACACAATAGAAAAATTTATTTGAAATAAATAAAAAAAAATATATATATATAATTTATTATCAATAATTTAAATAAATAATAAAAATATTATTTTTATTTTAACAATAACCTGAAAGAAAAAAAAAAATAACATTTTAAATTATTTAAATTTATTTAATTAAAATTTGACGAAATTAATTTTTTATTTAATTCTATAAATACAGTTTATAAATTTATTGTTTAACAATCATGACAGAAAAATGAGTTATACATTTTTTTTTTATTTTATAATTGTTTAATTAAGTTGTCTTAAAAAAGAAACAAAAAACATACTTGAATTAAGAAAAAAAATTAGAAAAATTATTCAACTAATATTTAATCAATTAATAAAGAAAAAGTTGTTGTTGTTGTTGTTGTTGTTGTCTACCCCCGGTAGAAATTTTTCTCCGCCGTTTCTACACCATTTCTCCGCCATTCGTCCAACTTTTCTCCATCATCTACCTAAAAATTTTTTCCGCGATTTATCCAATCTTGCTCCGACCCTCATCCACCTGAAAATTATTCCGCCACTTGACCAACCTTTCTCCAACTTTTCTCCGACTTTTATCCAACTTTTCTCCGACCCTCATCCACAAATAATAAAAAATAGTTATACATTTAGCCGGTAATAATATTTTATTTATATATTTAATTAAATACAATGAAACTAGTCTCTTCTTCTACACCATCGAGAATAGATGGTGTGATGACTTGTGCTTGTAGTGGCTGTGACGTAGCCAGCATATTTAAATCAACCTGGTCAATATCATCAATAATAGCTTCCAGCTTTTTAAATCTTTGTCTTTACGTTTTTCATTTCTAAATTCTTTATTACAGTGAAATTCCCATAGCTCATCAGTATATTTAATTACTTGTGGATTATTTTTTTCATAAAAAAATAATTGTTCACTCGTTAATTTTTTTAACACTGGTTTTATTAAATGATATGGAACATTGTTTTTTGTTTTAATTGTATTAATATTATCCAGTACTATAGTTTGAAGTAAATCTTCCATACTTTTTGGATAATATTTTTTATTTCCTGAATAAATTTTTGTTTTTGAATGTGTTTTTGATGTATTGTTATCATTAACAATATCTTTATCAATATCATTTGATATATTTTTACGTTTTTTTAGTTCACTTGATGAATTTCCATTGTGTTTCTCATTCTTTGATGATGCTTTTTTATCACGTAATGATTCTTTATCTTTACATGATTGTTTTAATTGAGATGATGACGGTCTTGATGATTTTGAACGTTCATTATTATAATCTGTTTCTAACTTTTTTTTTATCACTCCTGGTAGAAATTTTTCTCCGCCGTTTCTACGCCTTTTGTCCACCTTTTTACGAAAATGACCCATGGTGGAGAAATAGCGGACAAATTTCTCCGCCATTCGTCTAACTTTTCTCCAATTAAGATGATAAAAAATCTCCAATAGAAATGATAAAAAAAGAAAAAGAATAACAAATTGTGCTGATAAAGAAATTGAAAAAATTTTATTAAAAAAAGAATTTGAAAATTTAAATTTAAAAAATCCTAGTAATTATATATCAAATTTAAAATTTCGTTTAATTTGTTTTTCAAAATTACAACCTGTACTTATATGGTCAATTAAAAATTGTAAAAATAAAATTAAATATATTAATTTGTAAACGTAGATATATTGACAGTTTAGCATATTTTATTGCAACAGGTAAAAGACAGAAAAAATTTTTTAAAAAAAAACCAATTGATGAAAAAAAAAAAAATAATATTACAGTTAATGGTTTTAAAAAATTAAGGCAACAAAATTATTTAATAAAAAATGATATTATCATTGATAAAAATAAAAAAACTCGTCATCAATTAAATAAACAACGTAAATTTGAGAGTCAGCAAAAACATGCTATTGAAAATAAATTAAAGTTAACAAAATATCAAAAGTATAAAAGACTAAAAATGAAAGTAGAAAAAGACAACAAAGATTAAAAAAACTAAAAATAAATTCTAAAGTATTAAAATCTCTAAAATTAAAAGCCGCTTTTATAAATAAACAAAATAATTATCATGAAATAAAAAATGCCAGAATATCATTATATAATAAAGTTGATGAAAAAATTATAAATAATAATAATAATAATAATAATAATAATAATAATAATAATAATAATAATAATAATAATAATAATAATAATAATAATAATAATAATAATAATAATAATAATAATAATAATAATAATAATAATAATAATAATAATAATAATAATAATAATAATAATAATAATAATAATAATAATAATAATAATAATAATAATAATAATAATAATAATAATAATAATAATAATAATAATAATAATAATAATAATAATAATAATAATAATAATAATAATAATAATAATAATAATAATAATAATAATAATAATAATAATAATAATAATAATAATAATAATAATAATAATAATAATAATAATAATAATAATAATAATAATAATAATAATAATAATAATAATAATAATAATAATAATAATAATAATAATAATAATAATAATAATAATAATAATAATAATAATAATAATAATAATAATAATAATAATAATAATAATAATAATAATAATAATAATAATAATAATAATAATAATAATAATAATAATAATAATAATAATAATAATAATAATAATAATAATAATAATAATAATAATAATAATGATGATGATGATGATGATGATGATGATGATGATGATGATGATGATGATGATGATGATGATGATGATGATGATGATAAATATACATGTTGTTTTATTGGGGATTCAAATCCTCATTTAAGGCCAAAAGGCTACAAAAGACCACCACTTTGTATATTGGAAAAAAAATTATTGTTGTGCAAAAATAATATTGTCATTCGTGTTGACGAATTTAAAACTACACAAAATTGTAGCAAATGCCTTGAGCAATTGATTGTCAGCACACATGGGCACAGATATGCATACTGTACATCGTGTAAAATAACATGGCACAGGGACATAAATGCAGCAAGGAATATTGCCAAGCTCGGCTTAATTTATTCTGGATTGAATTCAGATGATTCGATTAATAATTATACGAATTTTAAAAGGTAATATTTTATTCAATAAACAATTAATCATGTACATCTACATCTACAACAACACCACCACTTGAAGATTGTAATTTTAAATAACTTTTTATATGTAAAAATTTATATTGTAAAAAATTTTACAATAAGGTACTCGATAATAATATATGCATTTTCCAAAATATTATATATTATTATCGGGTATATTATTATCATTATTATTATATAATCTTATTGTAAAATAATTTTTGCGTTGTCAGTAGTTCGGTTTATTCAGTGAGCTGTATAACAACGTGAGTCTGTAAGGACTTGGTAGAAATGCCAACTCTTCTCCAACCTTTCTCCGACCATCATCCACCTGAAAATTATTCCGCCATTTGACCAACCTTTCTCCACTTTTGTCCACTTTTCTCCGAAAATAACCCATGGTGGAGAAATGGCGGACAAAAATCTCCACCATTTGTCCAACCTTCCTTTTTCTTTCTCCAACATTTTTAATATATTATTATATATTATATATAATTATAAATTACAATATATTATATATAATTTATTATATATCAAAAGGCACGGCAGTGCCTCGAGTCAAGTATGAGAAAGGAAATATATATGTGCGTGTAAGAGTAACTACCTTAGTTTAAATCTAAATTGTTGAAAAAAAAAATAATAATAAAAAAAAAATTATACTTGGCCCCGCTATACATGAGATTGAATAAAGTTGACTTAAAATTTAATTTTTAATTTAGGAAAAAACTACGCGGGGCCAAGTATAATTTTTTTTTTATTATTATTATTTTTTTTTTCAACAATTTAGATTTAAACATGTATCGAAAATAAAATTTCTTCGTTGGTTTTAATTGTATCATATATTTTTTTATATCAAAAAATTAATTAATGGCAAAACAAGTTACATTACAAATTGACTACAATTTCGAATACTTGACGCTTTTTTTGTACAAAATACTCGTTTTTTGTTTTTTGTTAGATAAATTTATTGTTTAACAATCATGAGTCATGACAGAAAAATGAATTATACATTTAATTGTTTAATTAAGTTGTCTTAAAAAAGAAACAAAAAACATACTTGAATTAAGAAAAAAAATTAGAAAAATTATTCAACTAATATTTAATAAATTAATAAAGAAAAAATGAAAAAAAAAAAAAAAAATAGTAAAATAAGAAAATTAAATTTAAAAAAGAAATTATTTGATAACATAAAATGGTCTATCACCAAAACTAAAAATTTTTTTTAAAATTTCAATACATTTATAAACTTCAATTGAATTATTTCCAAAACGTTTTGAAAAAACTTCAACAGCTTCTGGCATTTCTTCATTTTTACGATGTTGAATAACAGTTGGTATACCATTTTTTGACATAGCTGTCACAAATCCATTCCTCATTTCCATATCATCATTGAAATTTTTTAAACCACGAGCAATTTCTTCACGTTCATGTTTACATGAAAATGATGAAATTGGTGTTTTAATTGGTTTAACAGACCAATTATTATGACAAGCATCACATCTACATTTAAACTTGTAATTTTCATTAAGTTTAATTTGTCTTTCAATTCTTGTTGATTTTCTGTAATGTGGTCCATAACAAATAAACACTTGTTCATCTTTTTTAACAACTTGTAATGAATGACCAACAACACGATTATCATGATAACGACAAAATATTGTTGGATTACAACTGTGATTAAATAAACTCTGACATACAGATATGCAATGAAATATATCAATTCTTTTATCATCATCATCGTCATCACCAGCACTATCAATCAACATATCAATTGTAAATATATTTGTCATTGAAATTAATGCAAGTTTTTCAATAAATTCAATCATAAATATAAAATCATTATTATCTATTAAATTTTCAATTGAACCAGTCAATTTTTTACCAATAAATACAGTTTTAGTTACAAGTAAATAAGCAATTATTATTGATCCTTTTAATAATTCTGCTTTATTATCCTCCAATATATTTTCATTGATATTTAAATTATAAATTGTTGAAAATTCTGTTGGATCAATTGTATCAGTTTTATATTTATCACTGGTGTTATCTGTTAAAATATAAAACAAAATGATTAATCATTTAAAATATAAAAATTAATAAAATTAAATAAATAAAATAAAATTACCTTGTTGATTATTTAAATCAATAATATTATTTTTTAATGATTCAAATGAACCATCATCATCATCAAGTGCTTTAATAGCAAGTCTTAATGCCATAAAAAAATAATTTTTCATATGAAATTTTTTCATTGGTCCTATAATATTACATTCATAATGATGATATTCAATTTGTCCATTTTCTTGACAAATACTTGAACAATAAATAACATCTGAACAATCATCACATGGTATACTTGACCATGATTGTTTCAAACAATATGAACATATTTTATAATTCATACTGTCAATGACAATTTTAACATATGGCTTTTGTATAAATATAACATCGCTTGGTTTAATATTACGTGTTGCAATAATATGCCAACCAAATTTATTATTATAATTTAATTTAACACAATTAGATAATTCTGATAATTGTTCATTTTTAATTTTTATTATTGGTAAACATTTAACAGTTGCCCATAAACCAAATTCAGGATTAATTGATTTATTGATTGTTTTATATTCATTTAATAATTTCATTGTAAATATTTTATTTTTTTCATCCATTTTATTTAATAATTTTTTAGCTTCTTGATTTGATAATTTTGCTTGATAATCATCACGTGGATTTGATAATTTAAGACATATACTTTTACGTGCATATAATTTTGCTTTTAAATTAATTGGATAATTATTATTAAATGCTGATTCAATATCATTAAGACAATGTTGATATAATTTTGCTTTTAATAATGCTGCACTACGATTTGCATAACCAAGTGATAATTCATTATTATTTTTTGATGCAAATGCAATGCTTTTTGTATATTCTTCAATAGCATTATTTAAATATTCATTTTTTGATAATAGAAAATAATCATTACCTTTTTTACGATGTTTTGTTGATATATTTATATTTTTATTGTTGTAATTAATACTCAAAAGATATTTTACATTTTCATCAAGTTCAGGTATATTTGCAAGTATATTTTTTATTAATTCTTTATTATTATTATCAAATGGTAAATATTTATTATTTTTAATTATTGAATTTATGGTTTTCATCAATAAATTATCCCAAGATGTTGGATCATCATCAACACATGCTGTTGCAACAGCAGCTTGATCATCTGTTTTTTGTTTTCAAATAATATTTAAATAATTAATAATTTTGTTAATAATATTTAAATTTTAATAGACATAGATTTAAAAAAATTTACCTGTATTGTTGTTAGCCATTTTTAACAATAGACAATAATTATTTTTATCAATATATATTTTGACAATCTAACAATCAAACCACTCAGCTACAGACTTGTCTCTACTTGTCTTTTTTGTCCTTTATTTACAACTCTATTTTTTTCTCAGTGTGTTTCTCAGAACTGGGAAATAATAATCAAAAAAAAAAAAAAAAAACTAGCCTGATCTGACAATGCATAACTTTTATAACGACTTTCATGGAATCCATTGAGATCATTCCAGATCATTCCAGATTATTCATTTGTCAAATGAACATCCATCCAGTCAGTCCAAGTCAATCTACTAATCTCGATAATAAATATAAATTATTTTATTTAATTAAACAAAGACATCTATTAAATAATAATTATTAATATTATTATTTTTTTTTTTAAATAAATTTAATAAAAAAAAATAATATACTTTGCAATCAAGATGTCTTTGATCAAGATGAGAATCACACCATGTGGTTGTTTGCCAGTAAAAGGAGGTACCATTTGCTTTGCAATAATTGCATGTGTAAGTATCAAAATAATTTTATTTATTTTTATTTTTGTTATTAAAATAAAACATTAACTTGATTTTAGTTTTTTGATATTTATAATTTTTTTTTTTATCCAGTTATTGTCATTCAGTGTTTGGATTACCAGTTGCATCAGTTTGATGATCAAACCTTATCATTCTTATCATGGTTATTACCAGTATTCAAATTGGGATTATCATATGCAGTATAAAATATTAAAAAGTGCAATTGAAAGATCAGAAGAAAAAAATGATGAACTTTGGCAATTTATTAAAATTGTTTTTCTTATTTATTCATTAGTATCATTGGGATTGTCTATCTTTTTATTACATGGTGTTATTAAGGTAATTTTATAATCAATAAATATATTTAATATGATAATGATAATTTAACAACAATATATTTAATTTATAATAATAAAATTTTCAAAGGAAAAAGCAGTCAATATGGTACCATGGTTATCAATGCAATTTGGAATTTTAATTTTAATTGTTGGATTTAATTTTGCTTGGCTAATTACTGGACATTATTTTACATCAAGATTTGAAACAATGATTGGACACATGTTTGGTTTATTTGTATTGAGTAAGTTTTTTAAATTAATTAAATTATATAAATAATATTTTAATTTTTGTATTTTTTTTTTTTAAATCTAGCAATGTATATTTACATTTTTATGGTATTGTATAGTTATTATCAATTACTCATTGAAAAAAAATCTCAAGCAAATGAAAATTCAGAAAGAATTTATCATCATCCATATAATTTATCATTTGTACCAAATGCACCAGTAGAAGTTTGATCTTTCCTTTTTTTTTACTTTATATTTATTATCATAAATAACATGTAAGTTTAACAATTATTAATTATAATCAAGAAAAAAAAAAAAACAAGATTGTTAAACAATCAAATACAAGTAAAATGTAACTTTACTATAATTTTTTATCTTATCTTTAATAAATTTAAATAAATTCAATATTTGATATTTAAAATTATTTGTCTATGAATTATTAAATAATATTTTTATCTAATTATTATTTCTTTTTTTTTTTTTTTTTTTAATTTCATTCTGGATCTATATAAAAACTAAAATCAATAAGATGAATTTTTAAAGATATATAACCACCAGATAATCCATCAGCATCACCTTTATGAAATAATTCAATAGCTGATATTGGTGCACTTGGTGTTGCTGATACACTTAATAAATCAAAGAAAGGAATTGTTGTTTGTGATGCATCTTTAACTAAATCTGATACACCAATTTTAATGTATTGATTTTCCATAGAATCTTGTACATTTTCTTTAAACTTTAATGGTTCATCAGGTTTATTTAGAATTAATTCAGTTCTGTAATTAAATAAATCTATCATTATTATTAATTTCTTATGAATATTTAAATTTAATATAAAAATAATTTAAAATTATTACAAATGTGTTAATTCTTGTAATGTTGGTGTTAATTTATAATCATTCAATGAAATTTCACCAGAAGTAAAATCAAATTTAACAAATTTTGTTTCAAGACTAATACAATTAGCCAAAAAGTCAAATTTATTAAATCGTACAGCTAAAAATAATAATTATAAATTTTAAATTAGCTAAATTATTATATATATATATTTCTTTTTTTTTGATACATACCACTTAGTAAATAATTATATTTAATATTTAATTTTTTTAAACTTATTTTTGTATCATCAAATGCTACAAGACCATAATCAACATCTTTATTTAATAATATAACTGTTCCATCAGGATAAATGGCTTTACGAGGAAAATGATTTTCATATACAAATGTTGGTAATGGTACCCATCTTTCAGTTGTTTCATCAATTTTTCCTTGTGGTAAAAGTTTACCTTCTTTAAGCTGAATGTGAATCATTCTATCTTGTGCAACAAGACGTACACCAGTTGCAACCCTATCAGTTAAATATCAAATAAAAAAAAATATTAAAAATACAAATTAAAATTAAAAATTAATTATAATAATATTAGTTAAAATACTCAACATGTCATCACTTGTTTTTGACCATAAATAACTGAATGCTCTGATTGTTTTACTATTAGTATTAATACGTTCATCAACACATTGACAAATACAACTGTAACAAGTTGGATTAGCAGCCCAACTTGGTAACCAAGGATTTTTTTTTACTGCTAATGATTTTTCAGTTGAATCACATTTTTTATTTATATCACCATAATTTAATTGTCTACTTGTATCTTTAAACCAATGATAATTTCTAGTAGTTGTTGTATCTTTTCGATTCTAAAAAATAATTATTTAATTTTTTATTTTATCATTTTTAAATAATATATTTTATCATCTTAATTTTTAACTCTTACTCTTCTACAAAATTCATAGCTACTGCTTTCAATACAATTAGTTATTTTTGCTTGACAACTATTCCAATACCAATCATCACAATTATTACAATTACAATTATTATTTATTTCACAAAAACTAGTATTTTTTGGAAGTTGCCAACATAAACTTTCACATTTTTTATCCTTTGGTTCAAACCTATCTACATTTGTTATAAATGAATGAACAAGATTATCAAATGCTGCATATGTATTATCTATAAAATAAAAAATAATTATATTATTTTCATTTAAAATTTATAATATATATTTATTTATAATAAATTAATAAATTAATTACCTTTTATAGGTTTTGGTGGATCACATCGTCGTATATAATTTGGTATTAATTTAAGTTTTTTTTTAAATAATTGTGTATATTCATTTATTCTTCGTATCATTGTAAAATTAACATCTTGATTATCTTCATTATAATTTGATCCAATAAATTTAATTCTCCACAAATATGAAAATGATAATACAGCTAAACTTTTTAATTCATTAAAAATTATTTCCTTGTACATTGAAAATAATTCATGATGAGGTGATAATTTCATATCACACATTGTTTTAATATCTCTCTGATAAAAATTTAATTAATTAAAATTATATTAATATTTATTATACAATAAAATTATTAATTTATATTATACCTCAATTGAATTTTGATAATTATCTAAAAATGATAATTTTTTAGTTCTACCCATTTTAAAAAATAAATCATGTATTTTTGTTAAAACTGTTTTTGGATAACCATCTAATAATGATACAATTCTTTCAGTTTCATCTTCAATAAATAATGTTTTATTTTTCATTAATTTTTCCATCCATACTTTTCTTTCAATATATAATTGATCAATTCTACCTAAATATTTTTCATACTGATCATATTGTTTCAATAAATCTTGTGATAATACATTTTTCATGTAATTACTTTCAAATGCATATAATTTTGATTCCAATGAAGCAAGTTTATCTGATATTTCATTAAATTTTGTATTATCAGTTGCTAATTCTTTTGGTGCATTCATTTCACCAATCAATTCTTTTCCAGCCATTCCAACTGTTACAAGACCAGATATAACAGTAATTGCATCAATAATTGCTGGTCCAAGAAACAATGGAATTATTGAATATACTTTTGACAATGTCAAAAGAATAAAAATAATAACAATAAAAAATTTTAAATTCATTGTTATTTTTAAAAACTAAATATTATTTTAGTTTCAAAATATTTTATTTTTTATTTTTTTAATAACTAGAAAAAAATATAACAATAAAATATTGTTTAGTCATATAAAATTTTAATGTGAAAAAAATAAAAAATGCAATAAAATATTTTTATAAGTAAGTATCTATTGATAATAAATATATAGTTTTTATTTTCAATCTTAACATTATAATTTAACAAGGTCATGTAATTTATATATATAAATTTTAAATTTTTTTAAATATGTTTGTCATTAAGTTTTTTGATTAATAAATTAATTGTTTTTTTTTTTCTATTTTTTTTTTTGTTTTAAATTATCAACGGTATTTGGTATTGTTAAAAAAAAAATATATAAATAAGTATATTTAATACCTTATTTTTAGTAAAATTGATAAAATATTTTTTTTTATAATTTTAAAATTTATCAAGGGCTTGTATAGTTTTTTAAACTTAATTAATTAATAAATTGATTGTTTTTGTTATTTTATTTTTTTAAATCATTACCTGGACTTGCTATTGTTAATTATATATTTTATTATTTTTTTGATAAAATTACAGCAAATAATAATATAAAATATTTTAAATAAATTTAATTTTTAATTGTAAAAAATTTTTAAAATTTAAAACTTACCTGTTTGAAAGACAGTTGATGAATAACTAAAAAATTTTTATTAAAATAAAATAGTTTAGTCGTATAATTTTAATGTGCAAAAATGCAAAAATATATTTTTATTTTTATCAGTAATATATTGATAAAATATAGTATTAAAAAAATCATGAGGTATTTTTAACTAAATATATTGACTTGTTTTTTTTTTTTTTTAAATTTAAAGTCGACAAATAAAATGTAAAATAATAATTCTAAATTCTTTTTTCTTTTTTTTTTCTTTAAATTTATTATCATTCATTATAAAATTCAGAAGTACAAAATAATTAAACATTTAATTAAATAAATTCAATATTTTATAAATAAAATTATTCATCATAAAGTTATTGAATATTATTGTCATCAAATGAATAACCAGTTTTTTCAATTTTAAATTTTTTTGATGATTCTAAATTCATATAAAAACTCAAATCAATAAGATAAATTTTTAAAGAAATATAACCACCAGATGATTTATAAACATTCCCTTTATGAAATAATTCAATAGCTGAAATTGGCGCACTTGGTGTTGCTGATACACTTAATAAATCAAAGAAAGGAATTGTTGTTTGTGATGCATCTTTAACTAAATCTGATACACCAATTTTAATGTATTGATTTTCCATAGAATCTTGTACATTTTGTTTAATTTTTAATGGATCATCAGGTTTATTTAAAATTAATTTAGTTCTGTAATTAAATAAATTCATCATCATTATTAATTTATTATAAATATTTAAATATAAAATAAAAATAATTAAATTTTTTTATTACAAATTTTGTGATTTTTGTAATGGTGGTGATTTTTCATATATATTTGGTGAAACATTACCAAAGTTATAAAAAAATTTAACAAATTTTGTATCAAGACCAACACAATTATTTGTCAAATTAAATTTATTAAAACGTACACCTAAAAATTTTAATAAATTATTATTATTTTACAAATTTATATTTTAATTATTTTAATAGATGTTTTTTTTTTTTTTCTTATGTTAAACACATACCACTAAGTAAATATCTATCATCAATATTTAATTTTTGTAAACATATTTTGGTGTTATTAAATTTAACAAGACCATAATCAATGCCTTTGTTTAATACTTTTTTAGTTCCATCAGGATAAATTGCTTTGTAAGGAAAATTATTTCGATATTGAAATTTTGGTAGTGGTACCCATCTTTCAGTTGTTTCATCAATTTTTCCTTGTGGTAAAAGTTTACCTTCTTTAAGCTGAATGTGAATCATTCTATCTTGTGCAACAATTCTTGCACCAGTTGCAACCCTATCAGTTAAATATCAAATAAAAAAAAATATTAAAAATACAAATTAAAATTAAAAATTAATTATAATAATATTAATTAAAATACTCAACATGTCATCACTTGTTTTTGACCATAAATAACTGAATGCTCTGATTGTTTTACTATTAGTATTAATACGTTCATCAACACATTGACAAATACAACTGTGACAAGTTGGTGAAGCCCATTTTGGTAAAAACGAAATGATACTTGTTGATGATATTAATTCAGTTGAACTACATCTCTTGTTTGAATTACCATAATAATTATTATTTTCTATATTTTTAAACCAATTATAATTTTTTGTACTTGAATTGTCATATTTATCCTACAAATATTAATTAATATTAATTTTTTTAATTAATTATTTGATTACCCTTACAAACTTACCCTTGGACAAACTTGATAACTACCATCATTTTGACAACCAGTAATTTTGCCTTTGCAATTTTTTTTAATTACTTTTGCAGGTGAATTTGTAGTAATATCACCACAAAATTTTTTGCAATTATTTTCATTTTCATGTTCAAATGTTTTTTGATTTGTTACAAATGAATAAACAAGGTTTTCAAATGTTGCATATGTTAAATCTGAAATTACATTTTATTTTTGTTAATTAATTTAAATAAAAATTTTATAAACTCAATAATATATTTTTATATAATTTAATTAATTATTTATTTTAAAATTATCTAGACTGGTTTTTATTTTTTTTCTATTAATTTTAAAATAGATTTCTAATCAGTAATGACCATCGATAAAAATTTATCAATGACTCATCATTAAAAAAAGAAAACCTTGATAAAATTATAATTATTTTTAAAAATATTATTAATTTTTTAAATTTATAAATACCTTTTTGTTGTTTAATTGGATCACAACGACGTATAAAATTTGGTAACAATTTAATTTTATTTTTAAATAATTTTGTATATTTATTAATTCTTTGTTCTATAATTATTTTAATTTCTTGCATATCATCAGTTTGATCAATTCCAGTATATTTATTATTCCAAATATATGAAAATGCCATAACAGCAAAAGCTTTTACTTCATTATAAACAATTTCATTATACATTGCATATAATTCATGTTGTGGTGATAATTTTTTATCACACATTGTCTCAATTTTTTTCTGTTAAAAAATAAATAAAATTAAAAAATTATTAATTAATTTATTTAAATAATAAAAATATAAAATTTATTACCTCAATTGTTGATAAATAATTATCCAATAAAGTTGGTTTATTATTATATTTTGTTTTAAAAAATAATTTATAAATATTAATTAAAATTGTTTTTGGATAATTATCCATCATTGATACAATTCTTTCACTTTCCATTTCAATTGATAATGTTTTATTTTTATTAAATCTTTGTGACCATAATTTACTTGTTTTATAAAATTGATTAATTCTATCCAAATATTTTTCATATTCAACATATTGATTTGATAAATCTTGTGATAATAAATGATTTTTTATATAATTATTAAAAGCATAAACATTTGATTCCAATTCATTTATTTTATTTGATATTTCTTGTACTTTTGTAGTAATATTTACTGGTTGATCTTTTTCATTAATTAAATTTGCACTAGCTGTTGTTATTGTTACAATACCAGATATAAAACCTACAACTTCAGCACCTACTTTTGCAATTGCTCCAGGAGATGATGAGTAAACACTTGACAATGTCAATGATAATATTAATAATTTTAAATACAACATTTTTTTAAATTAATTAATTTAAAATAAAATATGGATGTAATTTTTTAACAATTTTTTTAATTTTATTTAATATTTCTTTTTTTTTTGGTTAAAATAAACTTCACTAAAAGACAGTTTATTAATGACTGAAGAAAATAGATAAAAAAAATAGTTTAGTCTTGTTAATTCATGTGGAAAAATTCTTTTATCATATTTTTTTATTTTTAACAATGACTGATATTTATTTTTAGTTAAATTGACAAGTGTTTTTTGATAGCCTTATATGGTATGTTGACCTCCTTGGGTTTTTTTTTTTTTTTTATATAATATTTCACAAAATTTTATTTATAATAGTAAAATTTTGTTGTATTTATTTATTTTTATCATAAATAAACTTAGTTAAATAAATAATATAATGATAAACATATTTTTTGATTAAATAATATTAAAAAATTGTTAAATTTTTCTGTATATATTTTTTGTAGTAAACAATTAAATTTAAACACAAAAAAATTAGGTCAATGTTATTTTTAAATAAATAAAACTTGTTTAATTTATTTATCAAAAAAAATGTGTTTATAAATAAATTAAAAATCAAAATGTTTAAAACCAGGATAATTTAATAAATTTAAAAAAATAAAATTTATATATGAATCATAACATGCTACATTGTCAAGGAATGTTATAATATTATTAAAAATAAAAACAAAATATATTATGACTAACGTCATAAATATACAGTTAAAATATAATCATTTGCTGAAATGTATACGTGTTAAAATAAAATAAAATAAAATAAAAAAAAATAAATAAATAACAATAACAATGCAACTGTCTTGAACAGCTGAATTGAGTAAAAATTGACAGTCACTTTTGTAATCTTGTTTGTTAAAGAGTGTATTTAATATATTTTAAATTGTTTTAAATTATAAAACTAATATTATTTAATTTATTGTTAATTTTTACATCAACAATTTGTGTGTTCATCTGGATAATTAAATAAATAAATATCATTTGTTTATTTATTCAAAAACAGGTAAATATGTTTCTTTAAAAATTAATAATTAAATATTTTTGTTATTGTTTAAATTTTACAATGAAAAATATAATTATTTATTTATTTTTTAGATTATTTTAAATTTATAAAAATGGAGAAAATAAATACAGGTATTTATAAATTATAATTATAATTAATTTTAATAATAAAATATATTAATAAATTAATTTAATTTTTTTATCAGAAAACAAAAATTCAATGAATCAATATAAAATATGGAAAGATAATTTTGATGATTGTATTAAAAAATGTATGAAACAATTTAAAACAAGTGATGATATTAAAATGGATATAATATTAAATAATTTAGCATCAAATTTATCATTATCATCAATAAGTACAATGAATATTGATTGTAAAAATACAACAATATCAGGTGAATTAAAAATGAAAGGTGATTATTATTTTTGTGGTGGTTTAAGAAAATCACATGAAACTGGTTATTTTGATTTAGCATTTATGGAATATACAAAAAGTATTGCAAATGCACCAAATAATAGTCAACAAATTTCATTATCATATGGTAAACGTGCTGAATTATTTTGTCGTTTTAAATTATACAATGATTCATTAAATGATATACAAAATGCACTTGATAATAAAAATTTTCCTGATAATCAAAAAACAAAATTATATTTATTAAAAGCAAAATGTCTTAAAGTATTGAGTCATTCAATTAATAATGATTATGATATTAATAAAGCATATTGTAATGCTAAATTATGGATGAAAAATATGGATAATATTACATTAAAAAAATATGAAAAATTATTAATTGAACAAATAAATGATAATCTTATTGATGAAACAATATTTAAAAAATGGAATTATGATAAATTTATACCAATAATAAATAAAAAAAATACAAATTTATCAAGTTTATGTTGTTTTGTTGAATTAAAATATTCAAGTAAATTTGGTAGACATATTGTTGCTAAAAAAAATATAAAACCAGGTGATGTTATTGCTGTTGAAAAACCATATGCTAAAATATATTATAATAATATGAAATTTAGATTTTGTTGTCATTGTGGTGAACAAATGTGGTCAAGTATACCATGTGATAATTGTAACATCATGATGTTTTGTTCATTAAATTGTCGTAATAATGCAAATTTAGAATATCATTCAATTGAATGTTATGTTTTAAAATTTATTCAAAAATTTAATATACCAGATGAATATTTTATTGTTTTAAGAATTATCAGTAAAGCTATTGTTGAATCTGATTATTCAATTGATATTTTAAAATATAATCTTGATAAAATTGATGCTGAAAAAGGTAATTATTAAAATAAATTAAAAAAAAATAATTAATTTAATAATAATAATAATAATTGTTTTCTTTATTTTTTTATTTAGATCCTTTGAAAAAAGGTTTTATAAATGACATATTTGAGTCAAATAAAATAACAAGTATTTACAGTTTATTAGGACATTCAACTAATGACAATTTAAATCCAAAAATTTATATAAATTCAATATTAATTAGTTATTTGTTAGTAGCAAAAACAAATATATCATGTGGTGATATTAATAATGATGTAAATTTTAATAATTTAAAAAACAATATGTTTATTTATTTAATTAAATTAATACAAAAATTAATTTTAATTTGTAATACAAATAGTTTATCATTAGTTGGATTTAGTGATAAAGCTGAAGGTTTATTTCATGGTATTTTTACACATATCAGTATGTTTAATCACAGTTGTTGTCCAACAGTTGCTAGTTCAATACAAGGTGATAAATTAATATTAACAGCAATACAGCCAATAAAAAAAGGACAACAAATATATTATAATTATGGTCAACATTATAGAGCAAATGAAAAAAATGATAGACAATCTGAACTTATGAAATATTATAAATTTACATGTAAATGTAAAGCTTGTAAAAATAATTGGTCAATTAAATTAGATAATTGTAAATTTGATAAAAAAATATATTGTTATATATTTAATTATGATAAAATTATTCAAAAATTTACAAATATTTGTAATGAATTATCAAATATAATATGTTATTGTGAAAATTTTAATAATTATAATGATAATTTACCAAATATTTTAAATGTTATTAATGAAGCTAGTGAAATTATTGTTAAAATTTATAATTATTATGGTAAAAATTCAAGTGAATATTTATTAGCTGTTGATACATTTGAGTGGTTTTTTCGTAGTTGGAATAGTCCAAATTTACAATTATTATAATATTTATTTTAAAATAATAATTAAAGTTGATTAAAATAATTATTGTAAATAAACTGTATACTTGATGGTAAAAAAAAAATAAAAAATAAAAAATAAATCTTATGTTTAATTAAGATTATTTAATTTACAATAAATACATTTATCTTTCATTTAATTTATTGAATTGTTTAATTATTTATTTAATAATAAAGAAATAATAGAAATTAAATATGTAGCATCATGATTTAAATGAAAAATTATTAATTAAAAAGTTATTTATCTAAATAGCTTGTAAAAATGAAATATTAAATATATTTTTATACAAAAGTTATTAATTTTTTAAAAGAAAAAAAAAAAAATTTAAATTTTGACAGTTTATTTAATCGTTACAATTAATGGTCAGATATATAAAAAAAATTACTTTTACTATTTAAAATCATTGTATAAAAATTATCACCTTGTTTTGAATAATTATTAATTTTTTTAAAATCCAATGGTATTTCATTTGTTCCAATGAAACATTGATTGGGATATTTAACTCTACTTAATGCTGTATAAAAATGTCCTGGTGCCCATAAATCATCATTACATATAATAGCTTGATCATATTCTGTTCCAAGTGATTTGTGAATTGTTGTTGCATAAGCAAGTTGTATTGGAAATTGATAACGTATTGCTTCAGTTATTTTATCATTCCACATAAAATTAACTTTAAATAAATATTGTGGTAATTTTATAGTATCAATACCATTTTTATTTTTAGTTTCAATTAATAAATGATTGTCAGTTACACTAATAAAATTTCCAATTGTTCCAGCAGATATATTACCAATATTACGAGTTACAATAACTGGTGCAGTTTGTTTAATTAAAATAGTAGAATCAATTTCAAATGCAAGTTGATTATGAATAAAATCAACTGGACAAAATTGTGTTGAACAATAATCAGTTGATTTTAAATAAATCAACGGAAAACTAATTTGGTCAAGTTTATATTGATGATAATTTTTAACTGATGATATTTTACTAAATAAACATTTTGGCATTTTTGGTATTTCATGATTTTGATATGATAAAACTGAACCATTTATTCGATTTGATGTATAATATAATGGTTGATAAATTAATTTTTGAAAATCTTTAAGTGTTCCAATACCACGACGAAAACGTTTTAACATATCAAACCATTTTTTATCAACATATCTCAATGGTTGTGTTAATTTATAATATTTAAAATTACATTTTTGCCATAGTTGTGATTCAAAACAACAACGTCCATCAATTGGTCCTAATAAATATGGATCACCAGCAATTAATAATTGTATACCACCAAATGGTCGATGATTTTTACGTATTACTTTACATATATTGTCAATTGATGCAAATAGTTTCTCACAAATAACACTAAAATCATCAATAATAATGACATTAGCATTTATTATTTCATTTTCATTACTAGAAAATGTATGAATTATTTGAGCATTTGTATCTGTATTTCTAAATTGTTCAGCAGTTTGTGGAGTAAATCTTACAACATTTAATTTTTCTTTTTCTATCATTGCTTGATGAATACGTTTTAATAATTCAGATTTTCCAGTTCCAGCTGGACCATGGATACAAATATTACATCTTGATTTTATTGTCCTACGAAATATTTTACGAAAACGATTGCACACATTATTTGGTAAATCTGATGGTGAATTTTCTGATAATGGCATATTGCTGAAAAAAATAAAATAATTTTTTTTTTTTTTGTTAATTAATTATAAATACATATTCAAAAACATAATAAAAATTATTAATATATTTTAAAAATATTTATAAATTATTTATTAAACAATTAAAACAAAATAGGTTATAAATAATTTAATAATCAATTTTTACTCCATTATTTTATTAAAAATTATTATTAATTAATTAATTTATTAAATAAATAATTGATGATTTTTGTTTATTATTTTTTTAGCTATATTAATTATTTATTAATTATTAATGACAAAATAAATACAATTAAATAATTACAAATTTACCTGCAGAAGTTTAGAATTTTTTCAATTATTTTTCACTGGTAAAAACAGGTAAAGACCATGGAATGAAAAAAAAATGAAAATGGAATGAAAAGCATGGGTGTCATGGCGGATTTTCTTTTTTTTTTCTAAAATCGAAAAAAAAATTTCTATATCGAAATTCAAATATTTCGATTTTTCGATTATTTCATAATCGCATCAACTCCCTGTTACATTCACTGAATTAAAAAAAAAAAAAAAAAATGTAAACAATCCAAAATAAAGTTAACAAAAAAAATACACGTGTGTCTACTTTTCTTCTTAAATATATTTAATTTTTAATAAATTAAATATAAAATAAAAAAAAAACTAAAAATTATTAAACTAAATAATAAATTATTATAAATTAAAAATGTTTATTTTAACTGAATTTAGAGATGTTGTCAAAATACATCCTTCAAAACTTCATATGAAAATAAATGATGCAATAATTGAAGAAATAAATAGAAAATTATCAAACAAGGTATATAATATTAATTAAAAAAAATTAAATTATTAATAAAAATTTATTATAACATTTAAAAATAATTAATTTTCTTTTAAAAATAATAAAATATAAATTAAAATAATATTTAAAAAATGTTAGGTTATATTTTTCTATTAAATAAATAAATAATTTTTTTTTTAGGTTTTTATAAATGTTGGTTTATGTATTGCACTTCATGATATTGTTAACATAAAAGATTCATATATATTTCCAAATGATGGTTCATCACATACTGTTGTTAATTTTCGTTATATTGTATTTCGTCCATTAATTGAAGAAATAATTGTTGGTAAAATACGTAATTGCAGTCCTGAAGGTGTTCATGGTAATAAAAAAAATTAATTAATACATAAATATTAAATTTAAATAATTTTATTACATTATTTTAATAGTTACACTTGGAATGTTTGAGGATATATTAATTCCACCAAATAGACTTCAACAAACTTCAAGATTTGATCAAAATGAACAAGTATGGATTTGGGAATATGAAGATGCCAGTGGTGAAAAAACTGATCTTTATTTAGATCAAGGTAAATTAATTAATTAATTATTATTATTATTATTATTATTTTAATAATATTGTTATTTATTTAATAATTATATTTCTTTTTACCAGATGAATTAATTCGTTTTAAAGTTATCAAAGAAGAATTTGTTGAAGATGCACCATCAAAACCATCAGTTGATGGTACTGAAGTACCAGAAACAAATGTTACTTCATATTCACTTCTTGTAAGTTTATAATATTAACAATTTATTTATTTATTAATATATGTATTTTTAAAATTAATATTAATTCAATTTTAGGGAAGTATTGATGAGCCTGGTTTAGGTGTTTTATCATGGTGGAGTTGAATTATAAATAAATTTATATTAATATTTGAAAAATAATCATTTTAAATTATATTTAATAACAGATTAATTTTTTTAATTATTTGTTATATTTATTATTAATTATTTTTTTTCATTTTTTTTAAATAATAAATAAGAAACAAACAGAATTTTAGTTTTTTTTTTTTTTTCTTTAATTTTATTTTATCAAGTATCTGATTTATTTTATTGATTATTTTTTTTTTTTATTTAATTTTGATTTTATGTATCGTACATTTAGATCATTTTTTTGTTTTTTTTACAATATATACAAACATTTTATTTATCGAGCACACAGATACATAACAATATGTTTTTTATTTTTTTTAATTTTAAATTCATTTTTAATTTTTTTTTTTTTTTATTCAAGTTTTTTATTTTAAAACTAAGTTTATTTTTTTTATTTTTAATTTTTCATTTACATAAAAAATGCTACAATTATTTAGATTTGTATTTTATATTGAAGATCCAGTCGTATGCATTGTTCGTATGAATTATTTAAAATATTTGTGTATTGATAAATTATTGTGATCATTTTAATTATAGTAACATTAATTTAACGAATTATGATTATTAAATATATTTAAATTATCAATTAATGATTACTTAATATAAACATAGTATAATTATTAATTATAAACAAAAAAAAAATTAATTAAAATATTCAACACACCATTAAGAAGATAAAAATAAGTTTTTTTTTTTTTTTTTTTAGAAACATCAAAAGTACACTTAAAAAAAAAAATTTATATGAAATTTAAATTAATTTATTCAAATTTATGTATTGTCTGATGATGACTTAATTGAAATTTTTTTATTTTAAATTCTTTTTTTTTTTTATTATTACTTGCAACGTTCTGGAATGTTTTTTATTTTTTTTTTTAATTTTTTTTTTTTTTTAGGCAATATGACTAGCATTGATTGAGATTTCTATTGATATATTTATATATTTTTTTTTGTTTTATCATAACTATTAATTTTTTTATCAATTAATTTATGTTTTATTAAATTAATTTAAACGAAATAAGCACTGTTTTTATTATTATTTAATATTTATTAAATTGATGATAAATAAAATAATTATATATTGTTTTTTTTTTTTTTAAATATATTTAAGAGATAATAAAACAAATAATATATTAATATAAATTTATCACAGTCCTAACTGGCGTGCCATGTGTTTTACAAACACGTCTGCTTGGAGACGAGGAATACTTGGAGAATAAATATTTTAATACATTAAAAAATTCCAAGAACTCCACACATAAGTCTTCATAATTTTTTTTTTTTTTTTGTTGAAATTGTCAAAGAGGTCAAGGAGGTAAAACTCTTCAAGTTTCCATCAAGTTTTCCTCTCTGCAAATATCAACGAGTGCACTCTAAGGAGCGTTAACAATCTCTGTATACATTAATTTATTTATTTATTTTTTTTTTATTTTTTTTTACTTTAATATATAATATATTTTGTGTGTTTTATATATACCTATATATATATATTTTTTTTTTTGTTGCATTTAAAGTAAATAAAAACACTAGGATATTTGATAAATTAATAAAATACAATTTGCATTTTAATAAAACGCTTTTTGGTGTGGAATATTGTGTGTTTTTGTGTAATAAAAATTATCTATTTTCTAATAATTATCTTAACTGTGTGATAATTAATTATTTTTTATCAATCAGTTTTTTTTTTTTTTTGTATTGGATAATATATATGTTTTTTTTTTTCATTTATTCAATGACTAAACATCGAGGTAAATGTTCTCGTAGATAATCAAATAATTCTCTTGATGTACCTGGACAATTTGTTAGCTCAAGTTCTTGAAGATGACGTAATTGTATAAGACTTGAAAAACCACTGCTTGTTAATAACGGACATCCTAAAAAAATAATTGAACCAGTTAAATTAATTTAACAAATAAAATAGTAAGTAATTTAGTTTATAAAAAAAAAAAACAATTAAAAAATTAATAAAATAATAGTAAAATATAAATCTTTAAAATTTAAAATATTTTATTTACCAGCAACAGAAAGTACTAAAAGTGATCTCATTCCACATAAATGTTGAAGTCCAAAATCTCTTAATTGTGAACACCATCTCAAAAATAATGCACTCAATGAGCTCATTGTTGATATATAACCAACACCAATATCAGTAACATGAATACACCTAAAATAATAAATAATTAAATAAATAAATAAATAAGAAAATAAAAAAATAATCGATTGAATGAACTTTAAATATTTGGGCACTTGATTGGTATTTGTGGCAATGTTTCAATTGGCAACAACATTTTTAAAACTATTTTATTATGTAACATTATACTTATGTACACAAAAAATCATCATAATCTCATAAATAAATAAAATAAAAATTACCTGTCTAATGTGAGTTCTTCAAGATGATTTAAATCACATGCAATATATTCTAATGCAGCATCTGTTATTCTTGAACACCAGCTTAAATCTAAACAACGTAATCTTGGTAAATTTTCAGCAATAAGTTCAACTCCATCATCTGTTATTTTACTACATCCTGATAATGATAATACTGTTAAATTTGGCAATGAATGAACTAAAAATTAAATGAAAAAAAATAATTTAAATTAATTCATTAATTATACATAGACATATTTTATTATTTTTTTAAATAATTAATTACCAATATTGACAATTCCATGATTAGTTAATTCCCAGCATGATTGTAACCTGAGAATACTCAATGAACTACTTTGTTTAGCACTAAAATATCCAAGTGCAGCATCAGTAACATGATAAGCTTGAAGTGAAAATTCATAAAGACTTGGTAATAATTGTGCAACAGCACCAACAGCTTCATCAGCAACATTAATACAATCAGATAATGATAATGATACAATACGTGGTGTTAAACATGCCCAAAGACCAGCTTCTGTTATTTCATTACAACCAGCAAGTTCTAATTCAAATAATGCTTGTAAATGATCAAGTAATGCTTCAAGACCTCTATCAGTTATTGCACAACAACGTAATGATAATGAATGTACATGTCTTTGTGCCATTGGAAAACAATTTGTTAATTCTGGTATATCTTCATCAGCAGCACCAAGTAATACTAATGAATGAAAACCACGTCTAACAAGTGATGCATATAATTTTGTTCTTAAATTTGAAGGCATTCCTCTGACTTCACGACATCTAACAACTGGTACTAAACCAGCCCAAAATCTTGGTCTTGCATATAATACATCTCTCCATCTTGTACAAACCTAAATTACATAAAAAAATTCATTTTTTTTTTTATAATTAAAAATATTTTATAATTATAATTTTTTTTTTTTACCTGAGCAAGTCCTCTTCTTTCAGTTGCATTAAAATAGAGAAAAAATTTTCCCAAAAAATGATCATCCAATATTAATTGTTCCCATGTTGTTGGTGGTAAATAACCACCAGTACCACCAGATGCAAGTGGTACATTTTTCGTACGATTTTTATTTATTCTACCTCTTATTGCAATATTATTATTATTTAAACTTTTATTATTCATTGGATTGTTAATTGATACACTTCTTGTTGGTTTTTCTGGTGTATTATTATTATTATTTGTATTGTTATTATTACCACTTTGTAAATTTGTATATGCAACACCACCTCCACCACCTCCACCACAAAATACATTTGTCACACGTTCCATGACACTTGTTTTACCACCACTACCACCTGAAATTACAATTTATTTATGTTTTTTTTTTTCTATTTTAAATTTATTTATTAATTAACAATTTTTATATTTCAATAAATTTTCAATTTTTTTTTTTTGTTTAAACAAGAATTTCACTCTGCAGTGCAAGTTAAATTCTTTAAAGCATAAATTTCATTTGAAAAAAAAAAATAAATAAATAATAAAAAAGTAAATATTTTATTTTCATTAACATGCAATGTTTGCTTGTTTTAATTTTTTGTTTTATAATATAAATTTGTGAAAAAAAAAAGCAACCTCGTCCCTTTTTTTTTTTTTGTTAAATAATAATTAAATATTATTTTAAATATAAAAAGTAAAGTAAAATTATGCAATCACATATGATAAATTTGTGCTAAAGAAAATGTTGTCTAAGATTATGTTCAGCCTAGACTAAATTGGAAATTTGCCAATAACGAAAAACGAAATATCTCTTCCCAAAAAAGTAAGATTTTATTTTATTTTTTATTAATATTTATTCTAGGGACGAGGATGTTATTTAAAAATAAAAAAATAAGCCTCGTGATTTAATTATTATTTTATTGATATGATATTGTTTAAATTAATATAATTTATTAAAATAACCTTGGAATAATAAATATTGTATTTTTTTTTTATTTTAAAATATGTTTTAGAAAAATCACAATAAGTAGAAGTTTATTGATCCTCAGAATTTGATGATGTTTATATTTATTTATATATATTTTCCATATATAAATAATTGAAAAATTAATTATTTATATTTTAATATAATATTGTTAAATAATTATAACATATTTAAATGAATATTAGTTGGCTCGTTTGATCCCAGTATGTGCCAATGTTATTTGTTAAACGTTACCAGGGATTATCGAGTCAATAACTTGCTGCATAAAAGAAAAATTAATTTTAAAAATAATAATGACAATAAATGTCATATAAAATTATAATTTATAATAATAAAATAACCTGAATATATATATATATATTTATTTATAATTTATAATATTTATTTCATACCATGATGCTTTGATGCACGAAGACCCAAACCATTTATTCTTTTTGTTAATTCAGCACTAGCCCTTTCGACGACACCCTGCGCTGATATTGACGACATTTCTTTCAAAATATCACCAACAAAACTTTGTTCACCAATTTTAAATATATATTTTAATAAACAATTTTATTATTTTATTTTTTATTTATTAATATTTTTTAATATTAATTAAAGTTTTAATTTTAATATTCCACATATTTTTCGAAACTCAATATTAATCGATTCACTTTTTCTTTCTTTTATTTTTTCTTTAATTTTAATATAAAATTTATCTATTTATTTATTTATTATCTATTTAATAATAATAATTGATTATTTTTTTTTTTAAAACGAACACACTAAAGTGGAATTATTTTAAATGTTTATGTGTTTTTATGTTTTGTTTTTTTGATAGTTATTGTGTATTAAATATGTTAAACAATATTTATAATATTATTAAAATTCATAATTTATGTAAAAAAATAATATTAGTAAAAGATAGTTTATGTCTGTGGGGTAAGGGTAAATCAATACTGCCAGAGAACTGCCGCACGAGCTCTCAAATACACTTACAATTGAGAGGGTTGATATTTTTTTTTTGCCCTTTTATTACTCGACATAAATTTATGCTCTATTTATATTTTTTTTTTCTATCAATAAATATAACAATTTTACATAGATTTTTTTTTGAATTTTAATTAAATTTGTTAATTTAAAAATTTTGATTTAATGTGTTATTATTGTATTGTTATATGAAAAAAAGTAAATGAGAATGAGCACGTTTATACTTGACTGAGAATAATGAAAACTGACGAGGGTGGTTGCTATTGTACAACTCAGTACAACTAAATCGATATCAAACAAATCCTTCGTTATAAAACCCGAGGTATACCCCACTTGCTTTGCAACAACTTGGTCGGTTTTTTTTTTTTATATATATTTATTTTCTCTTTTGTTATATTTTATCATTGCGCAAGCGCTTATCTAGTTGATAAAAATAAAAAAATAAAAATCTACTATTTTTTGAATGAATATTTATAATTTATAAAATAATAAAATATAATAAATTGTTTTTTTTTTTCTTTCTTTTTGTAATTTTTATTATTTTTTTTTTATAATATACATTATCTATTTTGTTTTTTTCTTTTTTTTATTATTTTTAAAATTGTTTGTATTATCTTGGAGGGAAGGGGCATATAAATGCAATGAATTTAAAAAATCTTGAGACCAGCCATTGTATTTTCCAACGACTGTAAAATATATATAAATAATTAATTGAAATAATTTAAATGTTGTAAAAAAAAATGTTAATTAATAATTACCTTTAAATCCCAAACAACAAGTTGTCCATCAAGACCACTTGTACTAAATTCAGTATCTGATACACGTCTAACACAAGTTATTGTATTTTGATGAATACTATCCAATGCACTATCATTTGATTCAGTTCTAGCTTGACGATCAAGTGATTGAAATTTTTTCATAGCTGATATACCACCAGCTTGACGTTTTTGTGAATTATCAAGTTTTGATGAAAATTGTAATTGTCCATTAGCATCAATTGTATAAAGCATTGGCATACAACTGTGTCCCTAATTAATTAAAATTAAATTAACATGAAATAGTTTAATTAAACGATAATATATAATTGAAATAATAAATAATACTTACAGCTGCAATAATTGAATTTGGTCCAACCCATACACAACTTAAAAATGGTAAATGTTCAGTATATAATCTCATAACAGCATTACCTTTTGTTGCATCAGCAACACATATTGATGAATTATGTGATACCCAACATATTTTATTACCACAAGGACTAAATGCAACAGCATGAACCCAACCACCTCCATTTGGTGAATTTGGAAATTCAGCTAACATTGTACCAAGTGTTGATGTTGGTCCCCATGGTCCAGAACCAGGTGCATCTTCCATATCTTTAACATATGCACCAAATACACGTACTTTATAATCAGTTGAACCAGCAACAAGTACTTTATTATCTGGATGCCAATCAATTGCTGTTACTGTTGATCTTATTGGTCTTTTAATATGTTTTGATAACCACCAATTATTTTCTGATACAAAATAACTAACTGATACCATTCTATCACCAGAACCAACAGCAAATTTATTTTCTAAAATTAAAATTAATATTGGTATAATTTAGATATAATTTATAATTTAGAAAATATATATTTATTTATATATTTTAACATACCAAGTGGTGACCATTTAACACAAACAGCAGCACGATTCATACGTAATACAACCCATGCTGGTATCCATTTACCACTTTCATCTTGATTCCAAACATATGCATTTTTATCAGCACCACATGTTACAATACGATTTGTTTTTGGTGCCCAATCTAAACACATTACATTCATATCATGGGCTTTTAATTCTTCAGTTTGTTTCCATCCTGATGATGATCTTTTAAATACATGTACAACATTACTATTTGGACATGCTGCAACTTCTGCTCCATAAAATTAATTACATTAATTATTAATTCATTTATTAAACAAGTTGGTATAAATATATTTTTATTTATTTAATTAATTATAATTAATTATTGTACCTGTTCTATCTTTATTCCATGCATGACATGTAACAACATCAAGACCAAAATTATGTACTTCTGTCATGATTTGTAATTAATTAAACAACTTATATTTATAAATATATATAAAAAATATTATATTATATTATGAATCACAATTGGTGAAATATATTTTTAATTATTTTATTATATTTTTTGTAATTTTGTAAATTGGGTGGGGCCAAATCAAAATGATTCATACAAAACTGATAAACACTAAAAACTTGTTAATTTATTTTTTTAATTTTTTTTATTATTTATAAATAATATATATGGAAATTCGTGGACTATGGTCAGTCTACACGAATTTCCTTTTTAAATTTTACTTTTTTTTTTATTAAATATTATTTAAATATTGTTATTTAATATATTTTTTTTTTTGATCAATTATTGTTATTTGATGATGACAGTAGTTTTACCCATTGAAGGCACCAAGGGGGTTAGAAAATCCCACACACTGACAAACTGTTTGCAATGCTCTAATTTTTTTTTTTATGTAATTTAATCAATTTAATGTGAGAATAAGATGACTATCTCCATCTATGAATAAATTAGTAAATGTAAATTTTATATAAACTTCCTGTAATTAATTTTTTTTAAATTTCAATTTGCTACATTGGAATTTTTAAATACCAATTTTGATTGTTTTTAAAAATATTAAATTATTTTTTTTTCTTTTATTTAAATTCAAAATATAATTTATTTGTTTGATTTATTTTAAATTTATTTTAAATATAAAAAATTTAATGTTAATATTGGCATTATGTTCATTGATAAAATTCGTTTATTAGATATAATTTTTTATTAATTTTAAAATATTAAAAATTTATTCAACGTTTTTTTTTTTTTTTTTCTTTGTAAATCTTTTTTTCTTGGTAAATCTTTCATTTTCCTGGTATTCGTTTTACTGCGTACCGGTTTTTTTTTCTAGTTGGAGCCGGTTAAAGCAAGTTAAAACCGGACTGAGTCATCAGCAATATATAAGAAGCGAGCTGCTGAAATATTTCATCAGAAACATTCAAGACGGCACAACGAAGAGTCATCCGAAAGAGTGAACTCTGGTATTCCAGGTCCAGGTTGTCCAGGTTAGTCATGAAAATTTTTGCCAGTTCGACGTTGGCTTTTGCAGTGTACAGACCAAGGTAAAAAAAATAGTACAAGTTTTTATAATTTCAAATATTTTTTTCAATCAACTATGTAGTGAATGTAATAATTTTATAAAATATAATTTATTTAGTTTATTTTTTTTAATTTATATAATAAAATATAATATTCTCTTTAGTAAATTTTTTAAGTTAATATTAAAATTTTAAATATAAATGGGATGATAGTACAGACATGACCTCCTCGTGGTTCATCCTGGTTAAAACCAACAAGTCTGTAATTGTTAATTTAGTTTTAAGCGTGATTTATGTGTGCGTTATAATTTATATGCGTTTATTTGTAATTTTTTTTATAAGAATGCTAATTGAATGTATCAGTATGGATGAATGAATTTAAATAATTTATAATAATTGTATGTGTGCGTATATTGGCCAATATACATAATTGTTTGAGGGATGATTTTTTTTTTTTATATGTATTAACAATTTTTAATTTGTTTCAGTGCAACGAGTCAAAGGGATTTAAAATTTGAAGATACAATTTATTTAAGGGATTTTTTTATTGTTCACAGGATAAAGAGTCACAAGTAATCAAGGAAACATTTTGCAGCATTAGATTTGGAATTGATAAGGCAGTTTACATCTTGATAAGATGACAGAAATCCCGAGCTGATATTTTGGTAAGTTTAATTTTTTTCAAATCATTATATTTTCTTTATTTGTTTAACTAATATAAATTTTTTTACAGTTAATTGGATTTTGTTTAATTATAATTTAAATATTTTTTTAAGTATTGCACTTTGATATGATATATCTGCAGTGCTAAATTTATTTCATCAATAATTAAAAGGTAATAATAAATTTTAACTATTAAATTAAATTTTTTAACTATTATATTTTTAATATATTTTTTTATTAACCTAATAATTTTTATAAATTACAGGAGAAAGAGAAATAATACAAAGAAATTAAGAGGCAAAAAATATATAGATTATTTTTTTGTTGGAAACCAATATATTTATTTTTCTTGAAAATTGATGGATCCAAAGTTTTTTTTTTTGGATTTCATCAATTTTCAATAATTATATTAGGTTTACGTCAACAATAGTGTCAAGGGATAGGAGAGATTCAATTTTATTGCTGCGATGGAGGTGATACTATTGTACGGCGGTGGTAATTATCGGTTCTTGTAGTAAAATCTTAAGTTACCACCTGACCTGAACCTATTTATAGGCAAAGGATGGGAATTCATTAAGTTGATGTCGGTGCTTATGTATTTTTCTACCAGGGCTGTTCCTTTGTAGGACTGTATAAATTCATTCAAGTCGGAGCATGAAATTGGTTTTCAAATTGACTGCGACACTCTTGTTGAAATAAACCTAATATTTTTTACTACATGTATTTACATATGATTTTATATTATATGTAAATACATGTATTTTTTTTTGGAAATATATTGGTTTTTTATCAAAATTATAATCTATATGTTTAATGCCTCATCGATCAACAAAATTATTTTTTGTTGAAAAAATGATGGAGAAATTAAAATTGTGGTGAGTTTTATTTATTTTACAATAATTTATTAAATTATTTTTATTTAAAAAATATAAAATTAAATTTATATTAATAATTTTTTTTTCATTTATTTTTTACAGAAAAAAAATAACAATTACAACTTAAAAACTATACTTGTCATAAATTAACAAAAATGGCAACTTAAAAATAAAATTAATAATTAAAAAAAAACTCATGATGCAATGGAAAATACTACAAATGAAATTGGTAAGTTAAAAAAATTAAATAATAATTTTAAAATAAACAATTTTTTATTATTAAAATTTATATTTGTTTAACATTAATAATATTATTTCACAGAAGCAGAGTTAATACTACAATTGACCAAAAAAATAAAAAAAAATATATAAATTATAATTATAATTTCAATATAAATCACACAACTGATATTTAAATTGCCAAAAAAAATCAACTAAAACCTGAATACTGATGATCAAGGATTATTTCATGGACAACTTCATCGTAGAGTTGCTGTTTCTTCAAATTGGATTTACTTAATGCTGATCTACAAGAGAATTGATATAAAATTTAAAAATTGGTATGTAATCAAAACTGTATCAACATAATTATTTGTTATCTTTTTTATATTTTTTATATGTCAAATGTTTTTTTTTTATTTAATTTTATTTAGGAAGTAATCAAGTGGTGATAGTGACATAATTTAAAAATGTCCTATCACATTAAATGATTACAAATATATATTATCTGCTGCTTTGAGCGCGGATATATATTTATTTTTTATTTTTTTTATATGCGTTTATTTTTAATTATTTATTTGCGATAAAATTACCCGGCGAATTATAATTATAGCTGCAGCTATATAATGTCCCATGTCCCAATCCCATATCGCTCGAAAGTGGATTAGGTCTATTGGAGATACCACTTAAAAAAAAACGAGTCTATATGTCTTACCTCATGGGTGACTTGGAAAAGGCATTCATATTAATTATTTAAAATTATTATTTTATTATATTTTATTTTTTATTTTAATCTTGACGACATTTTATGATAATAAATTTTATTTTTTTATTTTTTTTTTTTTAAATAAATATAATTGTTTAAATTTTTTTTTATAAATAAAATTATCATTTAATTTTTAATGTAAATATTTTAAATTAAATATTTTTATAATATATTATTATTTTTTTTTTTATTTGGTTTATATATTTTTGTCAAATTGAAAATAAATTTTATTTTTATATATTTTTTTTTATAATTTTTATATTTTTATTTAAAATAATAAATTTAATTGATAAAATGACATATTTTTTTTTGTTTTTTGTTAGATTAAATATATAAATATATTTACGTATATTTATTTATTATATATAAATATTATAATATTATTTAAAAATATATTATTTAAAAAAAAAAAAAAATGGCCTTGAATAATTGCGGAAGAATCGTCAACTAGCGTCATCTATTGGCAACATATTAAATTTCTGATAATACACACACATTCAAATTAAATTACTGCAATATGACAATAATAATCATAAAAATACATAAAAAAAAAAAAAAAAAACAGTTTGATGACGTTTTGATTTGCTTATTGCTTTGATTCACTGATAATCAAGTGTCAAAAGAAAAGAAAAAAAGAAAGAAAACCCTAAATAGATAAGAACATAAAAAATACGACAAAATAAATATTAAATAATTTAAAAAAAATATATATATTGACACAAATACGTCAAATAAAACAAGTTTTTAATAAATACATAAACAAAGAGTAAAAATTGAGTAAAAAAAAAAAAAAAAGTTTTAATAAATCATCAATAAACTGACAAAGAATACGTTCAAAAATTAATAATCTATATAAAACTAAATATATCCAAAGAGTGGATTATAAAAATAATAAATTAAATAAAAATTTATATTTATTTAATAAATTAATAATAATAGTTAAATTTAAAAAAAAAATTGGTTATTTTGGTGAAAAAAGACGTTTAATTATTTATGGTTATTAATTAAATATATATAATTAGATAATGATAAATATAATTTATATCTGATAATTATTTAATCATGAAACATATTTCTTGAAGAGTTTTAATAATTATATCAACAATGTCACCATCAGAGGTAAAAAAAAATTACAAATATTATATTTAAAAATCAATAATAATTATGTACAATTTGTTATTTATATAATTTATAATTAATTTAAATTAAATTTATTTTTATTAATAGAGACGTTTAGCAAAAGAGCTTATGGCTTTTGTACGTGATCCACCACCAGGTGTACAAGTTGATGAGGATATTATTGGACAAAATTTAACACAATGGATTGTACATATGAATGCTGCTGATGGTACAATTTATGAAGGTGAAAAATTTCAATTACAATTTAAATTCAGTTCAAAATATCCATTTGATTCACCAGAGGTTACATTTATTGGTAATAATATACCAGAACATCCTCATGTTTATAGTAATGGTCATATTTGTTTATCAATATTGACTGATGACTGGTCACCAGCATTATCTGTACAAAGTGTTTGTCTTAGTATTATATCAATGCTTAGTTCTTGCAAAGAAAAGGTTTATATATTTTTTTAAATTTATATTTATATATTTTTTTTATTAAATTAATATTTAATTTTTTTTTAATTTTAGAAACGTCCACCTGATAATACAATGTACGTTAGAACATGCAATAAAAATCCAAAGAAAACAAAATGGTGGTATCATGGTAATATTTATTTAATTATTTAAATAATTAAATTTATTTTTATTTAATATAAAATTTAAATTAATTTTTTATTCATTACAGATGACAGTGTTTGATGGAAATTAAATTACGACTTAAACAACAATATTATTTCTTCAGGTTAGTCTAAAAAAAAATAATAAATAATATGAAGAATAAATAAAACAAGTACTGGATAAATATACTTACTGTAGTGAAAAAAAAAAAAATAATAACTCTGATAACTTATCTAACTTTTATTATTTTAAAATGAGTTTTAAAAAATTATATCAAAAAAAAAAAAAAATTATATTATAAACTGCCTACTTGTTTGTTGCTGAATCTATTAATGACTTAATTATTTTATTTCAATAGAATCAAATAAATATGCCGTTGCATAATTTAAAAAGTGATAAATTAATAAATACTTGTAAAATTAGAAATTTTTCATTAGCCATTATATATTTGTCAAATTAAAAATCATGGATAATCATAGATTTATTTTATTTCAAAAAAGTAAATAATTAATAATTAATAATATTATAAAATTATTAACAAATATTTTAAATGTTTACTTTTTAAAAAATTATTGTAAAATATTTACAACATACGAATTCAAAATTCAAATTTAGAAAAAAAAAAACAGATTGATGTATTTATTTATAATAATAATAATAAAAAATTATTTCCCTTATTTAATTGTTTTTTTTTTTTTTTTTTATTAATTATGGTCCCAGTTTTACAACAATGAGACTATTATTTATTTTTTTTAAATATAATTTTTAATAATATCACATTATTATTTAACAATTCTACTGATTAATTAATTTTCTACAATTTTTATTTGTTAATAATATTTTTTTGATTATTTATTTTATTTATTTATATTTATTTTTCAAACAAGATTATGAAAGATTATGTTTCTTGAAATAAATTGTGCATGCACTTATAGTCATCAAAAAGATATGTTTGCTTACAAATTGCAAAGTTTTTTTTTAATCATTTTAGTCTTCCAGACTAATCTATTATTGATCTATCATTTAAAAATATTTAAAAATAAATAATACATAAACTTAAAAATAAATAAATAATTATTAAATTTTGTATTTTAAAATTATAATATTTAAAAGAAAAAATTAATTTGGTCCAGCTAAAAATAAATAAACTAAGGCACATTATTTAATTAAAAAAAAATAATAATAATAAATTTAAATAATAATTATTTAAAAATTTTCATCAATACCATGTTCATGTGAATTACTAAACAAATCAATTTGATTGTCATTGTTATTTTGATTAATATTTTTTGTTGAAACACAATTACGAGGTGAACATTCAACATGACCTTCTCTACCACAACTGCATTCAACACAATTTCCAGTTAAATGTGGTAAAATTTCTCCAATTTTATATACTTTTCCTAAAACAAAAAAAATAAAAAAGTTAATTAATTTAATTAAAAAATCATTGATATATTATTTTTAAAAATAATAATTATTTATTTTATTTACCCATAACTATGCAGTTGATTGATGATTCAGTTGTATTTTTATCATCAACCTTGACCTCTGTATAATCAACAACAATTGTACTGTCATTATTTTTTATTATTGTTTCATTTTGATTATTAATTGCTTTGTAATTTTCCCACCAACAATACACTTCACCAGCCACACATAGACAATGACTATTTGGATCTTTTGATTCAATCTATTTGATTAATATTAATTTATAAAAATAAAAAATTATATTATATTTGAAAATTTAATAAAAAATTTTTCTTTTTATTTTACCGTTTGACTGTGAGTGTAGGCTGTTCCATTAACAATGCATTTTCGAAATACAATAGATTCCTGAGTACTTGGTAGACCTTGACAATAAAAAAATATATAAAACAATAAAAAAAAAAAATATTTGAAATGAAAAAATTTAAAAAAAAAAGTCTAGAATAATATGAATAAAAGAAAGTAGTTTTATTATTATTAATTTTTTATTTTTTTTTATTTTTTATTTTATATTTTCATTCAATTGAATTTTATGAATATATTTTTATTTTTTTTTTATTTAAATTTTTCAAAAGAATAAACTTTAAGTAATTAATATATTTTTTTTTCTTTATAAAAATAAATTTTATTGTTTTCTTTGTTTTATTGATTTAAAATTTGATAATTAATTTTAAATATATACATGAATGTATTTGGGTTGTAAAAATTAATTACTTTGTTGAATTAGGTTTTTAAAAAAATTTGTTTTTTTTTGTTTTTAAATTTAGGTGATGATAATTAGAGTAATGAAATTTTATTTATTTATTTTTTTTAATTACATTTGAATATTTTAATTTGCAAGTGTTTTTTTTTTTTTTTTTTTTTTTTTTTAATTAAAAATATAATTATAATAATTTGAAGGATTAAAATTTTATTTAGATTAAGTTGAAGAATTTTTAAGTAATTAAAAAGTTTTAAATTTTTATATTAATTTAATAAGCTATATATATTATTTTTTTTTATTTAAATTTTGTTATTAATTTCGAAAAAAAGAAATTCTTTAATAAAAAAAAATGAAAAAAAGCTTTAAATTACTTTAAAAGGTTTAAAATTAATTTTAAAAATTTTGAAATTTAATAAATATCATTTTAAATCTTTAAATTTATTAAAAATCTTTTAAACTATTTTAAAAGTTTTAAATTAAATTTAAAATACTTTGAAATAATTTTAAAATCTTTAAATTGATTAAAAAAGCTTCAAAAAAATTTACAAATCTTTTAATTAATTTAAAAAACTTTCTACAAACATAAAAATATTTAAACTAATTTAAAAAGCTCTTAATTATTCCAATCAATGATAATAAAATAAAAAAATAAAAAAAATAAAAGTAACAAACAAATATATATATTTCGATTAATATAATTAACGAATTGAGGTGTGGAACTTACCGGCTTCTGTAACTTTAAATTCAATAATAAAAAATGAGGCAACTTGTGCCAAAAGCAACAAGCTCAACATTTTTCCTTTTTTTTTATCAATAATATTATCAAATATTAAAAAATTGATTAAAAAACCCCAATATTATTCAAAATAATAAAATAAAAAATTTTTTTAATAATAACAAAAAAATATAATTAAAAAAATTGAAATTTTTTTTTTATTAAAAAATATAAATAAGTATAAATTAAAAAAAAAAACCAAGTGGTACTTGACCTTTCACACTGGTATTTCAGTTTCAGAAAAAAACTAAGTCAAGTACTAAATATTTATAATTCAAAAAAAAAATATTATTACTTAAAAATTAAAAACATAAAATTTTTTAAAATAATTTAACAAAAAGTTATTTAATTTTTTTGAAAAATCATCAAACTAATATTTATAAAATAATTAAATTTTTAAGTAAAAAACAACCTTTATATTTACAAAAAACTAATTAAATTATTTTATATTTTTTAAAACTTTTTATCACATAAAAATTAAAGCCGACAGTTTTTTCTCTGAAGCTTTCAGTCACTTTCATCAAACTGACTGATGCAAAAAAACGAGAAAAATGCAAAAAAAAATTTAATCTAAGGGTGAGAAAAAAAAGATAAAATTTATAAGGGATGAAAAATAAAATTAACGCAAGCGTAGATGGATAAAAAATTATCTAGACATTTTGGAGACATGCGCAGATAATTATTTATAAAAAATAAAATAAAAAAAACAATAATACTTGTAAATAAATAAATAAATAAATTGGTATTATAGAAAATCAAATATAATTATTTAAAATGATAAAAAATAAATAAATAAATGAGAGGTCATTTAAAAAAAGTGGGGATTTTTATATTTCATCTTTCGAGGACGCCATGTTATTATCTTTCTTTGTTTATCTTTTTTTAATGTCAATATCTGTTTTACTTTGTTCAACTGTGTTGTCTGGTTCTTGATATACCGGCTGTTTATCATCATCATATTATATTATTTTTTTTTTTTTGTAGAGTTAAATTGTGTGTCTGACATCCTCAAGCATCCTTGTGCCAACAAAAATTAATAATAAATAAAATATCATCTTCAAAACTATTGTGATAAAATTGACAGCTGTTTTTTTTTTAACTCTTAAATTATTATTAATAATAATAACAATAAATAGTTAATTAAATAATAATTTATATTTATTAAATAATATATAATTTAACAATTTATTTATTGATATTATCAAGCAAATTGACAAGTGATAAGTGATAATTAAATATTTAAAAAAAAAAGTGTGTGTTTGAATAAACATAAACATAAACAACAAACCTAACCTCAAATTATTGATATTTGTTGTTAATTATTAATTAATAATTAATATAATAATGGCAAATTTAAGACAAACACCATTGACATGCAGTGGTCATACAAGACCAGTTGTACATCTTGATTTTTCTGATGTTACTGATTCTGGATATTATCTTATATCAGCTTGTAAAGGTATGTCATTAAAAATTTAATTAAAAAAAAATTTAATTGTTAATATTTATTTATTTCAAATAATTTTTATATTAATAATATATATATATATGTATTATTGTTAATTGATCAGAGGTTGTTTGCCTTGGCCGAGATAATATGTCTTCAAGGATTTCAGTTTAATAAAAGACAACATCGAGGTCATGTCTTGTCCAGCGTTGTATTATTAAACTAGGAAACATTCTAAATTATTTTATTTACCTTTCTATTAATTTGTTACATATATATAGTTTTGTTTATTTTATTTTTTTTTTTGCAATTTATTAATTTAATTTGAGATTTTATCAAGGACTCTTTATGTTAAAATAAAAATTAGAAAGTTTAATATTTTATTTTGTTTGCTATGATGATGATGTTGATGATGTTGGTGATGATGGTAATGATAATTTTTAGTTTATTAAATTTTTTTATTTATTTTTAATTACAGATGGTAAACCAATGTTACGTCAAGGTGATACTGGTGATTGGATTGGTACATTTGAAGGACACAAGGGTGCTGTTTGGGGTGTTGCATTAAATCCAGATGCAACCAAGGCTGCATCAGGAGCTGCTGATTTCAATGCTAAGGTCTGGGATGCAATCAAGGGCGAAGAAATATTATCATTTCAACATAATCATATTGTTAAATCTGTTGGATTTAGTACTGATTCAAATCAATTATGTACAGCATCAAATGAAAAAGTATTACGTATTTATGATCTTAATCAACCAGAAGCTGAACCACAGGTAAAACATTTATTTATTTATTTATTTATTTGATGACATAATTTATGAGAATTAAAATTTCTAATCAGTTGAATAAAATAAAGTTATATACAAATAATTCATGTACAACCTTGAACCATGAATATATTAAAATATTAATCCTTGAATTTGTCAAAATGTTTAACTTTCAATTGTTATATAATTTTATCAAAAAAATTTATGATAAAATAGAAAAGATAAATTTACTGACAAAAAATTTGACAATTATTTTGATAAATAAATAAATAAATTATGATAATTATTTATAAAAAAAAAAAAAAACAAAAAAATAGTAAAAATTAAATAAAAAATTTTGCAACATTTTAAGGTATTTACTGGTCACACAAGTTTTATAAAACAAGTAACATTTTTTGATGATAATAAATCACTTGTTAGTTGTGCTGATGATAAAACAATTCGTGTTTGGGATCGTAAAAGTGGTGAAGAAATAAGAAAATTAACATTTCCAGCAATTCCAAGTTCAATGGAAATATCAAAAGATGGAAATACAATTGCAACAACTCATGGAAATATTGTTACATTTTGGAATAGCAAAGAGTAAATTTAAAAATTTATAAATTATAAATATTTATAAAAAAATTAATTAATTATATATTATTATATTTTAGCTTAACAAAAATTCGAGAATTTATAATTCCATGTCAAGTTAATAGTGTCAGTTTACATCCAGATCGTACAATATTTGTATGTGGTGGTGAAGATCTTAAAGTTTATAAATTTGATTATACAACTGGTGCAGAAATTGGTATGTTAAATAAAGTTTAATACTTACTTAATAATTAAATTATATATTTAATTTATTAATATAATTTATTTATAGAATCATTCAAGGGTCATTTTGGACCAATTCATTGTGTTAGATTTTCACCAGATGGTGAATTATATGCTAGTGGATCTGAAGATGGTACATTACGACTTTGGCAAACAACTGTTGGTAAAAATTATGGTCTTTGGCGTTGTACTGAACAACCAACAATTATTCAAGATAATAATACAACAACTATTAATAATAAACAAGAAATTTCTGCAAGTTAAATTTCAATCATTCATTAATAAATCATTCATTAACTTCATAATTTTTACAATTATTTTTCATAATTTTTTTAAATAAAATGTTTTTGTAAATATTCGTAAATTTAAAAAAAAAAAAAAAAAAAACATTTGTAAAAAAAAATTTATGTATTTATTTACAAATTAAAAGGTTAAATATACTCTTATAATATTTAATTAAATTGTAAAATTATTTTTTAAAAAAATAATCATTAAATAGTTGGGAGACAAAAACAAAATAAAAGATAAAATATTGTTTTTGTTTTTTCATTTAATAATTACATTGAAAAGTATATTTTAAGAGATAAAATAAATTTTTATTAATTATTTAGTGTAAAAACTAAAATTAATAAAAAAAAAAAATACATAAAAATATTTACAAAAATAAAAATAATATTTATTTTTTTTTTTTCAGTAAAAAACAATTGTCAAGTATTAAATTTTTTTTTTTTCGCAGTATTAAAATAATATTTTTCATTTGAAAATACATTTGTACATTTAATTGCTAATCAATTTGGCTAATTAATTTGAGCCAAATTAAAGGAAAATAAATGAATAAAAATATTGTTTAAAATATATTTGAGTAAAAAATTAATAATAAGTAAAAAAAAAAATTTTATTTAAAATGAGTTAAAAATAAAAAAAAAAATATAGTCGTCATACATTTGAAGCTACAAGCTATATATACATATTTTAAAAGTTATTTAATGAATAAATAATATATTATTTAACCAAGAAATTGTGATAAATCTGGAAATTTAAAGGCATTATTTGAAGATGGATTTTGTCCAAATGGTGATATACCTGAGTTGAATGAATTAATACGTGAATTATCATTAGTAGCAAGTGCAAAACCACATTGTGCTGTACAAACATCATCTCGTAATATAGCTTCACGTGAAGCTTCACGAATTAAACGATTACAATCAGTAACTCTTAATGATGCACATTGAGTCTGTAAATAAAATAAAATTAAAATAATTAAATTAAATAATAAATGATTGATTGATAAATAAAATACTTACACCCTCATTTGTACAAATACAACTTGTACATGGTGTTGGAAAACCAGATTGACCAACAGCAACATTACGATCACCAATTTGACATCCAGTATCTCTTGTTTCTCTCCATGGTGCAAAATCCATTTTAGCCATTGTACCACATGATACTCTTGGATTCAAAAAATCAGATGGTAAATCAAATGCAGCTCTTTGCATTAATACATGTGAATCCATATTTTCACATAATACTTTAGCTAATGTATTTTTACGTAATTCATTAAGTTGTTGTTCAGTAAATCTAATATTTGGATCATCAGTTTCATACCAAAAACGATCACATTTTCTAGCACGTCTAAATTGTGTTGCAATAATACAACCAAATGTTGGTCCAACAAGACCACCTTGTAATGGACGTTCACTCATACCACCAGGGAATAAATCAATATCATCAACATGTGAATAAATACGTTTTAATCTAGCAATAACTTCTGGTGTCATTTCTCTTGATAAATCTTCAAATGTTTGTGCTTTTTTTAAATTACATAAACCACGATAATGATTATAACCAGGTAAACCATGATCTCTAGCTCTTTGTATATTTAATGCAATTAAATCAATACCAGAAAATGGTATTTGACGATTTTCAAATAAATGATTTGTAACTTCACCAGTTATAAATTGATCAAGTGTTTCCATTGGTGTTGCAACAAGACCACGTATCATTTCATCAATCATTTCTGGTTGATAAAGCATATCAACATTAAAAAAACCATCACGTAATAATATTGGTGGTTCAACTGGACGATAATTTTTATCCATACGTGGTAAATGTGGACGTAATAATGAATGTCCAATACGAAATGCTGCTGATGCAAATTCAGTAACAATACTTGGATTACAATCAGCTGAATATTCATTATAATAACCTTGTGATAATAATTTTAAACCATATAAACTAACAGCATTCCAACCAAGTATACGTGGTATAAATTCATTATATGTTATATGTTGTAACATTGCACTTAATATTCTTCTTGTTTCTTGAAATAATTTTTCATCATTCCATTGTGGATTAACTTGTTGTAAACCTTCCATAACTCTATTATGTTCACGTACCCATATTGTATGTATAACAGTTAAACCAGGTTGTTCAGATGCTCTAGCATCACCAGCAACAAAACAATAACCAGATGCTGATTTACATTCTGGATGTGTTGCTGATTGTGGTAATAAATCTTTTCTTCTTGATGGATGATTTGTAACATTCATTCTACCACTAAAACCACGTAATAAATTACCAACACAATTATTTTCACCATAAACAGCTGAACAATCTAAAAATGCTGTATTTTGATTAAGTTGTTCACGTGGACCAAGATTTTGTTGTCCTGGTAATGATCTCATTGATGGAAAACACATTCTTTCACCACTTGTTACATTAATTGTTGGATAAAAATGATCACCAGGTGGTACTGGAAATGGATTACATTCTGGATGTACTGTTCTAGCTGAATCACATGATCTACATGATGGTATTGATTCAGCAAAACCTTTATGTATTGGTGTCATTGTTAAATCATGATCAATAAATTGTGCAAATTGCATTGTCATTAATGTATAACGATTATGAAGATTTGATATATCTGGATGTACTGTTGTTGATACTGTACGTGGATTTGGTAATAAACCACCACGTATTGAATTAATACGTGGTTTTGATACACCATCATCATATACTGGTGGTAATAAACGTGCAAATGTTGTTAATGATTTACCTAATTTTGGATTACGTAAATTATTACAATGACCAGTAAATGTTCTGTATGGTGTTGTTGGATCACATGGACCATCTTCATCTGGACAATCAGCTTCAAATGGTAATGTATTACCTGGTAATATATTTGATATATCAACATTTTGTAATACATCTGAAAAATCAGAACCAGGAAAACCTAAACTATTACCACTATTATCAAATGCTTGACGTCTTCTTCTTCTTCTTCTTCTTCTATTATTATTATTTAAACCTTGTACACCATTTAATAATTCATTTGTTGCTAATTCATATAATATTGATGAATTTGCTAATAATAATGCATCTTTATTTGCTTTTGAAAAACTTGCTGCTGTACCAGCTGGTGATTTTGGATCAGCATATTTTTGATTTAACCATGCATTATATTCAATACGTTGACGTTTATTTAAATTTTTTTTTGCTTTTTCTAATGCAGCTTTAATTATATCTTTATTTAATACTAAATCATCATCATCATCATCATCATCATCATCATCATTTTTATTATCAATTTTTTTAATTATTGATTCATTTAAATTATCATTATTATTAAATTGATTTTTTATATTTTCATCAAAATTAACATTTGATATATCATCATTATCATTACCAATATTTTCTTTCCATGCTGATAAATCAAGATGACTATGACGTTGACAATCAATTTTAGTATTTAAATATGCATCACTTTGTAAAAATGCCATTGGTTGTATACGTATTAAATTTGTATTTGCACATAATAAACCAGAAAAACTTGTTCTTCTTATTGCATTTAATTGTTCTGGTGTAAATGATGATGGTGGTATATCATTTTCATACCAAAAACGATCAGAATTACGTAATTTTAATAATTGTTTTTTTAATAAACAACCAAATGTTGGTCCAATTGCTGAACCTTTTGATGCTTTTTCTAATATACCACCAATTAATAAATCAACATCATCATAATTCATATAAATATTATTAAGTAACATTTTATCTTCATAATTTATAAATTCTTTTGATCCATCATGTTGATTATTTGTACAATAATCAACAAATTTTTTATAACTTGGTATACCAAAATCACGTGATTTATGAATTAATAATGCACTTGTATTCCAATATAATGATTCACTACGTTGTATATCAAGTGTTATACCACGTGCTGATTTATCAAGTTGATTTTCAATATTATCATTTGTTTTATATGATAATGATGCTAATGCTGGTAATACAGTTAATGCAATTGCATCATAAACACCTGGTTTATTATGTGATGAATAATCACGATAATAACCACTACTTAATTGTTCAAATTCATCATTATCAAATTCACCAAGTATACCAGATAAAAATTCAACAAATGTTATTCTTTGTATTTGTGCAACAAGTGCTCTTCTACCTTCCCAAAATAATTTTGCATCATTCCAATGTGAATTTAATAATTTTAATTCTTTAACAATACGATTATGTTCATTTAATAATATTTTATATAAATTACCAAGTTGATTATTTTTATCTTGACATAATTCACATTTTGTTATATTTATTTTACCATTTTCATATAATCTTAATATATTAAATTTATTATCACTATTACCATATATATCAGAACCATCAAGATAACCAGATGCACCATTCATTTGTTCACGTGATTCAAATTTACAACCATATGCTGTACGTGTTGGTACATTTCTATAATATGGTTTACAATTACCATCATTATCATAACTTGTATAACATTCACGATATTTATTATTATTTATATTATTTTGACAACATTGTGTTACATCTAAATGTGGTGTCATTGGTGATGATATATCACGTAATATTAATTCAGCCCATAGACCAGTTATACTTGTTAATACTTTTCTATTTTCATTATTTATTTCTTTATGTATACTTGATGTATCAAGTTGTCTTATAATATCCATTGGTGATGGTAAAGAATGATGACTTATTGATTGACGTGGACTTGACATACCTGTATTTATTTACAAAAAAAATATATCACATTTTTAAATATTCAATCATCATTATTCTTAAAATAAAAAAATTAATTTATTTAAATATATTTCTAGTAGAAAAATAAAACAATCATATATACAATTGTTTTTCTATGATGTCATAAATAAGTTTCTCTCATCAGTTAATATATAGACAATGAATTTACATTTGATAATATATTATTATAACATCATCAATTGATATTCATACTGTTTAAATGGTGCAATATAATAATTTAATTTCACTTATTCAACAAGTAACAAAAAAAAAAAAAAACAAAATTGTGTTTTCTAATTATTTTTGTGAATCATAATCAAGGCAACTAAATATGTTGATTTTAAAAAAAAACTATTACTATTATTATTATAAAATTATAATGAAAAAGATTCAAATGGTAAATTATTTAAATATATATATATAAAAAAACATGTGTGTGAATGTTCATGTTGACTGTATGTTATTGGTAGTACAACACGTTTTAATTTTCACTTTCCATTCTTGACCTGATATAAACTGAGATACGTGATCACAAGCTCAAAAGAATAACTACAATTTTAAAACAGTATAACTATACAAATAATCATTACACATATATAAAAATAAAAATAAAAATAAATAACAAATACAAGCATCTTTTGATGCATTTAAACTTTCTTTCTTCTTCATTCAACTTTTTTTTTTTTTTTTTTTTTTCAAATAAAAATACTTTCATCTGTATGGTTTTTTTTTTTTTTTTTTTTTTTTTTTAAATTTAATATTTCAATGAAATAAATAAAAAAAAAAATTTAACGCTTGATTTATTTATTATTTTACATCATATTGATTAAATTATTTTTTTATATCAGTGAAATTATAACGATGAAAGTATTTGCATGTGTTTTAATGAAATATAATTTTAAAAAATATTGATAATTTATTATCAAAATTTTTATATTTGATTATAATAATTTATAGATAATGTTTGTTTAAATATATATATTTTTTTAGATTTAAAATTATAATTATACTTTCATATTTAATTACCATCTGAATATGCTGGTGGTAAAAATCTGAGATATGGTGAACCTCTTGAACCCCATGATGGATATCTTATATTATTACAAGTACCAGTTGGTGTTCTGTACATTGATGGTGGACATGGACTCTCTTTAATCTCACCACATTTATTTGCATTTTCATTAATTCCATCTTTTCTCCTAAATAATTAAATAACAAAAATATATATTTTTAATTAATTTAATAATATATAAAATTTGTTTTTTTATAATTACTTTCACTGATTGTTTTTTGTTATTATTATAATTTAATTTTTTTTTTTTTTTTTTTAAATTAAATATTAATATTCTTGTTTAGCTGGTAATTCAACAACAATTTTATTTATAACTTGTATTTTATAAATGGCAATGACAAATTAAACCTGACCAACGTGTTTTTATTTTTTTAATTTATTTTTACATTTCACTTTAATGACACAGTGTAAATAAATTGTTATCAAGTTTATAAATATAATTTTTTTATTTAAAATTTCTTTTTATTGTTATTTAAATTATTTTTTTTTTAATTGAAATATTTATAAATATATTTAATTACCAGTTTGATTGATAGGCTAATTGTTCAGCCTCAAGTGCAGCACGTGCTCGAGCTTGTAGATCATCATCAACACCATAGGTGTATTCTAAAATTTAAAAAAAAAAAATATAAATATTTATATAATTTATTAGTAGATGAATTAGTTGTTGAAAAAATTATTATTTTATTTTAATTTTTAACTGTTGAAGAATAGCATTTAAAAAATTAATAAACTGAAAATTTTTAATTAAAAAATTTTGTTGTTTTGTTTTGTTAAAAATAAAAAATAATTTATAAATTTATTTATTTATTAAAAATTAGATAAATTTTAAAAATATTTAAATTAACAAAATTTATAAATTATTATTTATTTTTATATTATTTAAACAGTCAAATTAAAATATTTAACAAAAAATTAATTTATTAAAATAAAATGATATTTAAATATCAAAACCATGTGTTTCAACAAAAATTAAAAAAAAAACATGTAAATTAATTAAACAGGTTTAATCAAAAACAAATTGTGAAATAAAATTATCTAAATAAAAAAATAAAAACAAAATAATTATTTATTAATTTACATTTTATATTTTGTTATATAATATATATATATTTAAATATCAAAAATGTATGTCAATAGATGAAACATAATAAAAAATATAAAATGAAAGTAATAATTAGAAAAATAAAATATAAAAAAAATAGGTTTATGGGTTATTTAAGTATGTAGCAAGGATAAAACGTGCCTTCTGATGGGTGCGTAATTATTTTACCGACACTATGAATTTAATTGCGATTACGCGAGTAAATTTATATTATCATTAATACGTGATGATAATAAATTTACAAAGTTAAATAACAAATGTAATCTTCAATCTTTTTTTTAATAATACATATATTAAATTTTTATTTTTTATTTTAAAAAAAAAACTTACCAGACAGATCCAAATGTCCATTAATTGGTGTAGAAATTGCATTAATTTTCAATATGAAAATTACCAGTAGTAATAATCCACTGGTTCTGAAAAAATAAATAATAAATTTATTTTAATTTTTTAAACAAGTGAGAGTATACATCTGATATTTTTGATATTTTAAACTTTCACATTTTAATGTTAAAAATAAAAATAAAATACATATTATTTCATCAAATTTATCATATATCTGTGAATAATTTATTTTTTAAATAAAATTATTATTAAATACAAATATTATTTTGAAATATAAATTTTACATTTTTTTTTTCTAAATTTTTAAATATTTCTATGTCATTAATAATATTTTTTGTCAATTGGTCAATTGGTATAGAAACTTTTTTTTTTTTTTTTTTTTATTATATTCCGGATTTAGGCTAATGGGTTATTTTATATTCAGGACACATGTGAAGCCTTGATTGGAATGTAATAAAAATATCTAAAATATATTTTTAGTTGCAAAATAATTTTTTTAATATTATATTATTTAATAAATATTATAATTATTATTATTTTAAATTACATGAATTAAATTATATTCAATTGTATTCAAGTGTAACTGAAAATTTTAAAAATAAAAAATTTATTTTCAATTTAAAAATAATAATTATTTATAAATTAATAAATAGTTAATAATTTATCAACAATAATAATAAATTATTAATAATTTAAATAATTATAATTTAAAAATTTTATATTATTTTTGTTTTATGAAATTTGTTTTAAAAATTTAAATTTTATCAATTAATTTTTTAAATTCAATCAATTAATTTTTTAAATTCAATTAATTAATTTTTATAATTCAAATTTCTATTAGTTAATTACTTTTATTATATTTATTCATTCTAAATGACAGTAAATTTTGTCATTGAAAATTTGATGACTAAAAAATGAAAATAAAATGAAATAAAAAAAAAATGTGATAAATTAAATTTTTTTTTTCTTCAATACCAGGATTGAAAGTAAGGTTGGCATGTGGATCATTGCTCTTGGGCATATATAACACAAGTATTTTATAAAAAAAAATATAAAAAAAAAATTTTTTTTTCATCTTGTATGCCAGTGGCCAGGGACAGGGACATGGACACTCCAACTTTTAGCTTCAGGCAATATCAGACATCAACTACTTTCCTTTCTTTTAAATTAAAAAAATTTTAAACAATTTTTTTTTTTTTTTAAATATATTTTCACTCTTAACAAACTTCCGTCATCTTTTGTATCAACAAATATTTAAAAAGGTCGTTTTTTAATATTATTATTAAAATATATATTTAATTTAATAATAAATTAACATAAAATTTCATTTTTTTAATTTTCTATAAAAAAAAAAATCTAAATATATAAATTATTAATTTTTTAATTAATTATTTTAATTATTGACAAGATTTTATTTTATTTTTGGATGTCAGTGGGTCATCAACAACAGAAAGAGAAATTTTAATAAAAAATAAATAAAATAAAACAAACTTTATATTTTTTATATAAAAAAAATTAACTAAAAAATTTCTATTGTTTTAATTAATTAAAATTATTAAATAATATATTTATTAAATTTTTAATATTATTTATATTTTTTGTATTTTTTTTCATTTAAATTATCATGAATGAGGAAGTACATATTTTTTTTTTATAGACATGGAGAAAGTATCCTCTTCATATAGATTTTTTTTTTTTTTTTTTGCATTTTTTTTTATTTACGTGACTAGACACACATTTTTTTGTCAATATGTTTTTAAATTCCATCAATATTTATTTTTAAATTTTTTCTATTTTCTATTAAATCAAGGTTGTTAATATTAATTTAAATAATTTAATTAATTATTAATTTTTAAATGATAAAATGTAATTTTTTTTTTTTCAATTTTTCAAAATATTAATTTTGATATTTTTAATGATTTTTTTTTTTTATTAATTTTTTGTCATTTTTATATGTCACGTCATTGATCAAAGACGATCATTCCGTTATGGTCAAGAGAACTGTGGAATAATGGGCTTGCGATGTGGTTATCCTTGACTCAATCCTTACTTTTATAAATTTTTTTTTTTTTTTTGATATTACTTAAGAAACGTGAAAGTGTCCAGGAAAAAATAAATATATATTACAAAAAAAGAAGAAGAATATTTAAATTAAAATTTAATTAAATTGATTTAAATAATTTAAATTCTGTTTTTCATAATAATTAAAGAAATTATAGAAATTTTTTCTTAATTTTATTATAAATAAAATGATAGATAAATATTTGAGTATAAAATTTAATTTATAAATTAAATTTCACTCTGATAATTATAAAAATAATAAATTACTTAAAAAATTTGTAAAACTAATAAATAAATTTATAAAATAATAACAGATTAAATTAATTGATAGTTATAATAAAATTTATAATTAATAAAAATAATAAACACATCATCACAATTTAAAAACCCTGACCTGTGTCAACAAAAATTACTTGTATATTATTTACAATTTTAATTTATTATTTTCTATAAATTATTATCCACAATAACAATAAATACATTTAATTATTTTTTTTAATATTATCTTTCACAATAAAAAAAAAAAACCACGTGGAATATTACAATAAAATTAACATTATTTTACAATTAAAAAAAATAAATAATCAAAAAATTATTTGAAAAATTAAATAATTTATTTATAAAAAAAATTATAATTTACCTTAATAAATCAGTTGTCCTCATGATTGTTTTCATCGACTAGAGCTTTTTTTTATATTTCTTTTATTTAAAAAAAAGCTCTTTAAATATATTTTTATTTATTTTTTTCTGTCTCGTTAAATTAAACTAATTTATTATTTTTTTTTTTAATTATTTAACGTATTAATAATGAGCACATTATTGTGCTCAAAACACAATAAAAAATGTACATTAAAATTTTTTTAAAAAAAAATTTATAATTAAAGTTGAACTTCCTAACACCGATGATAGTAAAAGACTGAACCCGCGAAAGGAGTACTTTGATGCTTGTAGTAACTCGGCCAAGTAAATAAATTTTTTTTTAACGTATTGGAGGGGAAAACTTGGTTGCTTGATTTTTTTTTTATTATTTATTTATATATATATTTTTTTTTAGTAAATTGTATATTTATATAAAGTGGGAGTATTATAAAATATACTAAAAGTAACAACAATATTACCGCCACTCTCTTTCACGTTATTTTACTTGAATTTTACTATCGAAAATTTGTATATATGTTCACTCAGTACCATCAATTACAATATTAATTTCACACACGTCTTCATAGATAAATATTTTATATGAAAAGTGAGACTTTCAGTATAAAATCGAGAGTTTTATATTCATCCAGTTGTATTTTTTATCCCCTCTATTTTATTATTTATTCAAACATAAAATTCATAAAAAAAAATACAATAATACACATTTTTTTTTATCAAAAATTTTATTTATATATTGTCATGATATTTTTTTAAATTTATATTTATTTATTTAGAAATTTGATGATCAGTATAATGACACGTTTTTACAATTAAAATTTAAAAAATTTATTGTTAATTTTTGTTTGTATTTTGTCATTGTTACAATATTGATAATAAATTGAAGAAAAAATTTGTGTTGATAATTGACAGTTGGATATTAAATTTTATCATCACAAATAAAAGAGATATGTCATGAAACTGATGATGATAATTATATTTAATATATAAATTAGGATAAGAAACATCACGTTTTTATAATAAAAAAAAAAACTGAAGAATTTGTATTTAATATTGTTTAAAATATTGTGTTGTTATTACAAATTATTATTGAAAAATATAAATATTTTTTAATCAATAATTTTTATAGTTATTTTGTAAAATAAAATTTTAAAAATTTCTTAAAGAAAGATTAATTTTTTCGTAAGATCAATAAATTTATTTAATTATTTTTTAGAAAATATATATATTTTTTTTTTTCCATAATTTCGTGATTTATACAACGACCTTTTTCAAAATATTAATGATGAAATTGTTATTCAAAAAAAAAAAAAAAAAAACAGCAATTTATATTTTATCAATAAAAAATTATTAACAAAGCTTTTTTTTTTTTTTATTTAAAAAATAAGAGATTTATAAAATAATTATGATAAAAAAAAGAAAATAAAAATGAAAAATTTATATGATTTGATTAATCTAATTGAATAATAATTTTTTATTAATAAAAAAAATAATAATGAGATTGTTGACGTCAGTTATTGATGTGATCATTGATATTTAATATTTTTATTTTGAATTTGTGTTAGTCAAAGGAAGTCATGATTGGTCACGGGACTACAAGTCACGAGGCAAACAATCCAAGTCACGGGATTCAGTGAAAGTGTCGAAGTGAGACAGAGGAAGGTCGTGTTCTTCTTCGTGCTCAAGACTCGTGATGAAGCCTCGAGTTTAATATTTTTTATTTTTAAATAAATTTTTTTTTTGTTTTTGCTGTTATTGCTACCAACTACTTGAAATTATTATCATTATTTAAATTATTTTATATATGATTTTTGAATATATTTATTTTTTTTCATTTTTCATTTAATTTATTTTCATTTTATCAATATTTTTTAATGATATTTAGTAATTAATTTTGTTAAATATTATTTTAAAAAAATTAGTTTAAATTTGACTGCGAAATATAAAATTTTAATTGATAATTTATGTATTTTTTTTTTTATTTAATTATAATTTTTTATTTGAATAAATAATTGAAATAAAATTTAATAATTTATCAATTTTTTATATTTTTAATTACAAGTATTTATTACATTTTATTTTCTCAGATGATTTATATTTATTTAGAAAAAAAAAAAATTAAAAAAAGGAGATAATAAGTCATTGCAGTTGGCAGTGAGCCCTGAGAGTCGGTCAATAACTTTTGCCATCAGTGGATTTATCCAAGGCTTCAATAGCATCATATGTTTATAATAAAAAAAAATAAAAAAAAATAAAAAGTAAATGTATTTAATTTTATTTATATTAATTAGCTATATGTATCTCATCAAATTTTTAACAAGTGTGTAAATTTTTTAAATTAATATATTTTTTATATCTGTAATAATAAATTTAAATAATAATAAAAAAAAAAATAAATAAAGTAATGAAGAAATATGTGTTTGAAAATAAAACAAATATATACATTTTACAGTAACTTCACTTAGTCCAGTGACCCGATTTTGTAAAACTCGCAACTACATCCTTGTTTCGTAATATCATTATGCTCATGGCGTTTGTTACTTAAATCAGGTGATCTTTTTGTCAGTTAAAATAAATTGATTACCTGACTTTATTTATATATTTTTTTATAATTTATACTGATAATATATATGTATATATTGTTGCAAAATTTATAATAATAAATAGACATATCAATCAATCAATTGATTGATAATTTTTTTAAAATAATTTCTAATGATAAATATTATAACAAATAATAAACAAAACAAGTAGCATCTTAATTATATTTAAAACAAAGTTATTTTCAAGGTTTTTTAAATGAAAAAAAAAAAAAAAATATACAATTTAAGTAGAAACTGAAAAAATAAAATAACAGATGAGATAAATTTAGCCGGATTCGGTGATGAATCCTTGAGCTAGTCCCTGATGTCTTGATGTTAAAAAAAAATCATCATCATCATCATCATCATCATGTTAACTTGAATTATTATTAATTGATTATTTTAAATAAATATTATATTTATTTTCATTTTTTTTATTTTTTCTTTCAAATAGTTAATTATAAATTATTTATTATCCATTAATTTTATTGATAATAATCATTGTTATTTGCTTCATCAACGTCATTGTCATTATTATAATCATCAATACAAAAAAAATAATTCATTTTCATTCAATAAAATATAATATTTTGTAAAATAAATGATTAATATTTAAATAAACAAAATTAATTTTTAAAATAAAAATAGTATAACAATATTTTTTATTAAATTAAAGACAAAAAAAATTATTATTTATGTAATTAATTGTTGATTGAATATTTTAATATTATAATAAAAATATAAAATTATTTTTAAAGTAAAATCCATTATTATAATTAATAATTTACATATTTTTATAAATAAAAATTACAGTCAATTTAATAAATAATTTTATTGATAAATTTAACTTTTTTATTTTTTATATAAAATACTTTTTTCTGGACATAAAATAATCATTATCTTTATCTTTAAAGCATCATTATTAAAAAAAAAAAAAAACAGCACACTTCTGTCAACCATCAACGTAATGCATTTTTTTTTGTAACAACAAATTAAATTTTAATTGTAACAAAGTCTCACCTCGTTTACCATAATTGTCATAATATAATTGTGATATAATTCTCGTGACTATTTTCATATTTGTAACTTTTTCTTTTTACCCGCATATATAATATCATCATCATCATCATCATCATCATCATCAAGTGATATTAAAAAAGTCACATGTGTGTTGACAATGAGGCAACTTAAAAAATTCATAGTTTTTTTTTTTAAATTCCCAACGCGTTTATATATTTTTTCTTTTTTCATTCTTAAATTATACATATTTTTTTATTAACTTGATTTGTTTTTTTTATTTATTTTATTTTAAACTATGCTATTCAATTTCAATGTCTTGTTTTTTATATTTTAATTTTGTTTTTATTTAATTTAATTTTATATTATTATTATCAACATTCTTTGGTAAATCCGGTTAAGATTGAATATTCATTTTTTATTTTCGAAGAAAAATGATCAAAATTATAATTGATTTAGAGATTTAAAAATTTGATATTATTATTTTTTATAATAATAATTTAATTTTTATAATTTAAAGAAAAAAATAATCATAAAATAAACTATAAATTTTATGTTTAAAAATATTTTGTTATATTTTTATTTGAAAATATATTTTTAAATAAACCAGTATGTTAATTTATTTTTTGTTTTTATATGTCTGGAAGAAAAATAAATTTTTTTTATTTTTTTATTTAGAAATGAAGAATTTGATAATTTTTAAAATTCAATAATTGTTTTTTTTTTTTTGTGATAAATTCTTGAAAACAATAAGTATTTAATTGTTTGTTGTTTTTTTTTAAACATTATCTTATCATTATTGTTTGACATAATTTACCAACAAGTGACATGTAGTTTTGTTACTGATAAAGTATTTAATCTGTTGGATTTTTAAAAAATTTCTTTTTTATGTTTTGGAGTTGTAAAAAAATTAAAAACCAAATATATAAACTTGTCACTGTGTAATTGAATTCACCATGTGTTAGAAAATTAATTTCTCTATAAATAAATATAATTTCCGGAATTTTTTTTTAATCTCTAAATTATGTGAAATATTTGTTTCTACATTCCAGTAAATTTTTAAATAAATCCTTCTTTTTATTTGGATGCTGTAATAAAAAAAAAACAGGACCAAAAAAAAATTCAAAAACTGACTGAAAGAAATTATTTTTCGACGAATTAAATAATTTATTTCTCTGAAATTAAATTTTTTTTTTTAAGATTTTATTGTTTTTAAATCTTTAGTAGTATTTCTAGTTTATCCTGTTGAATTTATAAATAAATTCTTCATCGTGTTTAGCTGTAGCAAAAAAAATAAGATTCTAAGAATAAAAAAAAACATCACAATCAATTCTTCAGCCTAATTAATTAAATTTTATCATTTTAATCAATCAATTTATTTTTTAAATACACTAAATTATTTTTAAAACTTTCCGACAAATTTATTTGAATTTTTTGAACAAAAAAAAAATTGTCTAATCGAATGTGACAATCGATTAATCGTTTTCTCTTTTTCTCGATTTCTCATCGAAAAAAAAATAATAATAAAAATTAAATATGGCGACATCCATGTAAACTAGCTCTATAAAAAAAATAAAATAAAAATAAGAATAATCAATAAATAAATAAAAATTTATTATAAAATTATACTATATTTTTATATATTATTGTTAAAAAAATAATATAAATATGAGTATAATTAAAAATTGTATTTTTAATGTCTTAAAAAAAGACAATGTAATATCATTTTGTAAATTTAGTGGAATAAGTCGTAAATATTCATATAAAAGTTCATATTCTTTAGATAATTTTTATCCAAAAAGTAATTTAAAAATTTACACACCAAATTTTGTAAGTATTATTATTTATATATTGTTATTTTATGATATAATAAAAAATATAAATAAAAATAAAATAATTTGTTTATTGTCAACATAACCTACAAAAAAAAAATAGGTCATTTGTCAATAGGGGTTTTTTAAAGATATAATTTTAATATTTTATTTCTCAATTTGTCATTAAAATAAATAAACAAATAATGTCATTAAAATATAAATATAATATAATAAAAATTTTAAATAAAACCAACAAGTTTATTACAATGATAAATAAAAAATAAAAAAAAAATTTTTAATTTAATTTTTCAACAGGTACCTGAAGATCCAAATGCAAAATTTAATGGTTTTATTCCAATGGATAAATTATCAGTAACATATAGTCGTAGCAGTGGTGCTGGTGGACAAAATGTTAATGTTGTTAATTCAAAAGTTGATTTAAGATTTGAAGTTAAAAATGCAACATGGATATCTGATGAAATAAGAAATAATTTATTAATTCAAGTTTGTATAATTAATTTAATAGATTGTTAAATAATTTAAATATGCTAATAATATATTTTTATATAATAGGAAAAATCACGTATAAATAAAGATGGTTATTTAATAATAAAATCTGAATTAACAAGATCACAACAAATGAATCTTGCTGATGCACTTGAAAGACTTCGTAATATGATTAGAAAAGCAGCAACTCCAGCTCCAAAAATATCACCAGATACTGAAGAAAGAATACGTAAAGGACAAATTAAAGCTGCTCGTCAACGTGTTTTTGAAAAACGTATTAAATCACAAATTAAACAAGATCGTAAACCAGCTGATTATATCTAAAAAAACAAAATAACAAAATCATTAATTGATAAATGATTTTTATATTATTATGTAAATACAATTAATAAATTTTCAAAAAAAAAAAAAAAAGAAAGATGAAATAATTAATTTATTTATTCTATTATTATTTTTAATTGTTATAATTAAAAATTAATTTTTTTTAAATAATTTTATAGCTTCATAAATTAAAATAAGAAACAAATTAAATTAAATTAAAAAAAAAAGAAGATTTTTATCATTTTAAATATTTAAAATGTTAATTAATTTTTATACAATTAATTGTTTAATAATCAATAATTTTTTTAGTTTTTATATTTAGATTTAATATTTTAATAATAATTATAATAGTGTTCAACATAGCGTTGCTATGGATACATTTATTCAAAACAACGTGTTTTAATAATTTAATTTATTGTCAAAAATAAATATACATATTTGTTTATACAACAACAACTATTATCAATAAAAAAATTAATTAAAATATATAAATAAGATGTCTTACAAGGATATGAAAAGTAAGTAATAATATAAATGATTAATTAAATATAAAAAATTTAAAAATTAAATAATAAAATGTATTTTAGATTTCATTGAGATGATGACTTACTTGGATTATCCAAGATTAATATCATATGGAAATTTTCGAGTACCAAATTTTCGTTTAGTTGCTGAAATATTAGTTTGGCTTATTCGTAGATTTGATCCAAATGCTGATATTCCAATAGAACATTCAACTGAACAAGAAAGAGTTGCACTTATTCGTCGGTCTGCTGAATTTATGGTAAATAATTAATATGATTTATGATTTATGATAATGATGATGATGATGATAATAATTTAATGATGATTTTTTTGTAGGCAATTAATGCAAATATAAAATTAAATACAAAAAAATTATATCAAGCTGATGGTTATGCTGTTCATGAATTATTAAAAATAACAAAAATGTTATATGATGCACAAAAAAAAAGTATTGATGATAATAAAAATATGTTGATTAATCAAAATATAAATAATATAAAAATTAATAAAATTGATATGTCAAAACGTCTTGATGAATTAAAATATACACGACAATTAGCAAGTATGATAACAGTTAATGGTGCTAGTTTATTTGATTTACTTGGTCGTGAAGTACAATTACGTGAAATTAGAAATTCAAAAATAAATCGTCAATTTGATACATCAGAAATTGAATTAGCATTAAAAGATGTTATAAATAATACTAAAAAAGAAATTGATGATACTAAAAAACAAATTGATAATGTTAAAGAAACAGAACAAAATCTTGAATTAAGAATTGAACGTCGTCGTGTTGAATTAGAAAGAAATAATAAACGTTTACAAACATTACGTAAAGTACGTCCAGCATTTATGGAAGAATTTGAAAAATTAGAAATTGAATTACGTATTATTTATGATGATTATTTACAAAAAAATCGTTATTTAAGTTATCTTGAACATCTTTATGAAGATTCAGCAAAAGCTGAACAAGAAAGATTTGAAAGACGTCAAGCTGCAACAAAAAGACAATTAGAAAAATTACGTGGTGAAGATGCTAGTTTTGAAAGTATTATGGAAGGTAATGATTCAATATTTATCAATGATATAAATGGTCCACTTGAAGAAGCTGAAAAACGTGCTATGGAAACACCAAATAAATTAAATAGATCAAATGAAATTACTGATAGAACAACAGTAATACAAAGAACAGACAGAAGAATTTATGGTAGTATGTCAGGACGTCAACGTCAAAAAGAACCACATCCTGATAGTATTGGATCACTAGACAGTGATAGTGATTTACTTATTGATGGTGATTTGGATGATGACGATGATGATGAAGATGACGAAGATGATGATTTAGTAGATAATGGTGTTATTAATCCAGTTGCTGGACATGAAATAGCTAGCTATGATTTAAAAACAAATAATGATAAACGTGCTGCTAGTAAAATGTCACGTTCTGATGAAGATTTTTAATCAATCAATTGATTTATATATTTTTCTTTTCAAATAAACAAAACAAGTAGCATCTTAATTATATTTAAAAAAAAGTTATCTTCAAGGTTTTATATAATAAAATAAAATAACAGATGAGATAAATTTAGCCGGATTCGGTGATGAATCCTTGAGCTAGTCCCTGATGTCTTGATGTTAAAAAAAAATCATCATCATCATCATCATCATGTTAACTTGAATTATTATTAATTGATTATTTTAAATAAATATTATATTTATTTTCATTTTTTTTATTTTTTCTTTCAAATAATTAATTATAAATTATTTATTATCCATTAATTTTATTGATAATAATCATTGTTATTTGCTTCATCAACATCATTGTCATTATTATAATCATCAATACAAAAAAAATAATTCATTTTCATTCAATAAAATATAATATTTTGTAAAATAAATGATTAATATTTAAATAAACAAAATTAATTTTTAAAATAAAAATAGTATAACAATATTTTTTTCTTGTTGTAATTTTTTTATTATTTATTATTAATAATTTAATATTATATAATATATTTTAAAACAAAATGAATATTCAGTCATGATAATAAAAAAAAGTCTGTTATTTATTTTTTATTAAATTCACAATTAAATTATATTTTCTTAGCACCAAATTTATTATATTGTAAATTATAATTTTTATTTAAAAAATTATCAAGTTAATGATTGTATTATTTTTTTTTTTATAAATAAGTCATTCTACAAAGCTTTTTATTTATTTTATTAAATTTTTAGTAATTTTTATATTTTATAATATATTTTTTATGTAAAAAAGTAGATGAATTAATTTATTAAATTTTTTTTCCAATAATTAATGTGCTCAATTTTTTTGTTATTTCTTTTTTAAATTAACAAATTAATATAAATTAAAAAAAAATTAATAATATAATATTTATATAATTATTTATCGGCCATTTAAATTGAGCAAATTAGAAATTTATATATTTTTATTTTTTAAATAAATTATTGCCTATTAATAGTTACCATAATATATCTGCTATATTGAAAAAATATCAATCCAAAAAAGACATAAAATAATTTCATTATTATATATGTTAATGAAATAATTTTTAATGTCATATATTCCATCAAATTTATTTCTACAATATCATTTTTATGACTGACATTAACTACATGTTTTTTTTTTTTTTTTTAATTTAAAAATCCTTCACTTCTACAGATATGCATAATAGTTTTGCTTGCAAAAATTTTATTTTATATTTTTCTTATGTTGTAAATATAAATTAAAATAAAAAAAAAAAAAAAAAAAAAGAATCCATTCAATTATTGAAAAGCACCAAACAAATACAAGAATTATTTTTTCTTATTTTAATTTTCTTTTTTTTTTTTTTTTATAAAAAAATACTGTTTATTATGGAAAATATTAATTCCATGTATATTTATTAATATTATTATTTTTGTATAAATAAATTGGCTTAAAAAAATTTGACATTAAATAAAGCTGGAGCTTATTTTGCAGTCCATTTTTTTGTTTGTTAAAAATTAAAAAAAAAAAAAAAAAAAAACCAAATAAAATTTTATAAATTCTATGTTTCTTTGGAAAATTTAAAAAATATAAATTGAAAAAATAATATAGTTGTTATCTTGTTGGAATTTGATCTGGACTACTTGGAACCAATGGTGATAATACTGGTACTGGTGATAATTTTGGTAATTGACAATTATTATCAAGATCATACCAAATATTATTAATTGTTTTAGTTAATTCATCACGATATTTATATGCTGTTCTATCAATAACAGATGGTGTTTTAACACAATCATCACCACCAAATTCACAAACACGATAATGATGTAATATTGCATGATCAGCAAGTACATTTAATGTACCATGTCCTGGTAAAAATTCCCATACAAAATGATTACCAGCTTCAACAACATCAATTGGTTTACATATATATTTTGAACGTTGTTTATGAGGATGAAGTTTTGATTTTCTACGTGTTTTACGTAATGTTATTAAACCAGCTTCAGCTTGTGTTTTACTTGTTGTAACCCATGGATCATCTGGCCATTGTAAATAAAAAAATGCATTTTGAAATGAAAATGAACCACCAGATTTAATATTAACTTTACTTGACATCCATTGTATTAAATCAATTATTGTATCATTATGTCTTGGTATTATAAATTCATCAAGATCTAATAATGCAACAAAATCATATTTATACATTGATCTATATAAACAATCATTTAATGCTGCAAATAAACCTTCTGTTCTTATTTCTCTTTGTGATATCATATCAAGTTTATGCCATGGTAATATACTAACATCACCTTTATTTTCATAATATTTTAATACACAATTTGCTTCATCACCAATTGTATCATTGTATAATGTTATATGTGTTGTACCAAGAATTTTATGTAATTCAATAAATTCAACAAGTTGTAATACACGATTATAATTATAATGTAATGGTTTAACACATATACCAAGTGATTTTTTAATAATTGGACGTTCATCAGGACGATTTTGTATTTTTAAACGATTTGTTGGTTTTATTTTTAATTTTGATACAATACTAACTGATTCTGGTATTGTATTATTAATATTATCAATTATTTTAGGTAATTGACATATTATAAAACATGCTGAATATTTTAAATTCCAATTTTCACGTATTGCTTTTATTTTAGCTGGTACTGTTATACTTTTTGTTATATTATTATTTGTAATATTATTATTTATTTGTGTATACCATAATCTACACCATACACGATCTGGTGTACGTGTTTTAGTTGCACCAATAATACGTATTAAACCTTGATTATTATTATTAATATTATTATTTATTTTATCATATTTTGTATGATATTTTTTATTAGTTGTACTTGTTATTATTCTATCATCATAGTATGCTGAATATACAAAAAATTTAAAACGTGTATTTGTAACTGGTAACCATTCATTGCTTGTTTGACGTATATTTTGATCTAATTGTGGTAATTGTAATTCAATATTTGGTGTTAAATTTAATATATCAATTTTATTTGATAATAATTTATTTTTATCATCTTTCATTATCATACCAATTTGTGCATCAAAACCACCTTTTAAACCAACATAATCTTCAACCTGTTATTAATAAAAATAAAATAAATATCCTATAATTATTTTTTAAATATCAAAAATAACTTACAGCAACTTCTTCATAATCTGGTCTATCTGGAGCTGGTGCAAGACGTCCATGACCTTGTCTATGACCACCTAATGCACCATTACCATTATTACCACGACGTTCATCAATTAAAAATATTTCAGTCAATACTATTAATCCAAATACAGCAAAAAACATAACAACAAGCATAAATGACATATTTGCTCTTTCTTTATTAACACCAGCATTTCCACGTATTGATCCACCATTACCAATACCACCACCACGTCTTGTACCCATTTTTGATGATGAAAAATATCTAAATAATTTATACAAATGTATTAATAAATATTTTTTATAATTTTTTATTTATTATTTTATTATTATTTTTTTCATTACCTACGTGAATGCTCAATTTGTTGTTCAACAAGTGGACGTTAACTTTTTCTATAATAATAATTGTTATCATCAGTTATCTACATAGTTAGTTAATTGTTCAAGTAAAAATTGATAATAAATTTGTTAATAAATAATAAAAATACTAGTTTTTTATATTAAAATTGCTAACTGACTTTATTTATTATTGTTTAGTTTTTTTTTAATTATTATTCTATTCAACAATGACAATTTTAAGGTTTAAAAAATTACCAAAAATTGATAAATTTATTTAAACAAATACATCAATAATATTAATAATTTAATTTGATAAAAAAATTGTAAAAATATTTAACAAACATTAATTATTTGAATGATTTAAATAAATAATTATTATAATAAAAAATGATAATTATTATTCAAATTTAATTAACAATATAATTATAAAGATTTATAAAAATAATAAATTGTTAAATATAATTTACGTCATTTGTTTTTCTTATTGTATTTCTTTATTTAATAATAAAATTATATTTATGTCATGACCTCACTAAATTATTCAATACCTTCAACTGTCTTTGTATCTTTCTAAGAAAAAAAATATATAAAATCAATTGAACATTTTACAATACAATTTTATGATTATCATCCAAGTATTTTAAATAATCCAGGAAAGCATCTTTATTTAAAGAAATTTTTTTGTTTTTTGTTTTTTGACTTTGACTACTTGAGGAAATATTTTTTTTTTATCAAGACACACATTGGATCGATATAGGTCTGTAAACTATAAATATAATCCAACAAGTCAAATAAATATTTATAAATATCACTGTGTTTATTTTAATTGATGACTAATTAATTGTTATTAAAATAACAGAAAAAATAATATTTTTTTATTGTTTATAATACTTACAAGATTTGTTTTTTTGATGATTTTTTATTGGAATTAAATTTTTTATTATTAAAATCACATTTTAATTTTTTATCCATTTTTTTTTTCTTCTTTTTAAACACTTATCACATCACCATTCAAAAATTATATTTAAATAATAAATAATCAATTGAATTGTTAAGATAAATTATTTAAAAATGTATATGTTTTATTGTAAAAAAAAAAAATTTCTTGTTGTTAGTGATTGAAAATAATTCTTTATACTGCACATAAATTTTTTAAGTATATTTCATCAGCGCAAGCGTCATCACAATTTACTAAAAATCGATTGATTCAAAACTCCCCCTTTGATAAAAATAAAAAAAAAATATATTTTATAAACTTTGAAAATACTTTACTTAAAAAAATTTTATTTTATATAAAAAAACAAAAATGTAATTTGATTCTATTAAAATTTTCACTAAGAAAAATTAAGATTATCATCAAAAATATTTGTCAATAAATCAAATGAATTATCATCAATATTATTATTTTTTTTTTCATAAATAATATCAGATTTATAAACACATGAAATTGGTTTTAATTTTTGATAATTATTATTAATTGATGGTTTAATATTAAGATGTTTATTTAAATAAGAAAAAACATCATTTTTATTTTGTAAACTATTAAATATTGTACGTTGATATTTAGGTATTATTTTTTCAAGCATAAATACTAAATGATGATGCATTGTCATAAAATTAGTTGGTATTATTTCAGTAATATCAATCCAATTTTGTACACATGATAATGGTGTTGTATTAACACCACTAAATAATGCTGGATTTGTTAGTAAACCATTAGCAACCATAATACCATTTGATTTTGTTGTATTCCATAAATAATTTGCTTCATCAAGTGTTTTAACATCACCATTAGCAATTATTGGTATATCAACTGTATCATTTATTAATTTTAATGCATCAATATTAATTGGTTCTTTTCTCATTTGTGGTGTTCTAGCATGTACTGTTAAAAATGATACACCAGTTTTTTCTAATATTTTACATAATTCAATTGTTTTATTAATATCATTTAATATACGTATTTTAACTGATACAGTAAATGGTGAATTAATTTTATTACGTACTTGAAGTACAAGATCACGTATTAATTCTGGTTTATTTAATAAATCAACACCATATCCATCTTTTATTGCCCAACGTTGAGGACATCCACAATTTAAATCAACTCCATTTGAATAACTAAATAGCAAATTAATTTTATAAGTAAATTATTTTATAAATTATTTATAATTTATTAACTTACGGATATATTAATTCAGCAGCATTTAAAAAATCTGATGTATTTTTAGCAGCAAATTGTACAACAAGTGGTTTATCATAATTATTTGTTGTAAATTCATTATTTCTTGCTTTTTCTGATTTAACAAATGAATCAGCTAATATCATTGGTGTAAAACAAATATCACAATTATATTTTCGTACAAGTTCTCTGAATGCTAATCTGTAATTAATTATATTAAATTTTATATGTTAATAATTAAATTTTTAAATGATAAATAAAAACTTACTTGCTGTATCTGACCATTGGTGCACAAACTTTTGTCATTTTTGGTTCATTTAAAATATCTACAATATTAATTGACATTTTTATTTTTATTTTTTTAATTAATTTATTTTATAATTATTTTATTAATATTAATATTATTATGACACGTGTCTTGTTTATATTTTTGAGAAATTTTTTATTGAATGTTTACTTTTATACTACTTGACTTTTGTTTACATTTTTTTTTTTTATGATATGGAGGTTAAGATTTTAAGAATTATTACGTGTTGCCATCTAGTTATGTAAGAATATAAATACAGCTCCATCTAGCTAATTATTTTAAAAGTCACTTGACAGTAAACAATCTGCCCCTTTTTTTTTTATCATTTTTTTTATCATTTTTTTTTTTTCGCCCTAAAAAAAAAGTAAATTTATAAATGTATGTGTGATTAGTAATTGCATCAGTGTGTTTAGTATTTCTTCAATATAAATTTGACATATAATGGATAACAATAATTATTTATAAATATTATTTCTATTTTTATAAACAAAAACAAGTAATTTTATAAAAATAAAAAATTATATTTTAATAAAAAGTTTGTTAAATAATCAAAATTATTATACAATATAAGTATATATAAATATTATTTTTTAGTGAGTGTACATTTTTTATCAAGTGATAGTGTATAAAAACTTGTCGGTTATATTCTCTCAATTTTATTTTTATTTTTTTTTATTTTTTGCAATCGAGATTGCCATACGTCATTGAGCTCAATTTGTAATTGATGACTAAATTATTTAAATACAATACATATAATATTATTATCATTTAAATTATCAATACAATCACTGACATAATAAATAATAATAATAATAATAATAATAATAATAACAATATTATTTGACAGTGAATGAAACGTGATTAATTGTAGGGAAAAAAAAAATAAATTATTCCGCCATATTTAACAAACTTGTGACTCTTTTTGGAGGTGGTTTAACCCTATCCTCATTTCTCAATTCAACTTCCTCTTAATTTTTTTTTTTATATTATTATTATAAGTCTTAATTAATTTGTTGATTTTTTCATATGAAAATTTATTATTTAACTTTGATTGTTAGTTAATAATCTAAAAAACCATAATAATTGTTTTTTTTTTTAAATTTGAATATTTATTTATTAAATTGATTGTTTTATATATTTAAATTGAAAAAATGGTAAGTTGTTTTTGAAATTTTTAATATTAAAATAATAATTTGATATTTTAAATTGATTATTAATGTAATTTTAATTTGTTTTATTACAGAGTTTCTTTGGTTTTGGACAGTCTGCTGGACTTGAAATAATTTTAAATGGTGCTGATACAAGAAAAACAGCTGAAATTAAAACAGAAGATGGTAAAAAAGAACGACATTTTTTATATTATGATGGTGAAACAGTATCTGGAAAAGTTAGTAAATTAAAATAAATAATGAATTAATTTTTTAAATATAATTATTAAATTTTTATATTAATTATTTAATAGGTTATTGTTAGTTTAAGAAAAGCTGGTAAATTAGAACATCAAGGTGTTAAAGTTGAATTTATTGGACAAATTGAATTGTATTATGATCGTGGTAATCATCATGAATTTACAAGTCTTGTTAAAGAATTAGCAAGACCTGGTGAATTAACTCATAATACTGAATATTCATTTGAATTTGCAAATGTTGAAAAACCATTTGAAAGTTATACTGGTTCAAATGTACGTTTAAGATATTTTTTACGTGTTACTATTGTACGTAGATTGAGTGATTTAGTTAAAGAATTAGATCTTGTTGTTCATACATTAAGTTCATATCCTGATATGAATAATCCAATTAAAATGGAAGTTGGAATTGAAGATTGTTTACATATTGAATTTGAATACAACAAGAGCAAGTTAGTTGAAAATATATAAATATAATTATGATTATAATTATATTATTAATTAATTTTTTTATTTTAAATTATTATAGATATCATTTGAAGGATGTTATTGTTGGAAAAATATATTTTTTACTAGTCAGAATTAAAATAAAACATATGGAAATTGCAATTATTAAAAGAGAAACAACTGGTTCTGGTCCACATACATTTGTAGAAAATGAAACAATAGCTAAATATGAAATAATGGATGGTGCACCAGTTAGAGGTGAATCAATTCCAATTCGTGTATTTCTTGCTGGTTATGATCTTGCACCAACAATGCGTGATATTAATAAAAAATTTAGTGTTAGATATTATCTTAATCTTGTTCTTATGGATGAAGAAGATCGTCGTTATTACAAACAACAAGTAAGTTTAATAATTTAATAGATTATTATATAGAAAAATATATAATTTATTTATATATTTAAATATAATTTTTTCTTTTTAATAAAAAGGAAATAACATTGTGGAGAAAAGGTGAAAAAAGTAGAAAATCACAAACAGCATCACCACATTTACCATCACATTTAGTATCAGCTGAAACTGGTTTTCCACAAGGTGCAGCAATAAATGGTCCACCATCATTACCTGAAGGTACTGAAGAAACTGAAAATAATGGAAATAATATAAATGATGATAATACACCACCAATTGAAGGCATGACTCGTGAAGAAGGTGATGGTGAAGGTGAAAAAGAAGATATAAATCCCGAAAGTCAATGAGTGCAAATATTATAATTATAATTAAATAATCTACATTTTAAAAACAAAAAAAAAAAAATATACAATTTTAATAAACACAATTAAAAAATCATTAAATATAAAAATTAAAAAATTAAATTCGAGCAAAAATAAGCAAAACAAAATGGATTTTTTTTTTTTTTTTTTAATTTTAATATCGTGGTTTTTTTTTCGTAATCAAAAGTGTTTTGTATATAATACAGCAGTATTTTGCTGATAATTAAAACCTGATAAATCATAAAAATAAATAAAATATATATATATTTAATTAAATTAAATTAAATACCAGCTTGTTGCTGAAAATAAATAAATAAGAATATCTGTTATTTGGGTATGATTGCCAATTTGATAGCTCTTTTTTAAACGTCAAATGAAATTTAATAAAAAAAATTATAAATGTAAATATACATAAATAAAATAGATAATTATACATTAATTGCTAAAATGAAAAAAAAAATATATCCATAAAATTTAACTGATTAAAAATAAAATTAAAACTGTTTATTTTTTTTTTATTATTTTTTTTAAAATATTTTTTTATTAACTGAAATATTTTTGACAAGGTTAAATAATAATTTTTATTATTTTACAACAATATAAAAGTAAATTTTTTTTAAATTTAAATTTTTCAAGTAATAAAAATCAAAATAATAGTTTTTTTTTTTTTTATTTTTCACATTTTTACAATATTATATAATCATGTTGATTCAATTTTACTGTGGGTCAAGTTAAAAGTCATGGCTAAATTAATTTATCGAACAAATAAATACCCTGTTTGTATACATAATGTTTTTTATATTTAAAGAAAAATAATAATAATAATTAATAATAATAAATATACAAAAAAAAAAATAATATAAAATGACAAAATAGACAGTTGTGTTTCTTGATGAAAAAATAATAATAAAATAACAAGCACAAGTGCATCATAATCATTAATCAGTTCCGCAAGTGAACTAATGTTTTTTTTTTTTTTTTTGTTGCTTAGAATTAAATAAACATAAAAAAAAAAAAAAGGAATAATAATAGAGATTGTTTTCCTGGTGAAGCAACAACAAAAAAAAAAACTATAAAAAATTAGATAAAAGATAAACCTGATGATTTTTTAATTTTTTAAAAAATTTTTATTTACACGATCAAATTATATGAACTTTTTAAAAATTATTTATCATTTTTAACTGTCATTTATTATAGTTATTTAATTATGTCAAAGAAAGAAAATTTTCCAATAAAAAAAAAACAATTTATTATATTAAAAATAAATTTATAAACAAAATTATTAATTAAATTTTATTTTTTAATTATTATTTTACATGTCAATATTGTAAATATATTAATTCGATATGCAAATTAATTGTATATGTCTCATTATGTTTAAAAAAATATATATACATGCTTGAAAATTTATAAATAATATTTACGATTTACATTTGTTTTATAATTTTTATAAAATTATTTATATTTTTTATATTTAAAAATTTATTATTTCAATGGAAAATGATATTGATGGTTTGTTTTTATATTTTTTAAAAAATATATTAATTAATTTTTATTTATATGATTTTTAAATTATAATATTCAGAGATTAATAAAGTCATTAATAATGACAATGATGGAAAAAAATTATCATCACCAGTTGATTTAAATTTGGCAAAAATGAAAGTATTAAATTTACCATTATTATTGTGGAATAATTATGAAATAAAACCAAGAAAAATGAAATTAACAAATACTGGAAAAACAGGTAAAATTAAATTATAAAATTTATGTTATTTATTAATAAAAATAAATATTATTATTTTCAGTTGTTTTAAATATAATGTGGCCAAATAATAATGCATATATTTCATCAGGTCCTTTCAAAGATAATTATGAATTTTCACAGATACATTTTCATTGGGGTAAAAATGAAATGATTGGAAGTGAACATTCATTTGATGGATCAAGGTAAAAAACATTAATGTGTAATTAAATATATAATAAATTAATTAAATTAATTAATTTTTTTTATTTAGACAAGCAATGGAACTTCATGCTGTACATTTCAACAGTAAATATAAAAATAAATTAAATGCAATTAAAGAACCAGATGGTATTGTTATAATTGTCTACGTATTTAAGGTAAATAATAAAATATAATAATACAATTTATATTTAAATATTATAATTATTTTATAATTCACAGTTACAATCAACATCAAATGATAATTTAAATATTATTATTAATTCATTAAATTTAATTCAAGATCCTGACTCATCAATTCGTATTAATCCTGAACCAATTGTTAATATTTTACGTCCATTTTATGATGATTATTTTTTATACAAAGGAACATTAAATATTAATAATTATGAACGTGAAATTATTTGGATTATTAGTAGAATACCAATTGGTATATCAATTAATCAAGTTTCACAATTTCGTAATATTTATAATAAAAATTTAGATAAAATTATTGATAATTGTAGAATTATTGATGATAATATTATGAATAATCAAATATTTCATATTTGTCCATCTGGTTATAATTATTCATCACTTTTAAAATTACCCAGTTGATTAAAATAAAATTAAAAAAATATCTTTATTTATATTTATATTTTATTTTTTACGTCTACGACGACGTTTATTTCTTTGTTGTACAAGATCACAATCAGGATAAATTAATGAACAATCAGCACCACCAAGACCAAGTACAGATGCTTTTATTGATTCAAACATTGTTGGCCATTTTGATTGTTTTATAATTCTACCAGAAACCCAACTCATTCCCAAGCTGAAAAAAAATATATATTATAAATTATAAATTATTATTTAACAATATATAATTATTAATTTATAAAATATAAAAATAAAAAAAACCTCCAAACTGGCATCCATATTCTTTGAGCAGTATTTGTATTTTTAGAATATTGATTATCACGACACAATGTCCATCTTAAACATTTACCATTATCAATATCAGATACCATAACAGCTTCAATTGATTGTAATACACGATGTGATAATTCATTGAGTTCATTATTATCTTTATATGAAAATTTTGATGTTAATGTATCTCTTTTAAATCTTGTACCTTCAGCAGAACTAACTGTTGTCATTTGCATTTGAGGATTCTAATAAATATAAAAAATATTATAATAAATAAAATTATTTTATAATATTTATAATTAATTAAATTAATTTTATTACTGCAATTGTCATTAATAATTGTATAAGAAATAATCCAAAAGCTAAAAATGCCAATGCTGTTAATGCAATTTCAAAAAAATCTTTAATTGTTAATTCGCCTTTACTACTTTTCCATTGTTCTGCTGTTTGCCAATATTCTTCTTCATCATGATGACTTGATTCATGATAATCATGTTCATCTTGTATTATTGGTATTATTTCACCATGAGGTATTGATGAAGGTTGATGTCGTTGACTACCATAACTTCCATGTCCAGTTGGTGATTCTATTGATAAATAATTTATTTATTTAATTAATTATTTATTAATATTTATAATAATATTAATTACCTTCATAATAATCAGAACTTGGTCCCATTTTATCTGGTGATATTGGTGCTGGTACAGCATAACCAGTAACATCACCATCAAAATCATCAAAACCATATGGTTTTTTTTTCATTCCAATTCTTTTATTTATTTTTTTTTTAGGCATATAATGACGATATATATCATTTAAAGTTGTTGTTCTTTATAAAATTAAGAAATTAATATTTTTTCTTTAAATAATAATAATTTTATTTAATATATATTTACCTTTGAAGCCAATCTTTATATTTACTACTTCCTTCATCTGATAATAATTTATCATGAACAGTTACATTATCATCACCTAAAAAATCTGGTATTGAATTCATTGATGATGAATCTTCAAGTCTTTTAACACGTATTGTTTTAACATCACGAAATATTTCTTCAGCCATAAAACCATGACAAAGATATTCATTCATTCTTTTTCTTTTTTTAAAAAATTAATTATAAAATTTAATATTATTTTTTATTTAGAAGATTATTTTCTATATTTTACCTGTGATAATTCATTTTATTGAATGCTTCTTCATAACTACCATCAATAGTAATATTATCAATTTTATTACTATCAGATATTTCATAGCTTTTATTAAATGTATCAAAAAAAAATGTACCAGGTAATAAATCAACTGATAATATATCTTCTTTTGATACACAAAAATCATTTCCATCATAGTAACAATTTTCACAATTAATATAAATAAATAGATAATTAATTATTAATAATAATATAAACATTATATAAATATATTTATTCTGTTTAGTTTTTCTAGCAACAACTAAAGAAAATAATCAAAATCATGGTCAACATGTTACAGTGACATGCACATGAGTGTGATAATTGTCAAATCCGTTATACATAATTATTTTTTACCGCAAATAATTTTTTTTTTTTTCACTTTTCTTGTTCAATTATTCTTTTTTATTATTATTTTTATAATTATGAAATGACCATGAAAAAATCTGGCATTTGCATGGTCAGATGAATCATAGAAAAAATATTTCTAATCAACATATTAATGATATTATGCTTTTATAATTTAAAAAACACCCTTAAATAATTGCCCTGTAAATTTCAAGCATTTATCTTGATTTTTACTAATTTTTTAAAATTTTTTTTACAATTTCCAAATGAGTTTGAAAAAGTCGGACTTTTGCAAAGTCATACGGTTTTTAAAAAAAATATTTCTAATCAATATATTAATAATATTATGCTTTTATAATTTAAAAAATACCCTTAAACAGTTGTCCTGTAAGTTTCAAGTGTTTATTTAAATTATTTCCAATTTTTAAAAAAATCATTTTATCATTTCGAAATGGCCATTTGTTATTTTGTGGACAACGAAATCGATGACAAGTGTCATTTTTTATAAAAAGCTATTAAAATAATCATTACAAAAAATATCATATATATTTAAATCTGATAAGTCAGATAAAAAAAAATTAAAAAAAAAAAAATTCAATGTTTGAAAAGTATCATATACCCACATGTAAACAAATCAAAAATTTAAAACTAAAAAAACTACCCCTATCATCAATTTCTAATTTTATTTTTTTGCTTCAAAAATATTCATATCTTATTAAATAATTTTTTTTTTTTATATAAAATTTGTTTTTTTAGCTTGTAGATTTTTTTCTATTTAAATTGTATATAAATGTACATTTTTTTTGTAAATTTTTTAAATTTTTTGTATATATTATTTATACGAAAAAGAAATCTGACACTCATGATTAAATAGACGTTTATTTAAACCACTTATATACGTGTTATGAATGTTTTAGATGAAATCGAGTGAGAATATTCAGTGTACGGGGCAAATGGGATATGAAGTGGATAGAGATGATGATGATGGGGCTTTTGTTCCCCTGGGAATTTTCTCACCTGTCTAATATCTTTTGGGCAAAAATATATATTATAATATACTTTCAACTCAATAAAACACAATATGAAAATATATATCATTTTTTTATATATCAAAGTATTTAATTTGCTGTTATTTTAATCAAAGATTATTTTTATATTTTCAACTAATAAATTAACAATTTCAATTGTCATTTGTTAATTTAAAATTTGACCAAAATGATTTTACTATTTTTTAATTTAATTAGTTTTTTTTTTTTTTTTTTTTTTAATTGAAAATATTATAATTTATTGTTATTGAATTTTTATTTATTTATTTATTTATTTTAAATATTGATTATAAATTTTTCTTTTTTAAATTTATATTTTTTTCATTTGATGTATTTTTTTTTGTTTATTATTATATTTATTTAAAGATAATTTTATGACGATCAACATGAGAAAAAAACACCGGGTGTTATATATATTTGAAAGAATGCTTTTCAATGTTGAATTGTTGGTGTACCACCCTCTCATATCAACCCTCTTTTCAGGTGTTTGATTGATGCTTTCAATTATACAACTGCGTGCAAAACTTATTATTTATCGTGAGTTTATTCATCCATTATAATTTTCACACCTCAAATAAAATTATTAAAAATGATAAATTAAATTTATATTTATATTTTATAATAATATTATCAATTAATGTTTTTTTGAATAATAATTAATAATTAAATTAATATTTATTTAAAAATTATTATAAATATTTTTTATAAATTAATTTATAAATTTTAAATAATTAAAATATATTTTTATAAAAAGTATTATACAAATTGACGAAAAAAAAAATATTATTTTTATTGGAAAATTATTTTATTTGTTGTGATGATAAAATTAATTGTACAAATATTTTTTATATATATACTTATATATTTTAATGTGATTTTAGAAAAATATAATTTACAAAGAAGGCGGGTTTTATAGACACCCCAATTTTGACATGCGCAATAATCAACCAATGAAAATATTTTTAAACAACCCTTAAAAAATTTTTATATTTATTTTAAAATATTATATATGAAAAATAAAAAATTTTAAATTTCAATTTTTTATTTTATTAATTATTTAAACAATTAATTTTATATTTTATTAATAATTATTTAAAAAGTTTCGATATATTATTAGATTTCAATTTTTAAATAGAAATAATGTAATAAAATTTTTAATATTTATTATCAATTTAATGAATTAATAAATTATATATTTTATAAAAAAAATTTCTTATTATTTATTAAATGCAAAAATATAAATTTTATTAAAAAGAAAAATAGTTATTTTTAAAGCAAAATAAGGGTAGTATTCAATCTGCTAATTTTTATGAATTTAATCAACAATAAACAATAAAATAAATAAAAAAATATTTATTATTTATTAAATACCAAATTGTTTTTTTTTCTAAAAAAGACAAAAATTTTATGAAAAGAAAAATAATTATTGATATATAATAAGGGTTGTATTAAAATTTCCATTTTTTAAAAATCCATGTAATAAACAATTTAAAAAAAATAAAAATATCAATAAAACTAGTAAAAATAAAATTTAATTTTAATAGAAAAATATATAAATAAGATAAATAATAATTTTCAGGTAAAATGGGGGATGTTACTGTAATAATAAATAGTGGGGATGAGATCAGGGTGGCCAGAAACATCGAATGGACCATAAACACGTGCCACCTGTCATATTTATTTCTGATAGAAGATTAGTTGTAGATTAGCTGGTGACAAGACAACTTCAATAAAATATTAAAATAAAAAATTTATAAATTTAAATAATTAATTAAATAAAAAAAATTAAATTAATATTTAATTTATAAATTATTATAAACATAATTAATACATAAACAATTTAATTATGTATTATTAAAAATTCAATTTTTCAAATTACAAAAAAACAAGTGTTTATTATTTATTTATATTATATTAATTTTAATGATACATATATTTAAATGACATTGTGCAAAATGAATATTATAGAAGAAATAAATAATCGTAGTAATTTTAGCGAATCATCAAGTCCTTCAAATGAACCGACGGGTTATCAAACAGATTCAAGTGTTGAAAGTATTGAAGATCAAAAAGTTAAAAATTCATTAAATCAAATATCAAGTGCATTTACAATTGACAGTATACTTGGAAATGATAATAAAAATAATCATAAAAATATTGATAATAAAAATATTAATAATGATACATTTAAAAATAAACATGAAGAAATTAATAATTTTTTTGTAAAACCAATACCAGTTACAGCAAATTCAAGAACATTTTGTGATTTACGTGAGTAGAAATTATTAATTTTAATTATTTTTTATATTATTATAATATAATTTTTCATGATGATGATGATGATGATGATTGTTTTTTTTAGATCCAAGTGGAATTTATACAAGTGAAGGAATTAATTATCAAGATGGAAATTCAGATAATTCTGGATATTCAGCAGCATCATTGGCATCAGCATCACTTTTATACAGTAGTTGGTTTAATCAATCAAAATCATCAAATCAGTTGTTTGGATTACAGGGTAATTTATTTATAATAAAAAATTTTTTTTGATGAAATATGAATTGTAGAAATTTACAGTAAAATATAAAAGTATTATATAAAAATTAATTTAATTATTGATATTTTTGATAATTTAGTTTATAAATTATTTTAAAAAAATTATTAATTTGTTTATTTTTGTTTTTTTTTTTCAAATGAAATTGTTGATGTTTTTTAAGGAAAATTTTTATTTATCTGCAATATTATTATTGTTTATTTTTTATTTTATTTTTTTTGAAGGGTAAAATGATGATTAAAGGCGAGAAAATATTGTAAGATCGTTTATAACTCATCACAGTTGGAAAAGTTCTATTCACATGAACAATAGACGAGGGTTATAAATGCTATAAGATAAAATAAAAAATAAAAAAAATTGGATATTAGAAAAATTTATACTAACGGTTTTATAACACGCGAATTCAACATTAACACTTTTATTTTATTTTCACCCCAAAAGTATTTATAAAACTTGATATTAAACGCCCATTTTTAGAAAATATATATAGAAAAAACATTCTAAAATAAAATATATATATATATATATAATTTTATTGTGAAAATATATATCATTTTTTTTTTTTATTTTTTCTTTCATTTAATTGTATGTAATCAATTATTTATCTCAAGGTATATCTGTCATTTTGTTAGGTGGCCATTTATAAGCATTCATTTACTAACCATATCTCGTTAAAATGCTAATTGATAAAACAAACTCGTAAATCTTGTTCCGGTCCTCACTTTGTCATTTATTTTATTTTTTTTTATTTTTAATTTATTTATTTTTCCCAACTATTCATAATATTATTTATTCATAGAATATAAATTTCCAAGAATTAAAATGTTATATACATTTAACATTAATTTTTTGGCAAATTTTAATTTTTATGTTAAATCAAAAATAAATAATTTAAATTAATAATTTATAAAAAAATAAATTAATTAAATAAATTTTTTGTTAATTAAAATTATTAATTTTGTTTTAAATATAATTTTTAATAAATATTTTTAAATAATAAGTTTGTAGTTTTTTTTTTTTTTTTTTTCTCCTCGTAATAGTATTATGAATGAAATTGTTTTTTAAAACCGGTTTTTTTTTTCTCTTTCTATTTTGCGTTACCCCCAGTTTATTCCTGGAAAAATATTGGCCCACTTTTAATTCCAAGAAAAAAAAGGTCCCTTTAAATTTTTACTGACCTACATATTTATTTTTCAAAAAAAAAAATATTTTTGTTATTTAAAATACTCATATTTTATTTTATTAAAATTAAAAAATACATTTTTATATTTTTTTATTTTTCATACTTTTTTTTATACTAATTAAATATTTACTATTTTTATTTTTATTTCAAAATTATATTAACTATTTAATTGTCATAATAATTCATTTTAAAATTACCAATTAATTAAATTTTAATTAACGTCTTTTATTATTGTTTTTTTTTTTTTTTTCCATACATCATTGTGCTATAAAAATATTTAAAAAAAATACTGTATTTAAAATAAAAATACAGACTTTCAGGTGAAAAAATTTTTAAAAAAATAAAAAATATATTCAACAAAGAAAAAAGCCTCATAAAAATGTTTAAGGTCTTGGTCAAATAGACGAGAGATCTGATTGTTTACTGTGTCTGAATGAACACTCACAAGTTAATTGTCAAGATAAATAATAAAATAATAAAAAAATATAAAAAAAAAGAGGTGTCAAAGTGATCATTCCTTTGGTAAAACATTATTATCTTTAAACGTTAAAAACAAGATGAAACAAATAAAAATATAAAAATAAATAAATTTAAGTTTCTTTGGATTTGAAAATACGTTTCAGGGCTTAAAATAAATATTTATTTTTACGTTATTTTAAATTGTTTCGTAATTTTTTTTTTTTTATATATAATATACTGACAATGAACTTGTTAAATAAACAATTTCAAAATAAAAAATAAAAAATACATGTGCATTTACGTGACAACGATAATGGTAGTTAAACATTAACAAATATATTATCTGTTATTTTTTTTTTTTTAATATTAATAATAATTATTAATTTTTTTTTTTTTAATATTAATAATAATTATTAATTTTTTTTTTAGCACCAAAACCAAGTGGAAGAAGATCAAGAAAACCAGGTGTTGATAGAAAACCACGTCAAGCATACAGTGCAAAACAACTTGAAAAACTTGAAGCTGAATTTAAAGTAATAATAAAAAATATTATTAAAAAAAATAATAATATATTTTAAATAATAATTTAATTAAATTTTTCATATTATTTTAAAGGTTGATAAATATCTGAGTGTCAATAAAAGAATGGAATTATCAAAATCACTCAATTTAACTGAAGTACAAATAAAAACATGGTTTCAAAATCGTCGAACAAAATGGAAAAAACAATTAACATCAAGACTTAAAATAGCACAAAGACAAGGATTATTTCCACAAAATTATTTTACATCATCACAATATCCTCTTTTGCCTTATTATTCAAATCCTTTAATTTTTAATTCAAATACAAATGATACATCTTCATCACTTGCATCAACAATTCCAAATGAATCACTCATATCACCTGATTAAAATTTATAATTATTAATTAATAATAAATAAATATATTCAATATAATTATAATTGAAAAAAAAAACACGTGATAAATAAAATATATATAAATAAACAAAAAAAAAAAATTTATTCAAGTTTTTATATATATGTAAAAATAAAATACAAAGATTATTGATAATTCAATAATTATAATTTTCATATAAACAACTGTTCGATTTACTATAAAATATTTACATACAAAACAAATAATCCTTGAAATTAATTATACAAATTATCTTGTAGTAATGTTTCATTAATGAAAAATTAAAATAAAAATTGTTCAAATGTTTTTTAAATGTTAATTTTAGAAATAATGATTATAATTAATTTTTATTTACTTTTTTTTTTATATTTAATTAAATATAAATATTATTATAATTTAGATATTTCAATAAAATTAATTATTGGTTCATTAAGATTTTTTTTTTTTATTGGAATTATTAAACTAAGAATAGCACAAACTGTAAAAATAAAATAATAATCATTAAAATAAAAATAAAATTATTATTATTAATATTTATTTTTTTTTATTGTTAATTATTTACCTAATAATTGAATTGCTATGATGATAATAAGTGTTACACAATGATCATCAATTAAATAACCAAATAATGAATTTCCCATTAAAGCACCAAGTCGACAAAAAAATACTGATACTGCTGAAGCAATTCCTCTGTAATTTACATTTTAAATTATCAATAAATTTTGAATTTAATTTTAAGATTATTAATATATTATTACCTCAATTTTGTTGGATATATTTCAACAACAATACAAAGAATAATACAAGTACCAACTGATGTAAATGCTTCAAAAATACATGAAAGAATTAAATTTTGTAATGAAGATTTAACAAAAAATAAACCAATTGTTACACTCGATGCAATTGCACTTGATAAAACTGTAAATTTTAATTAATAAATTATAAATATTTACTTGATTTAATTATATATATTTACCTAAATAAAATTTATATCCAAGTTTTTCAATAAATATTGGTAACATTATACTGAGTGATATACAAGCAGCTCCCAAAATTGAAGTATGAAAATAAACATTTGTTGATATATTTATTGGACAATCATTCTGTAATTTAGAAAATAAATTTATAAATTAAAATATATTTAAATAATAAATTTAATAATAATAATAATATTATTTACCATATTAATATTTGTAAATTGTTTTTCAGATACACGACAAACACTTGCTGTTTCACCAGGATTATTATTTTCAAATATTGAAAAACGTTGAAATAATTCTGGAAACCAAAGGATCAATGCATAATATGATGAACCAAGACAATACATTATAATACAAACAATAATTGTTCTTAATAAAAATGGTGGTTTTAATAATTCAACAGCTTGACTACAAATTTTTAAAAATATATTAAATGTTTTTTCAGTTTTTGATGATCTTCTTGAATTAATAATACTCGATGGTGGATTTTTTAATATTATTGTTAAATAATTTAATCCATTATCTGTTAATTTTTTCTATAAATAAATAAATAAATTAAATTTATTAAAAAAAAAAAATATATATATATAATTAATAAATAATATATTTAATTTTAAAATACATACAAGATAATCATCAAATGTTTTTCCAGTATTTTCATAATGCATAAGCTCAAGAGTTTTTGATAATTTATCATAATTATTTGATTCAGCTAAATATTTTGGTGTTTCAGGAAATGTTAATAAACATATTGACATTAAAATTGATCCAAGTGAACAAATAAATATAAATAAATTCCAAGAATGATAAGAAATATAATTATTTTTATAATTTATATCAAGAGGAATTATTAGCCAACCAATAACTGTAAATAATTTTATTATATTTTAATTAATATTTTATATAATTATTATAAATTTATAATTAAATATTTATATTTTTTTACGTGGCATTGCAAGAAGACCAATTGACCAAGCACTTTCCATTGTTGATAATATTTTTTCACGTATTTTTGAAGCTTGAAATTCACCCAAATATGTAAATACAATTATACCATGTCCAGTTACACTTGAAATATTAATTAAAAAAATTTATAAATAAATTAAAATTTATTAAGTAATTAAAATAATGGATATTATAAAAATTACCAAAAACCACTGAAAAATTTTAAGATTATAAATATCCAGTAGTTTGGTGTTATTGATAATATTATTTCAAATAATCCATGAGTTATTAGAGATATTAAAAGTGATGATTTACGTCCAGCTAAATCAGCTAAACAACCCCAAAAATATGATCCAAATAACATACCTAAAAATTTTTTAAAAATTGTGTATAAATTTTTTAAATATTTGACTTGAAGTAATAAATTTAATTTTTTTTTTATTGATAAATTTTTTCAAATTAAGTTTCAATAGAATAGTATGATTATTTTTTAATGTAAAATAAAGATTTTAAATTTACCCAACATTGGTGATGAAGTTATACGACCCTTATCAATTGTCGTAAGATTAAAATCACATGCTGCTGATGGTAAAATAAGACCAACACTGCTAATATTAAATGCTGAATTTAAAAATATAAATCCACAAAGTAAAATTATTTTAATACTAAATTTACCAAAACCAGTTAAACCAACAGCCAATTCAATATCTTGTTCTTTAATTTCTATAAATTATAAATTAATAATAAAATTAAATATTTATTTATAAAATAAAAAATAAAAATATTACTTACGATTTTGATTTTTTGTAAATTCTGGTGACAAAACCATTATAATTAAAAATAATTATAAAATTTAATAAAAAATAATAAAATAGATTAATAATTTTTCTTGATTAAATTTTAGTTTAGTTAAACACTTGAACAATATGAACTAAATGATGAAAAAAATAAAATTTTATCAAGTTGACAATGAGCAATTAAAATATGTCAAAAATATTTGTTTAATTTTTTAGAATTTAAATGATGAAATTTTTATTTATTATATCAAGTCCTTCATTGTTTCTTATCTTGACTATTATACTACGTATTATTTTAATATTTAAAAAATATCTAAACTCATAATGTCAATAGACATATTTAAATTTTAGTTGCGAGAAAAAAAAACAAAAAAATAGATAAGAAATCAGTTTTTATTTGGATTGTCTAGACGACATAAATTTATTTGAAACTTATTAAAAAATTATAATATTAATTTAACAATTTGTATTTAAAAAAATAATAATTGTAGTTTATAAAAATATATATTTTATTGATGTATATATTTTTTAAATGATTTCTTAGTATCAAAATAATTAATAGAAATATTTTTATAATTGAACATAAAATGTATGTATTTATATATAGAAACATAAGTAGAATAAAAAAAATAATATATTTATATTTATAATATTATTATAATAATTAAAATTAAATTGTAATAATTATGGTTCAATAGTTAAAGTTGTATCAATAGTTTGTTTTTGACTGAGTTCTTTTTCTCTTTTCATAAATGCTTTTTTGGTTTTATGAATTGGAACAAAAAATCCAACAATTCCAGCAACTAAAAATTTATATTTTAAATTAATGTTTGATTTAGAATTTATTGTTTAATTGTTATTAATTTTATTGATATATAAATATAAACTTACTGAGTAAATGCGTTCCAATAAGAGCAATAAGTGGTACACAATAATCATCAATAAGATAACCGACAAGTGAAATGCCAATAAAAGCTCCAATTCTACCAATAAATGTTGCAAATGCAGATGCAACGACTCTGAAAAAAAATATAATAGTCAAATTAATTTTAAAAATAAATGATCCTGGTAAATAATTATTTCCAAAATAAAATAAAATATCATTTAGCAAAGAATTTAGTTTATAAAAAAAAAAATTATAAAATTAATAAAAGTATATATAGTAAAATATAAATCCAATAATTTGATGATTATTTAAAATTTCTAAAAAAAATAATGATTAATAAATAAATGAATATTAAATTTAATAATTTATTTATATTTTTTTTTAGTTTAAATTTACTTGAAATAATTTGTATTTTAATTTTGATATAAATTAAAAATTAATTAATTAAAAAATAAATTAATTAGTCATTTTATTTTAATAACAAAAAATGTTGTTATTATTATTAATTATTATTAATTTAATTTATATTTTTATTTTTACATATTTTCATTTATTTATTCATTTCATTTTGTTTTTTTATTTAAAAATATCATTTTATCATTCAACAAATTAATTATTATTTTTTTTTAAATATTTACCTAATATTTGTAGGATACAGTTCAACAAGCATACACATAACAATAGTAATTGATATTGAAGCAAGTGCCTCAAAGAGACATGATAAAATTAAATTTTGTGTTGAGTTTTCAACCAAAAATAAACCAAAGGCCAAAATACTTGCCAAAAATGATGCACCAACTAAAAAAAAAAAAAAAAAAACAAATAATAATATGAATTAAATATTATAATATTAATCAGTTGAATAATAATAGTCAAAAAAAAAAATGTTTACTAAAATGTAATTTGTATCCAAATCTATCAACACATAATGGTAACCAAAGAGCAACTGGTACACATGCAGCACCAACAATTAAATTATGTGAAAATACTCTTGGATTAAGTGTACTTCTACAATTAGTAAAATCATTTTCAACAATCTAAAATTAATTAAAAAAAATTATTATACACATATATAAATTATAAAAATTAAATAATAAAATAAAATAAAAAAATATCTTACTGTTGTTGCATTTTTTGAATACAACATTGTTGATACTGTACAAACAGATGCTGATTGACCTGGATATTGTTCTTCAAATATTGCAAAACGTTGAAATATTTCTGGTAACCAAAAAACCATTGTAAAATATGATGATGTTATACAATATGCTGATATACACATTAATACTGTTGTTTTTAAATATGGTGGTCTCATTAATTCTTTTGTTTGTTTTAAACAATTTTTTAATATTTTACTAAATGGTTTTTTAATTGGTACTGTATCTTGACTATTTAATAAATCATCTAATTCTGGATTATGTAAATTTTTTATTCTTTCCTGTATAATAAAATAAAAATATAATTTTACATTTTAAATGATAAAATTTTTTTCAAATATAAATATTTACCACAAAATCTTGATGATTTTTTCCAGTATTTTCTCTATACATTTGTGATAATATTTCTAATAATTTTTTACGTTGTCCAGTTTCAGCAAGATATTTTGGTGTTTCAGGTAAAAATACAATCCATAATGCAATTAATGGTGCTAATATTGCAGCAACAAGTACATAAATATTCCATGAATTAAAAAAAAAAAATGTATCACTGTAATAACTTATTTCAAGTGGAATTATAATCCATCCAAGACCTTAAAAAATATATTTAATTTTATATAATTAAAAAATTAATATATTTTTAATTTATTATTTTTTTACCAGCTACTATCATGAGACCAACAGCCCAAGGCATTTCCAACCAACTTAATACACTATCACGATATTTACACGGTTGAAATTCACCAATATAAGTGAACATTAAACTCAGTTGACCACTCAAACTAATCATCATGATCATCATCATCATTAAAAAAATATAAATAAAATTTAGAACAAAAAACAACTTAAAAAATAATAATTTTTATATATATTTTTTTTTTTTTTTTCTTTGATAATATTTTATAAATTAAAAATATTATTTAAATTGTCAAATTTATATAAGAAAAATTTTACAATATAACTTACCCAAAACCAGAAAAAAATTTAAGAAATAAAAATCCATAATAATTTGATATAATTGAGCTTAAAATATCAGCAAAACCTTGAATACATAAACTCGATATTAAGCCAACTCTTCTGCCTTTCATATCAACTAAATTACCCCAAAAATATGGTCCAAATATCATGCCTAAAATAAAAATAAAAAAATATATTATATTTTATAATTTAATTAATTATTATTTTAATAATTACCTGCAACTGGCATCATGGCCATACGACCTTTTGCTATTGTTGACATTTTAAAATCACATGCTGCTGATGGTAACACAAGTCCAACTGAACCAAGACCAAAACCAATATTCAAACTAATCAATGAAGTTACAAGAAATATTTTCCAATTAAACCATCCAAATTCTATATATAAAAAATATAAATATTATAATAACACTTGATTAATTTAATTTATAATTTTTTTTTTATACCAGTTTGATTAACAGCATTTTGTGCAACATTTTCATTTATTTTACCAGCTATTTCTTTACTTTGTAAATTCATTATATTATAATATAATTATCAGCTATAATTAACTATACAAATTTATAATAATAATAAAAAAAAAAAAAAAAAAAAAAAAAAACTAGTCGCTGTTGAGCGACTACGAAAAAAAAAAATAAACTGATACTGCACTATCGTCTTTCAAAAGTTGTTGACGTACTGAGCCAATCAAACAGCCAATCACTTTTCTAGTATTCTTTTTATTCGTATATATTAATTTTATTAATATATTTTATATAATTTTTTTTATTATATTAAAATCCAACAAGACTTGATGTAAATATTAAGCATGACGATAAATAACAACTTATCTTATCTTAAATATCTTTTTTGTGTTTTTTTTTTTTTTTTAATATCTAAACAATTATTTTTAATTTTAATTTATTGTTAGAATATTTTATTTATATATTTAAATATAATTTTATATATTATTATCACTGAAATGTATTGAACAAGTGATGGAAATAAATTAAACTTTTGATAATTGTTATTGTCACTGTCTTGTTAATGTATATTTATATTATTTTTATATGTTTATTCAAATAATAATAATGACATAATCATCATTAATTTATTTTCATTTAAATTCCATTTTATTTTATTTAAACTAAATAAATATATATACATATTTATTTGTCTTTATTATTATTTATTATTGACAATTGACATTCGTTGACTGTCAAATTTTAAAATACATTTTTTGTTTTTTTTTTTTTTATATTATTGATCTATTATTTAAATCAATATATATTTTTTAATAGTAATACAAAAATTTAATAATTAAATAATGTAGAAAAAAAAAATTTTTAATAAAAAAAAAATACAATTGATATTTTAAATTGAACTTGAACAATTTTGCATCAAACTAATCATAATTTTAAATAAAATATATATAAATATTTATCATTTAAAATAAATAAAATTTAATATTTAAATTAATTTTTTTTTCCATTGTAAATAATATTTAATAAATTATTATAAATTACCTTTTTTTATGTAATAATTACACTTATTTTTTATAAATATTTAAGATAAATATTTTAAAAATTAAATTATAAATCATAGAAATTATTATTCAATTGTAATTTGAGATATTACTTAGCAATTATATGATAAGAAAAAATAATAATAAACAATCGTATTGTTAGTGATGATCATGTTACTATTAAATATCTCATAAAACAACAACATTTTGCTTATTTATTTTATTTTTTTTTTCAAGGTATTTAACTCATAAAATAAAACACAAAAAATATTTAATTAAAAAAAATTCTGTAAAACATTTTAACTATTTTAATTTAAATATTAAATTATTTTTATTAATTTTAATGATAAATTTTGTGTCTTTGGTGTTAAATATTTTTAACTAAAAAAAAAAAAAAAAAAACTGCGTCATTAAACATTTGTACAAATACTTTTAAAAATTATTAAAAAAATATTTAAAAAAAAATATTAAATATTTGTAATTATTATAATTTTAATTATTTTTATTTTTCTAATTTTTTTTTCATGATAAAATTATTTTTTCAATTATTGTTGTTAAAAAAAAGTCGTAATTTATTTTATTTATTTTTAATTGATTATAATGATAAAATTTTATGTTAAACGATAAATAAATTTTTTTTGATTGTTTAAAAAACTATTTAATGAATAATTTAGTTATTAAAAATTTTAGTCATAAAAATTTTAATGTTTAGTTATAAATAGAGCTGACAAATCATTTGATATTTAAAACCAATGTAATTTTAAACTTGTCATTTTAAAAATTTAATGTTATTTAATAAAAATATATTTTTTTATTAATCAATTTTAATGCAAATGTATTTTTATATATTTTAGTTTGTAAAAATAATTATTAAAAATGATGGATAAAATTTTTAAATATAAAACACGAGTTACTTAAATTTTGACTAATAAATAAATTTAAATTAATTAATAATTTGATAAAAGCCCTCATATGATGTCATTCATGTGTCATAATATTTTTTTAAATAAATTTAAAAGTGTAAGTATTTAAATTATCTTTAATTTTTTTTTATTGAAATGACGTTCAGAATAAGAAAGTAAAATATTACGTGGCCTACTTATCACTCCCCAAAAGCTAGTTTATAATATTTTTTTTTAATAATAAATAATTTTTATAATGGCTTGAAATTTTTTCTACAAATTAACCATATTAAAAATTAATTGTTTAAAAAAGTTTCAACAATTTTTAAGCATCTGTTTGTTTTTAAAAAATTATTTAACGATTGAATATTTTCAGTTTGCACGAACAGTCAATCCTTTAAATTAACGTAACAATGTTTTTTTTTTTTTTCTACAATAAATAATGCTTATTTTAACTTGAAATTTTTTCTAAAATTTTCTAATATTAACAACTAATTGTTTAAAAAATTTCAATAGTTTAGATACATCCTTTTTTTAAAAAAAAATTATTTACTAATTGAATATTTTTAACTTAAGATATATGCAAAAATTTCTAATAATTAAATATAAATAAAATACTTAATTATATTTTTATTTTAAAAATTTTATTTATTTATTTAAACTTATAACAAATAACAGATTACAACAATTTATTAATAAAAATAATATATATATTTATATATTTTAATAACAATTATTTGTTTATAAATTTTTTATCAATAAAAAATTTATATTATTGTCTTAAAATTGTGCGACAAATTTTAATAAAATATATTTTAAATTTTTTTACAATAAATGAATGTGATGATAATACAATTATAATTTTAAATTAATAACTAATTAAGTCTAGAATATAAATGTATTAATAAATACTTATTTTCTAGACTATCACACTCTCAAGTTTTTTTTAAAATTTTTTTTTAATTTTTTTAAATTTATTTATCAAAGCAAAAATATAATTATTAATTACTTGTAATAAATTGTTATTAATAATAAATTTATAATATATATTTTAAATTTTTTCTATTTATTAATTAAGTAAATATTAAGTACGTGTATTATATAAAAATACTCAGACCATTTTGAGCGAATACGAGATCTGTAATTTACATGTTTTTTATAATTTTTTGGTATTTTATTTTAATCTCAATTTTTTTTTTTAAGATTAAAATTTATTAATAATATAACTAATTAATTTAATCCAATGTATCTTTGCCAGTTTTTGGTAACTGTGTTGATAAAATACCACAAACTAGATAAAAAATAAAAATAAATTATTTAATAAATTCATTGTAATTTTAAAGCTATATATATATATTTTTTTTTTCATATAAAAATTTATAAAACTTACTGAATAAAAATACTGCAAATATAACAACTGGTACAACACAAGCAAGATCAATAAGATAACCAAATAATAAGTTACCAACAAGTGCACCAAGTCTTCCCATTGTTAATGATAATGCTGCAGCCATGACCCTTTGTTGTCAATAAAAATAAAAATAAAAATATATAATTATAAATAAAATTTTAATAATAATAAAATAATTTTGTTTATTAAAATTTACCTGAGATTTGTTGGAAACATGTCAACAATAACACAATAAACTAATGATATTCCCAATGATGTAAGAGCTTCAAAAACACATGATAATATGAGATTCTGATCAGAACTAACAACATAATAAAAACCTACAGTAACTGCACCAGATATAACAAGTGATGCAACTAAAATAATAAATAATATAATATTAATTATCACTAATATTATTAAAATAAAATAAATTAATATAAAATGTAACTTACAAAGAAATACTTTAGCACCAACTTTATGAATAAATATTGGAATAATAATTGATCCAGGTATACATGCAAGTCCAATATAAACAGTATGTAAATAAACACTTGGTGCAATTATTGTATTACAACCATATGGATCAATGATTGTTTCATTACCAGATAATGATGATACAATACATACTGATGTTGATTCACCAGGATGATCAATTTCAAATTCTTCAAATCTTTAAATCAAATAATAATATTAATTTTAACATTTTTTTATTTATTTATTTTAAGCTTGTTGTTTTATTTTACATACCTGGTAAATAATTCTGGAAACCAAACCATCAATGTATAATAACTACTTGTAAGACCAAATTGTATTGCACATGCTAATACTGTATTTCTTAAATATGGTGGTCGACAAAGTGCTTTTGTTAAATCCCAAACTTCTGAACAAAGTACTTTTAAATCTTTGTGTTTTAATAATTTTAATGCTCTTGTATTTGTATCTTTTGAATTTGATTTTTCTTGAAGTGATTTAACCTGATAAATTAATTAATTAAAAATTATATTTGATTAAATTGTTTTGATAAATTTTAAAAAATATAAATAAACTTACTGGATATGTTGATGGATCATTGCCAGTATTTTTTGCATATATCCATTTAAATACTTCAAGTGCTTTTTCAGTTTCACCACATTCTAATAAAAACTTTGGACTTTCAGGAAATGCAAATAACCAAAGTGATAATATCAATGATGGTAATGCACAAATAGCAACGAATAAATTCCATGATTTAAAATAAAATGAATCTGTTTTATATGTAAAATCTAGTGGTACAATTAACCATGCAATTACTGTAAATAATTAAAATAAAATAAAAATTATTATTAATTATAAATTAAGTTAAATTAAGTGATATAAAAAATTTAATTAGTTTAATATAATATTTACATGGTAAAGCAATAACACCAACTGTCCAAAACATCTCCATCCAGCAGAGAATTTTTTCACGATATTTTGTTGGTTGAAATTCACCAAGATATGGAAAACATATTCCCATTGCTCCAGTGACACTATAGAAAAAAAAAAATAAATTATTTATTATTTAAATTTATAAATATTTAGCTATTTTACTTACGCAAATCCATTGAAAAATCTGAAGAATAAAAAAGCCCAAAAGTTGCCAACAAAAGATGATATTATTCCAACAACACCATCCATAAGTAATGTTGCAATTAATACTATTTTTCTACCTTTTGTATCAGCAAGACATCCCCAAATGTATGATCCAATTACCATTCCTAAAAATTGAAAAAAAAACAATACAATATAAATTAATTATTAATATTTTTATTGAATAAAGAATTTGTAAATTTTAATCGAGCAAAAAAAAAAAAAAATACTTCAAGAAGCCAATAAAGCTTGAAATATATTTTCAAGTATGGCTTCTTTACATTACTATTATTTATTTATTTATTTATTAAATCAATAATTTTTTATTTTCTAGGTCGATGTTAAATTGCATTTGTTGATAAATAAATAATAATAATTAATTTGTTGATTGATAAAATGACATTGTTAATTGATCAAAAACTATAATTGAAAAAAATGAAATAAATAAACATAAAATAAAATATTAAAAATTTAAATATTAATAAAATTAAATTAATAATAATTAATAATAATAATAACAACATTTTTTGTTATTAAAATAAAATGACTAATTAATTAATTTTTTAATTAATTAATTTTTAATTTATATCAAAATTAAGATACAAATTATTTCAAGTAAATTTAAACTAAAAAAAAATATAAATAAATTATTAAATTTAATATTCATTTATTTATTAATCATTATTTTTTTTAGAAATTTTAAATAATCATCAAATTATTGGATTTATATTTTACTATATATATACTTTTATTAATTTTTATAATAATTATTTACTGAGATATTTTAATTGTAAATTAAATTTAATTAGCAAATTTGTGTAGAGAATATTTATAGGAATAAATTACCAAGCATTGGTGATGCTGTTAGCCATCCTTTTGATGTTGAATCCATTTGAAGATCACATTGTGCTGCAGGTAAGACAAATGATATTATTGTCACACCAATTGCAGTATCCATGTATATCAAACCGCATATTGCAAGCAGCATGTAATGAAATTTTCCAAAGCCTTTATTTAAAAACAATAATAAAAATAAAAAAAAAATTAACAATAAATAAATTTATTATCAATATCGATAATAAAATAACATTATTGATTGAATTTTAATCAAAAATTTTAATCTAAAAATTATTAAAAATAATTAATTTTTTTTTTTTTCTAAAATAATATAAAACATTTTTTTTTTTTAATTTATAATAATCATTAATAATGTCTTTTATTAATAATTTTATTATTTATATTTATGTCTTATCTTATTTATTTATTTTTAAATAATTTAAATTTAATTTATTATTTTCTTCTGACTCATCTTCAATAAGATAAATTATTAATTGTAACAATAAATTATACTGCATACATTTTGTAAAGTCATTGTATTCAATTGAATTGTTTTTCGGTATTTTAAATACTATATATATATATATAAATTATTAAAAATTTTTTTTATTAAAAAACTCAATTGCTATCATAATTTTTTATCAATTTAATTTTTAATAAAAAATAATTAAGTATAAAAATTTTATGTTATTTTATTATTCAAAATTTACGCATTAAAATATATGATAAACTTACTGAGTTACTTATTTACACAGTGATTGTGTAAATATGAGGCTTTAAAGATTTGTGATTGATAGCAAATTAACTGTCTTTTAAAATACAAATAAAAAATAAAAAAAAGCAAATATATATCATGATGATTTTTTTTTAAACACGTGACAAATGTCGCGACAACAAGTGGCGTCTATTTTATTTATTTATTTATTTTTTTTTAAATTATTTATATTCATTGGTTGTTAGACAATCACAAATCATTATTATCAAGATAAATAAAAAATCATATATCGTTACACTATATAAATATACCAATAAATTGTCAAGTTTTTATATCAAAAAAAAATTAAAAAAATTAAAAACAATTTTCCTTACTGACCTACCTTTTAATCACTCTTACAAACACAATATTTTTTTTTTTAACAAAATAAATTAACTAAATTGTTGATTTAATTTTATATATTTTATTTAATTAAATATTATTTTAATTTTAATTTTTTTTTAATTATTCTTTACTCACCTGTTACGCTTATTGCATGTTCGAAGTCTGCACCTCCATCTGCCAGGAAGTCGAGCCCTGGAAAATTTAAAAAAAAAAATAATTTAAAATAAATTTATAATATAAATTTCAATGTACAATTGTAAATTAATATAAATAATAAAAAAAAAAAATATAAAAATGAAATAAAATGAACTAATTAATTGATAAAATTAATGATAATTACCCATGGCGATATCCAATTAATTCGTATTGATCCGTGTTAATAAATTTTTTAAAAAATAATTATATTATATTGTCGTGGGTTGTTTCTTGTGATTGTGATAAAACAGTGGCTGATTGTTGGTTGTGTTACACAGTTTTGTCTTAACAGCCAACTGTACTCATCGCTCATTGGTGAAAATACAGATATCTGATTGTCAAGCTTTTTATCACGAGCCCAGAATTTTTTTTTTTTTTTTTTTTTATAATTAATTCCCCCTCAATAAATACCAAATAATAAATATATATTTGCAAATGTATAACCCAATAACAATTATTATTTTTTTTTTTTTTAAATTTTTTTTTTACAAATAATATCACGTGCTTGACAAATTTGTAAATAAAATGATGATCTTGATGATAATAACTGTGAACAATAAAATCACGCAAATATAATAATTAATTAACGTAACTAATTTATTTAAAAAAATTTTTTTTTTATTAATTTATCAACATGCAAAGTGTTAAATTAATTTTAATAAATAATAATTTAATTAATTTTTATTTAATAAATTTATGTTATTTAATTTTTTTTAATACAAAAATATTGTTATTTTAAATTGTAAATTTTTATATTTATATTGTAGTTAAATGTATATATTTTTAAGTAAATAATTATTGTCATTTTATTTGAGAATGTTAAACGTCACAATATGACGTTTTTAAAAGATAAAAAAAAAAAAATAATTAAAAGTAAAATAAAAATCATGATGATTATGATGACTAGGATCAATATACTTGTGATGATTTTGTATACTTGATATATTGTTTATTGGATAAAAAAAAAGTTTAAAAATAAAATAAATAAATATAAATTAAAATCAAATGTATCTAGTTGATTATCATTTATCAATAATAATCAATAATTTTGTAATTATATTATTCTATTTTTATTTTTAACTTTAATTCAATGAAAAATTGTTCATTTATTTATTTATTTATATCAATTTGATAACAAGTTAAGGACTTTGACATTACTTATAAATTTTTTTTAATACAACATTTCTGGATTACCAGGAAATTTTATAGACAAGAAAATAATCATTCAATCAAAATCATAAACCAAATTATATTGTATGTAATCAACGTTTTATAAATTGCAAAAAAAAAAAAAAATATAAAGAAATTAAAAAAAAAATTACGCCGAAAATAAACAAAGTAATAAATATTTTTGTCATTTTTTTTTTTTTTTTTTTAATTATTGTTCTGACATCATTGTTGCTATTTATAGTATGACCTGATAACAGGTAAATTTATAGACTGATTGAGATTATTGATATATATCAATATAAGGAAATTGAAAAATTATTAATCTTATCAATTTCATAGAGTATAAATGATGATAATTGAGTATATTTTTATATTTATGATTAATGATTATTTTTTTATGATATTTTTTCAAGTCCAACTGTCCAATATTAGGTAAAGATCAAGGTTAAATTGATAAATTTAAATTATTTAAATATCAATTGTTAATTGTCAATTGACAATTAAATTTATTTATAAAATTTTTTTTATATTTTTTAAATTTATTTATTGTGTCATGTTTGAGGTATTTTATTTTATACTTAATTTTTTATTTACAAGGGCAACAATTTAATGAGCCAATAAATTAACTGTTGAGTAATATTATTTATTTTTGTGTGATTATTTTAAAATATTGAAAAAAAAAGCCAGTAAATACCAGATAATTTTTTTGATTTAATCTTAATTATCGTGTATTTTATTTGATATCAAAATAAATCAATTATTAAAATGACAAATTATATATATTTTTTTGTTAAAGATTAAAAAAAGGTAAATAAATAAATAAATTTATAAAATAATAAAATATATTAAACTTACATTTTAAGATTAATAATAATATATATATATTTTTTTTGTATTTTAAATTATTTTTATAAGTTGATGACACTTTTAAACTTGAACTTGAACATTTTAACTTGACAGTTAAATTAAAAATAAATTTATCAATGAATAATTCAAGATCATGATTAGAAATAATATAATAATTAATTAATAATATTTATATTCACTTGATAATAATATAAATAATAATAAAAAAAAAATAAATAAATAAAAATAATTTATTTCATTTTAAAATCACATTTTATTTAAAACTGTCAATTTCACTGATAATAATACATTTCAACACAATAATTAATATACTTATATTTAATAAAAAATAATAATTAAAAAAAAAAATCAATTTTCAATTTAAAATTCAATTAAAAGTGTCACATTTAAAAAATAATAAATACAATACACCAATATTAATAATTACGCACTCAAATTGGTAGCCTGGTGGCTGAATAAATATTTACATTATCATATTACTCATTAAAATAAATATTTATAAAATATATATATATTTTAAAAACAATGTGAACAAAAAAAATAATAATAATGATAAATCAATAATTGAAAAAATAAAAATTTTTATCAATAAAATTATACTTATGATTATGAATTAACTTGTTTTTTTTTTTTATTATTATTTTTATTTTTTTAATTTAAAATAAATAATTAATTTTTAGACAATATTTAATTAGCTCACTGGCCAAGGATAATAAGATGTAACTTGCCAATAGTCGAGAGAGTTAAACTTGTTTAAAGTCAGACAGTATTAGTGTCGAAATGCCACTAAATTCTAATTTTGTCCGACTTTGCACTTCATATTTTGACCAATCAAAAAACACACCCCTGGCTTACTAAAAACAAATCCCATGTAATTTATTTAGCTATGTTTATTTTCGGCAAGTTCAACAATCGAATATTATTAATTTTAATTTAATCATAAAATTTTTAACTTTATTTTTACTTTTTTTGATAATAAAATATTTAAATTAGTTAAATTAAATATTTAATTTAATTAATTGTATTAATTATTTTTATTATTTTTATTATTGTTATTTTTTATTTATAAAAAGTATTGAAATTTATAGAAAAAAAATAATAATTTTATTATAATAATATTTTACTATTTTTAGATTAATTATTTTGTTTTTTTAATTATTAATTTTTTCTAATCAAAAAGAATTTAATTTCATAATTTTTTTATACAATTATGTTCTTGAAAAATTATTAATAATATCAATAAAATAAAAAATAATTATCAAATAAAAATCAATGATATATTTAAAAAAAAAAAATAATAAAAATAAGCAGTTAGGTTCACTGACTGAATACTCCAATCAGAAAATATAATATAATAATTGATAAAAAAAAAAAAAAAGAAAATTCCCAGTAAATGAATTTTTAAATTCAATGAAATAAATAAATTAAAATAAATATAAAAATAAAAATAAATATTATTGTAAAAAGTGTGATTCATTAATTTCACAATACAAGATATAAAAATAAAAAATAATATATATATATTTATTTTTAATAAATTTATAAAGAATGTAATTTATTATTTATTTATTTATTTTTAAATTTTTATTTATTTATGATTTATTGTTAATCAAAGTCAACCTTCACCTTGGCATATATGAATTTAACATTGTATTTACCATAATATTTTACCCATCAAATTAATTTTGTCAGTATTTTTTTACTTGTCCTTGAGTTGTCTGTTATTTTTTTTTTTTTTTTAAACAAATATTTTATTTATTATTTAACAATGTATGATGATCCTTCAACTGGACCATAAATTCTATTATCTTGTTACATATTTTTATCATCAAATTTTAAAGGCCATTTTAATTTTTAATCTTGACAAGGTTCTGCAAATATTTTCGATGTATTTTTAATTAAAAAATTTTCATTTATTTATATTAATTTTTATTTTATTATTTTTATAATTTTATATATCAAATTTTACAGTATTAATATTACAAAATAATATTATTTTTATTATGTAATTTATCATCAAAGTGATACTGTTTAATTTAGTCTTGTCAGCTAATGAATTATAAAATATAAAACCCCGACCTCATATAAAATAACATGACTGTCAATTAAATTTCATTATAAAAATATAATAATTATACTCTTATTATATAAAACATAAAAAAAAATTACAAATGAAAATTAATTAGTTGGTTGTTTTTTATATTTTGATATACAATTTTTTAAATTATTTCCTTGTACTATGAAAAAATAAAATAATAATAATTAAAGAAGAATAAATAAAGTATAAATATACCTTGATTATTTGTCAAAGTTTTTTAATCTTTAACTTGTTTAAATAATTATGGAATTTACAACAACATATGTCAACAAAGATATTTTTTTATTGTGACGTTGTTGATGATGCTACAGAATTATATATTTTTTTAAATATTTTTATGTATTTACTGATAAAAATGACTTGTAATATGTAAGTTGATTTAAATACCAAATGTTTTTTTGATATAATTTGTTTTTTTTTTGTTAAATAATTATTAACAGTTAATTAATTTTATTTATAAATTAAATAAATTTTATTACTTAATTTTAATGATTTAAAAAAAAAATTAAATATGTATATGTTTTTTATAAAATACTTGGAGTTATTATTTTTTAATAAGAATGTCAACGTAATTGGGTATATAAATGTATAAAAATTCTGACAAGAAATATATAATTAAAATAGTAAAATAAATAAAATATAAAAATGTAAAAGATAACATGGATTATTTACTGAAAAAAATAAAAAGTAATCTGATTTATATATAATCTTTATATATATAAAGATATTTCACCCTTATTTATGTATATGAAATAATATTTAGAAGAAAAAAAATTGTTGAGATAATAAATTTATATATATTGATAAAATCAATTGGAATATCCGGAAATTAATCAATATATATAGCTGTAAATAAAATATGTTCTTGATCTTGGTTTTTTAGTTTACTTTACGTGTGACCTTGAGATAGCTACTATCTTCAAAGTATCACCTTTTTTTTTATTTTTTTTTATATAAATATATTTTTTATATATATTAATAATTCAGAGATAAATGATCCTGGTAAATAATATTAAAAAATTAAAATTAATTATTATAAAAATTAATAAAAGTATATATAGTAAAATATAAATCCAATAATTTGATGATTATTTAAAATTAAAAAAAAAAATAATGATTAATAAATAAATGAATATTAAATTTAATAATTTATTTATATTTTTTTTTAGTTTAAATTTACTTGAAATAATTTGTATTTTAATTTTGATATAAATTAAAAATTAATTAATTAAAAAATAAATTAATTAGTTATTTTATTTTAATAACAAAAAATGTTATTATTATTATTAATTATTATTAATTTAATTTTATTAATATTTAAATTTTTAATATTTTATTTAATATTTATTTATTTTATATTTTTATATTTATTTCATTTTTTTCAATTAATTAACAATTAATATCAACTTAGAAAATAAAAAATAAGTATATCTTATTTTTTTTTATTTCGAATTTATTTAAATAAATAAATTAAATAACTTTAACAGTACAATTTGTAAATTTTTTTTTTTATATATTACTCAGTTGACTGTTATTTATTTTACAACAAAATAATAATAAAAATAAAAAAAAATAGAAATTGTCAATTCACTATATAGGATCTTCAATTGGACAGTAAACTCAATTGAGTTTTCTTCCTCTCAATGAAAAATAAATTTCACAAGGAAATGACTTTTCTTGCTGTTGCTTTTCCATAAAATACATTTCATTGATTATTTTATAAATTTTCCATCTCACATTTTTGTTTTTACAACAATACAATTTCAAAGTTACATAATCATTTTAAAACTTGAAATTCATATTCAAGTTAAATAACAATATTCAGTGTTAAATAGAACATAAAGATAAATATATATACATATTGTATCATGTCAATCTTATTGAATAGAAATATTGGAAATTTATAAACTTCAAGTTGATAAAATAAGGGTGAAAATTGAGAGTAACTTGATCCCAATAAGGATTTAAAATTGACACTATATTTTTTCATCCCTCAACAATTTTTTTATAAATAATTAATCATCAAATAAATAATTTTATTTTATTTATTAAATTATATATTTATTATAAATAATTTTTAAAAAAAATTAAATTATCATATAAAAGATATTATTTCGACATTGACACACGTCTCCATGGTCAATTTAAAACCTACTTACAATGGCTTCTTGTTACCTCGAAAATAAATTGTCAATAATACCAGCTTTTATAAAAAAAAAAAAAAAAAAATTATATTATTATTACCCATGTAAATCAAACAAATCATAAATAAAAATTTTTACTATAAAATTTTGATAAATTAAATGAATTTTTATTTAATAATAAAATAAAAATTAATTAATTTATTTTTATATTTTTTTTTTACAATATTTTATTTAACGTATTGACATTGATACATTCATGACTTTTTACTGATGATATTTGTGTCTTGGTTAATAGTAAAATTGATTGAATAAAAAAATAAATAAAATCTATAAAAAAAAATGTATGTATTTATTAAACAAAGCTCGATTGAAAATGTTTGACATCATGTCGTCAAACATCCCCTTTTTCCAATCATTCTTTTACTTTTTTTTATTTATTTTTTTAAATTTTCTTTTTCCAATATATCACCCAACAGGATTCTACTTGTTGCTTTTATAAAATTACAAATAAAATATCATATAGATTTTTTATTTATTTATATATAAAATTTATTTAATTTATTTTTTATATAATATAAAAACATCTGTTAAGGTTTTCTTTTTTTTTTTTAAATTTTATTTTGTAATTTTATTGAAGCTTTATTGAGGCATAAAATTTATCAAGAGAAAATTGAAATCTAGTGCGTCAAATGAGACACAGTATTTCCAAGCGAATTTTTTTATTTTTTTATTTTTTTTTGTTGCCTTCATCTGGGGGTTGAAATAGGGGTTGTACAATCAGTTGGTCGACAAACGTTCTTCAAGCAACGTGAATTAAACTTTGACATAATTTATTTTTAAAAAAATATTAAAAATAAAATTGTTTTTTAACTTTAAATTTAATTAAAAATATTTATTTATTTATTTATTTTTTTTTGTGTTTTGTTAATTGATTGTGGTTTTTAATAAAAAGTTTATTAACTCATTTACTTGTTACATGCAACAAGCTTTGTGTAGTTTCAAAACTTTAATATTAAATTATTTAATTTTGTGATTTTTTTTTTAAAATGTTATTTATAAAAAATTAAATTTACAAATATATTCTTTTTTTTTTTTTTTTTCTGCAATTAATTTATAAATATTTAATTTAAATTTATAAAAATAAAAGTGAATTAAATAATGGTTGATAAATTACACGAGTATCAGGGTTTAACTGGTAGATTTCATGGTTTTCGTGATAAAATACAAGAAAAATGGTCAGGATGGAAAGAATGGAAAAATGAAATTCCAACTGATAAAGGTATCAGTGGTGTAATAAATCATTTAAGAGGTCCACCAAAATTAGAAAGAACTCTTGATGATTATTCACATGTTTATAGGTAATTAATTTATTATATATTTGTATATAATTATATTTTTTTAAAATTTAAATACGTTTATTTATAATTTTTATAGACAAAAATCTAGAAAAGAATTAGTAAGAGTTTCAGCAGCAGTTATGGGAATTGAATTTTCATATGCAGCTGAAACAGCATTTGTTTCACCAACATTATTAAAAATTGGTGTTGATCATCAACATATGACACTTGTATGGGCATTAAGTCCTCTTATTGGATTTTTTTTAACTCCAATATTAGGATCAGTTAGTGATCGTTGTCGTTCAAAATATGGTAGAAGAAGACCATTTATTCTTTTATTATCAATTGGTGTTTTTTTGGGTTTATTATTGGTACCAAATGGTGAAAATATTGGTTATAAATTTGGTGATCCATTACCATTACCAAATCGTACATCACATGTTGGTCATCGTGTTACTGCTAAAATAATTGATGATACATCACAAGCTTCATCATCATCATCATCATCATCATCATCACATAGTTGGGGAATATTTTTTACAATATTAGGAACAGTATTATTAGATTTTGATGCTGATGCATGTCAAAGTCCAGCACGTGCATATTTATTAGATGTAACAGTACCAGGTAATTTAAATAAATAATTAAATTATAATTAAATATAAATATTAAAAATTAAATTATTATATTAAAGATGATCATGCAAAAGGATTAAGTACATTTACAATAATGGCTGGTCTTGGTGGTTTTATGGGATATGGTCTTGGTGGAATAAATTGGGATGTTACAAGAATTGGACAAGCACTTGGTGGACATGTTCATGCAACATTTACATTGATAACAATAATATTTATCATTTGTGTATCTTATACAATAACAAGTTTTAAAGAAATACCATTATTTTTATTAGAAAGAGATGAATTTAATGCTGCACTTGAACAACACAAGGTTTAGCTAAAAAAAAAAATAAATAAATAAAAGAAAATATAATATATATCAATTTTTTAATAATAAAAAAATATTAATTTTTTAGCAAAATAAAGACAATGAATATGAAAAAATAACAGATGAAGATACAGCAACATATGGAACATTGCCAAATTCAAATGAAAGACATGATGTAATTATTAAAATAATAATTTATTAATATAATTTATAAGTATCATTATTAATAATAAAAATAAAAATATAATTTAGGATTTAATTTTAAAACAACTTCCGGCTGATAATAAAAGACATGGATCTGTTCCAATGATACCAGAAATAAATATTGATACATCATATGATAATTATGGTTTTGATGATAAAGATAAACCAGATCCAAGAGCAACATTAATGGAATATTTATTATCAATTATTTATATGCCACATAGTGTAAGAATGGTTTGTTTAACAAATTTATTTTGTTGGATGGCACATGTTTGTTATTCATTATATTTTACTGATTTTGTTGGTGAAGCTGTTTATGGTGGTAATCCAAAGGTTAATTTTAATTTTATTAATTTATTATCTAATATTTTTTTTTTTTTTAATTATGTTGTTTTTTTTTTATTTTGTATTTTTAACAGGCACCTGAAGGTTCTGTTGAGAGAGAATTGTATGAATCTGGTGTTAGATTTGGATGCTGGGGAATGTCAATGTATTCACTATCTTGTGCTTGTTATTCATTGATAATTGAAAAACTTATTGCAAGATTCAAGTAATATTATTACAGCCATTATATTGTAAATTAATTTAAATTTTCTTTTAAATTTTATTTATCATTTTTTTACAGGGCTAAAAAAGTTTACGTTTGTGGTTTACTGTTTTACAGTACTGGAATGATGTTAATGGCATTGACTAAACATCCAATTGGTGTTATTGTTTTTTCATGGACAGCTGGTGTTATGTATTCAACATTATTTACAATGCCATATTTACTTATTGCACATTATCATGCATCTTCAACTGTAATATCAATTAAAAAAAAAAAAATTAAAAGCAAACAAAAGTTAAATTCATATGTTGTTGATAATTGTTGTTGTTTTTTTTTTTTTTTTTTTTAGTTTGAAGTTACAATGGATGGAGAAGCAATTCAAAGTGGAAGTGTACGAGGACTTGGTACTGATGTTGCAATTGTTTCATCAATGGTTTTTCTTGCCCAATTTTTATTATCATGTTGTCTTGGTACAATAGTTAGTGTATCTGGTACAACAACAGCTGTTGTTTGTGTTGCAAGTACACTTGCTGCATGTGGTGCAATTGCAGCAACTCAAGTTATGTATCTTGATTTATAAAAATTAATTTAAAAAAATAATAAATAATATATATTAATCCAATTAAAAAATAATAAATATATAAAAATTAAAAAAATATTATTCTAATTAATCAGTATTATAAATTTTAAAAATAAATTTCAAAAAAAAAAATATACAAGCACAAAAAAAATAAATAAAATTAATTAAATATAATTTATCTGTGTCTGTAAATATAAAAAAAAAAAAAAAACAAAAATTTAATCTAAATATAATCAAAAAAAACTATAAATTATTAATTAATATTGTTTATTTATTTTTAAAAATTATTGGACGGATTGATTATAAATTGATATTATTAAATGAAAATTAAGTACGAATATTATTAATTGATTTTTCAAGTATATCTTTACGTATTCTTGGATAATCTGGACTTTGTAATAGTACTTCATTACATGCTTGTATTGCATCAGCATATTTTTTACATTTAAAACAACAATATGCTAATTTATATCCAATTTGTAATTTTAATTTACCACCAAATTTCCATGCTTGTGAATAACATATTGATGCATCTCTATAATTTTGTTCTTTTTCTGATATATAACCAGCAAGTTCATGTGCTCTGATACATGTTGCATTGTGTTGTAATATTTTTTTTAATAATTCATTAGCCATATCATATTTATTTGATTGTACATATATATTTGCAAGCATTAACCAACATCTTTCAAGATATTCAGCATCTTCAAATGTCCATAAATTTTTAGAAACACGTTTTAAATGTGTTCTTGCTCTTGGTATTTGTTTTAATAATATATGAGCAGTTGCAAGACCAAGTGCTGGTCCAACATGATCTTTTAATGTATCTTGACTAGCAAGTATTGTACAATCAGCTAATGCTCTTTCAATATTTGATTTAATTTTAGTTGTTAATAAAAAAAAATTACCTAATAATCTGTGTGTTAACATTTCATGTGGATTACCTTTTGGATTTAATTCTTGTAATAATCTTTGTGCTGTTTTTAATGCCATTGTTCTTGAATCTTGATATTCAGCATCTTCTTCATTAAATGCTTCATTTGATAATGATGATTCATCATCTGGATCTAAACATATTTCAATCATATTATATATTGCTTGTTGTCCCCATTCTTGATCTCTTCTTGCTGCATTAAATTTACGTAATGCTGAATTTAATTTACCACTACGCCAATCAAGTAAACCAGAACAATAATAATAACCAGCATCATTATTTGAATTATCTGTTGCATTTTCAGCACGTAATAACCATTCATTTAAATCATCAATATTACCTGTTGATAAATAAAAAAAAAATAATTAATTAATTAATTAATTAATTAAATAAATAAATAAATAAATAAACAAACAAAACTATATTAAAATAAATAATTACCAGTTCTTCTTGATACTTCAATTAATCTTGCTAATGCTGTCCAATATGTTGGTCTTTTCATAAGTAATTGTCGAAAATGAAATGCAGCTGTTTCAAAATCAACTTTTCTAAATGCTAAATCAGCCATCATAACAGATGCTGATTCATTATTTGGATCAGCATTTAATAATGCTGTACAATATTGTTGACATTTATCAAGTTCATTAATTTGCATATATAATTTTGATAAATTTAATAATGCATTAATATCATTATTACGATATTGTAATACATCTTTATAATGTTCAATTGCTTGATTAAAATCTCTAATGATTGTTGAATAATCAGCCATTGTTAAACATATATCAGCTAATAAATTTTTTTTTTTAATAATATCATAATTAATTGTTGATGTTCTTTGTATAAAACGTATTTGATTATCTTTAGCTTCTTTTAATGTTTTTAATGAATCATTAATACGTTCATTTTTTTCTTGTATTTTAGATAATAATAATAATTGTTTAATACGTAATTCTAAATTTTTTAAATCATTTGATAATTTTTCATTTGATAATTCTTGTATTAATATTTTTTCAGCTTCATCATATTTTTTCATTTTCATAAATAATTCAGCCATATCTATTTTTAATATATTACAATTTTTTTGTTTAACAATATTATTATAATAATCAATTGCTTTATTATATTGATGTGTTTTAATTAATGCATTACCCATTTTACTTGCTAATATATTATTATATTGATTATTTTTTAATGATAATTCATATGATTCAATTGCACGTTCTGGTTCTTGTATTTCCATATATGCATCACCAAGCATACTATAAGTTTTTGAACATGGACAATGTTCAACAAGTTCACGATAACATTTTGAATATTCATAACGATCTTTACGATAATTTAAATGTATATCAGCTAATAATTTATGTCCATCAAGATAATATGGATCATTTGATTTAATATCATTTAAATATAATATTGATTTATCAATATTATCCATACTCAATAATAATTCAGCATTACATATTTTAATTCTACTTTCTTCAATTGTTGATGAAAATATTATAATTGCTTCATTTATTAATTCATTAGCATCATTGAATTTTTTTAAATTTATATATATTTTAATTAATTCAATATATAAACTTGCTTTATCAACTAATGAAAATTTTAATGATTTTATTGTTTTATTATTTATTAATTCAATACCTTTTTTTAAACTATCAATTGATAATTCAATATTATTATTATATTTTTCAATAATACCAGTTAATAAATGATACAATGGTTCATCACGTACTTTAAAATTATAACTAAGACCAACTTCTAAACTTTGTGATGCTAATTGATAATTTGTTTGATTAATATATATTTGTGACATTAATAAATGTGCTGTTGCATTTGTTGAATCAACATTATCTAATAATTTTTTTAATATTATCAATGCATCATCATAATCACCATAATATATTTTTACTTTTGATAATAGCAATAAACCATCAATACAACAACAACAAGCATCTGTTAATTTTTCTAATAATAATAATAATACTGATTTATTATTATCATCATCATCATTATTAACAATTATTGTTATTTTTGGTAAATGTAATAAATATTCTTCAATAATATCCAATGATAAAACTGGATTTAATTCATACAAATAATCATAACCATATGAATAATTTTTTATATTATTTAATATTATATTAATTGATTTATCAAGATATTCAATTGATTTTAATGAATTATTTTTATATATTTTAGCATACATGTAATATAATTTTGAATCAATATTTGATGATAATGATGATGATGATGATTTAATTTCAATAAGAAAATCCAATTGTTGTTTAGCAATATCAATAGCATCATTTGTATTTTCCATAAGTTGACAATATGCAAGACCAATCATAGCATCAAATGATCTATCATTAATTTTAATAGCATTTCTATACCAATGTTCAGCTTCTTTATAATTTTTAATAATAATAAATATATTACCAAGTTCAATCATTATTTCACTATTATTATTATTATTTTTAATAAATTTTTCACATATTTTTGTTAGTTCAATTAAACAATTATTATCTTTATTTGTTATTATATTTGTTATTAATTTTATATTTTTAATAAATATATCAATATTATTATTTTCATAACGTTGTAAATTTTTAAATAATATATGTATATTTTTACATGCTGATATATAATCACCATTTTTACATAATTGTATTATTATTTCAATTTTTAATGCATCAATATTATTTTGATCAATAATTAATATTTTATTTGTTATATCAATTATTTGTTCCCAATTTTTCATTGATAAATAATTATATAATTTTTCAATTAATGGAATTGTTAATTTTGTATATCTAATAATAAGTGAATTTAATATTAATATTGATTGTTCATATGTATTATTTATTTGATGAAATTTTGATGTTAATAATAATACTATTAATTTTCTTGGATAATCATTCATTAATTTTGATAAATAATTATTTTTACCATTATATAATTTTAAATCAATTAATGTTGAATTTATTAATACATCAAAATCATTTGAATTTAATTTATATGATTTATCACTGTATTCTTTAGCTTTATCATATATTTTAAATAAATAATATATTAAACTTGCTTTTGTTAATGATACATAATTTAATTTTCTACGTTCATCATGTATTTCATTATCAATTTGTATTAATAATTGTTTATCTTTATTATTATTATTTAAACGATATGAAAATGATTGTATTATTAATGATGATAATTTATTATTATCAGTATCAATAAAATTTTTTATTTGTTGTAATGCATCATCTGGACGATTTACAAGTACATATGATACAGCAAGTAGTATATTAATATTATCTGAATCTTTATATTTTTCATGTGCTTCTTTTGCATATTGATGCATCATGTTGTAATAATATTCTTGACAATACCATATTATTATTGCTTGATAATCACTTTCTTCTAATTTTTCCATTTTTATTTTATCTATTTTATTTTAATTATAATTATATTTAATTGTTTTTGTTGTTGTTGCTGCTATTGTTGTTGATGTTGTTGTCGTTTGGATCTGGTAAATCATCAACACTATCAGGATCAAATTTACCTGGTTCTTTTAATAAATCAACTGGTGAAATAATTAATTCTTCAAGTTCTGTTATTTTATTTGCTAAAAAAACTTTTTGCATATATTTACATGTTAATATTAAATAATAATTATTAATAATTGCATATGTAAATGCTTTTTCAGCTAATAATCTTGCTAGACCATATCCTTGATGATTTTTTGGTACAATTATTGATTGCATATCTAATATATTTTTATTTTTTTTATAAAGCAATACAGCACGTTCATTATCTGATAATTTGATATAAAATAATTGACGTTTTTCATTATGATGTACACGATGATATAAATTTATTAATATATTATTATATTTTATTAATTTTAATTTATTTATTAATAATAAATTTAATGTTACACCAAACATAAAAAATTTTTTTTTTTATTTTATCACTTTATAATTATTATTTTTAAATAAATTTTATTTTGTTTATATTTTTTTTTAGACAAACACAAACAGGTTCAACTTTGAGTTGACATTTTTTGTTGCTTAGCAACGTTTAGTTTTTTACATGGAGGTCTACATGTAGACCTCCATGGTTTTTTATTTATTTATTTATTTATTTTTTTTCTAAACACTTTATCTAGAGTTGGTAATGTTGACGTCGTTGTTGTTGTTGTTCAACTAGAAAAAAAAAAAAAAAACAATACAACATAACCTTAAATAATTGTGACGTAAATAAACGTACATAAAAAAATTTTCTTTTACATTTTATTAAAAATATCAATTGAATTTCTGTTTAAATTATTCAATAAATTAATAAATACATTTGAATAATTTACAATTGATATTTTAATATTATCAAAAGTTTAAAAATATTATTAATTGGTTTGACAAAATTGTGTTTAACATATGTGAGTATTTTTACCATAAAAAATGACATTGGAAAAAAAATAAATAAATAAATAATAATTAATTTAATTTATTTACAGATTTGGTGTTTTTAATCAAGATCAACAATTTGATATTAATTTTACCAATTAATAATAAAACATGAAAATACCATCACAAAATTCTTTTGTTCTTGGTGGTGGAAATGAATTATTTGCAAATCGTCAAAAAGCATTATTTGATCAACTTTTACAAGTTGAAAAAAATGTAAATGTAAATGAAGATTCAAAAATACCACTTGAAATAAACTCAACAACAACATCATCATCATCATCATCACGTAATTTACAAATAGCTAAACGTAATCACAGAGAAATACGTGATCACAGTGAAACACATCATCTTCGTGGCAAAGAAAGCATATTTAAACGTCCAGAAATACCAGCACCAAAAACAAAATATCGTAGTATACCAGATTATCATAAAAATCCTCATAAATGGGTTAAATATGATCTTGATGATATTACAAATAAAGAAATGTCTGATAAAAGTAATACACAAGCAGCATTATCATTTTTACATGGATTAAAACAACGTAAAGAATCTGAAAAATATAATACAAATAAATATGATAAAATGGATACTGAAGATATTAATATTAATTGTCCATCAACATCAACATCAACAAAAATATCATTTAGAAAACCATCAACAAATAATTTAAATAACAACATCATTGCTAATAATGATAAACCTACTTTTAGAAATAGTACAATTATTTATCCTGAATATGTTGTTGGACAAAAACAACAAAAAAAAATTAAAAAAGATAAAAAAATTATTAAATCTGATAAACAATTAAAACTTGATCATCTTTTAGAATATGAAGATGATTATTAAATTATTATTATAAATTTACAATTAATTAAAATATATAAAAATTATTTTAATTATCAATTATACTAGTTAATAAATAATACAATCAATAATCACATATTTTGTTGATAAAAATTAATTATTTTATTAAATTTATTAATATCCAAGTTCGTTTTTTATTTACTCAAGTTACATTGTTATTTTTTTTAATTATAATTATCATAATTTTAATGATAAATCAATTATTTCAATTTTCAAATTATTAATTATTAATTTTATAATTTTCATTTTGAATAATACCAGTTATTAAATGATGCAGAGCATCAAATAATTGGAAAGTTGACCTCTATCTAACTTTGATTGATATTTATCATATTTTTTTTTATTTTTTCTTTCAAGTAGTTTACAATTCTTACACTCAAGTATTGTGTAACACAATATTTTCTATTATTCACGTATTGAGATATTGCTAGACTTGTATCATCTTTTTCACATCAAATAAATATTTATCAAATTAATTTTTTTTATTATAAATTTTAATTAAATTATAAAATACAAAAATAATTATAATTTATATTTTAATCTAAAGTATAATATAATTACTTTATTAATAAATATATTTAAAATTGAAAAAAAAAAAATCTACAATTATATTTAATTTATAACTTTATTAAAATTGTGGGAATAAAATAACTATTTTTTTTTTTTTTTGTACTAGATAAAGCTGAGAACAGCATAATCCAGTGGGGAGTTGACTTGTTTTATTCAAGGTTCACTGACATAGAAGCATCAGATTGTAAAACGAGAGCATCGATTCAACTGGGACAACAATATCCGATTGAAAATGAGGATGAAATAAATCCAAGAATGGCACATTCTTATTTAAAATTTTTTTTAAAAATATATACTTACTCTAAATAATAATATAAAAACAATCATATTATTTATGCAACATTAATATAATTTTTTTTCTATAATTTTTATATAAAAAAAAAATTATTATTTCTATTAGAAGCTATTTATTCTGTGAAATAAAACACCTATTTTCTGGTATTTGAATGAATATATATTTATTGAGATTATATAGTACAATGCAATCTTGGATTTAATCATGTACTCAAAGAAAAGGAAATCCTTGGTAAAACATATATATTGGTTCATTGTGTGTGATCGATATAAATATATAAACATTTCTTTTTTATTTTTTGTTGATTATTTAATATACATATACTGTATATTATTTGTAATTTATTTATTTATTTATTTTTAAATATTATGTTGTATCCCTTATAGAATGCGGAACTATAATGTTGCTTGGACAGTTAAGGGAAGAATATACTTATATATATACTTATAAACTTAAACCTATCATGAAAAATGAACATGTTTACTATATACAACCGCAAAACTCGTGCCAACAATTTAAAAATTTTCTCACGGTTTTTGCACGATTATTATATTATGAAAATATAGATATTTTGATTATTTTATTATTTTTTAAAAATATATTGATTGTTATTGTTTTGTTAATTAAAATTTAAATAATGGTAATTAATAAAAATAATATGTATTTTTGAATTTGATAAAATGAATTATATTTTGCAGCTGAAATTATTTTTAACAAAAAAAATAATTCAGCAAAAATTTAAGTATATTATTGATGACTTGAATAATATTATTATTTATCATTTTTTTTTTTTTTTTAATTAAATTAATTATTTACTAGTAAATTAAAACATTAATTTTAATTTAAATAAAATTTTTAATATAAAATATAATTATTGTAATTAATCTTTATTGACCCAAAGAAATTCGAAAGAAATTTAAATAATTAATTAATTTAATAAATCAATGATTATTAATTTATATTTAAAATATTTATAAAAAATTAAAAATAGAAAACTAAAAATAATCATGTATTGACCCGGATTCAATTTGACACAATTCGATTAAAACTGATTTTGAGATTGTAAAAATAATAATAAATATAAATATAAAATAAGGAAAAAAAATAATTTAATTTCAAACAGGTTTGTCTACTCTTTATTTACGTCCATCAGTTAATTTTGAAAAAATGACAGAAAGATGTGCAAAATTACACCAGGACAACGAACCCAAAAACATAAATAAAAATAAAAAAACCAATAAACTAAAAAACCTTTCACTTATAAAGCTCTTCAACTTGGTCTACTTATTTTTTTCCTCAAAAATATTCTAAATTACAAAATAAAATAAAAATACAAACAAAAAAAATTGATTAAACATAATTAATTACAATATTTAATAGTAAAAAATTAACAAAATCTGATTAAATTTAATTAATTAACAATAATTAATTATTAAATTTAACATTGTTATAAACTAGTAATAACTAATAATAAAAAAAATAAAATTATAAACTTGATAATTATTTACAAATCAATTTACAATAAATAATTATAATATTTATCATTAAAATATGATAATAAAAATATAATTATAAATAATATATTTGCGGTCATTGGCGTTTTTTCACCCACAACATGCAAAACCGGATTTAAAATAAATAAATTTCAAATGTATAAATTCATATAAGTATATATATACTTACTTATAAATAATATAACAAGTTATTTGAAAGGCATCAAGCTGTATAAGACATCTCCTCCCAACAGTTTTAAATATATTGTTAAATTAAAAAAAAACTAATAAAATTATATTTATATTTTTTTTTTTATAAAAATATACATGGTCAACTTGGTATATACAAAAATAAATTCAAAGCCACATTAATTCATATAATTGATTATTATTTAATTTAGCATAGCTATAAATTAAATTTTTTTTTTTTTTTAAAAAAAAGTGAATATCTTTTTTCTTTTTTTTTTTTTTTTTTTATGTAATATATGTAAATGCTGTATTATAATTTGAAGAGTATTATAATTAATGATATAGGATATATTGTATACGTAATCATGTTGAGGTTTTATTTTAAGCCTAGTCATTATTACACATCGTTGTTGTTGTTGCTGATGTTGCTGATGTTGTTGATGTTGCTGATGTTGCTGTTGCTCTCCCAGCATGCATATTAATTTTAATAATAGTAATAAAATAAAAAGGGTTTTAAAGTAAAAGATTTAACATTGAAAATAAAAATAAAAAATTAGTATTTGTAATGATCGTGTCAATGCCACAAAATTACTGTCTGATATTTCCTTCCTCAAGATTCAGGAAATTCGTTCTATATGCCATAAAAACTTGTGTGAAATTTTTTTTTAATTTAATATTTTAATTTCTTGGTAGAGGAAATAAATAAAGACAAAAGTATTTAAACATGTTAAATATATTTATTATTATTATTTAATAATTAAATTATTTTTTTTTTATTTATCAAATTGTTTTTAATTGTTTAATTTTTATTTATATTTACATTTATTATTAAAAAATTTTATTTTATTTTATTTAATATTTAATTATAATAATGATCAATATAAAATAACAAATATTTTGTTAAATTGCTTAATCATGATTTAGAATATTTTAAATGTTAAAAAAATAAAAAATAATAATAATTTTTTAAACATCATCAAATAGACCACCCTCAATGATTTTTATTGATGTATCATGAATATCTAAATAATGTCCTTTTGTTTTTTGTAAACCATATAAATCACCATTATTAAATTTAACAATTGGATTTGATGATAAATTAATTGTATATAAATTTTTTAAATATTTCATTGATCCTTTTTTAATATTATTAATTTTATTTGATGATAAATATAAATGACGTAATTTTGGTAAACCAATGAATGTATTATTATGAATAATTGTTAATAAATTATTTTCTAAATGTAATTCTTTAACATGACGTAAATTAAATGTACCTGGTATTAATTTATTTAATTTATTATTACTTAAATCTAATATACGTCTTGGTACTTTAATAAAACTTTCAGCTTCAATATAATTAATATCATTTGAATTAAGATAAAGATCTCTCAATGTTGATGATGATAAACCAAAAAATGTATATTTTGTTATATTTTTAATATTATTTCTACTTAAATTAATATCAATTATTTTATTTAAATTATTAAATAAACCATTATTTATAAATTCAATTTTATTATTATGTAAATTAATTGTTTTTATATTTTTTAATGATGAAAATGCATTTGAATCAATTTTTTTAATTTTATTATTATCTAATAAAAGTTCTAATAATGATGTTAAACCTTCAAATGTTTTATTATTAATAAAAATTAATTGATTATTATAAATTGGTAAAAACATTAAATTATTTAAATTAATAAATATATTATCTGGTATATTATTTATTAAATTATTACCTAAATTTAATGATACCAAAGTTTTTGGTAATGTTTTTATAAAATTTAAATTATTAATTTTATTATCACTTATAAATAATTCAATTAATTTTGTATTTAAAAATGCATTATTTTGTATTTCATATAATTTATTAAAACCTAATAATATTCTTTTAATATAATAATTATTAATTGTATTATTTTTAATAATATTTATATTATTATAAATTAAATTTATTGTTTTAATTGATGATGGTAAATCATTTAATAATTCTGGTGTTATTTCAGTGATATTATTTGATGCTAAACTAATTTGATTGAATGAATAATTATCAAGTTTATACCAATTTTTATAAAATTTATTTATATTTAAATTTTCAAGATCAATTTCTTTATTATTATAATTAAATTTACCAAGTATACAATTAATTGGTAATGTTTCATTGTTTAATAATTCTTCAACTGATGTTAATATATTATTATTATCTTTACAAATTTTAATTTTTAATGATGGATCAATTGATGATGTATCATTTGATTCATAAATATTTGTTATTTCAGTGTATAAATTATATCTTTCATCAGCTTTAATTGCATCATTAATTTCATCATTATTATTTAATTTTAATGTTGTATCAATTTTATCACGTAAAAATGGATTTTCAAATAAATCTGTTGATAATGTATAAAAATTATTTCCTTCAGTTATTATACTTGTATTTTTAGTTAAACCAAAAAAATAACTTTTACGTAAATGTAATAATGGATTATATGATATATCAAGTATTTTTAAATTATCAAGACCAACAAAATTATTTTCAAATTTATCAAAATTATTGTATGATAATTTTAATATTTCTAATTTTGTTAAATTTGTAAATATAAATTCTGGTAGCTTAACTATTGAATTATTTGATAAATCAATTGTATTTATATTTTGTAAATTATCAAATAATTTTTTATCAATTTCTTTTATATTTAAATTTGATAAATCTATATTATATAATGATTCATTTGTATTTATATTTATTAATTTATTATTATCATCAATATTTAAATAATAATTTTTACGTTTTATTTCAATTGTTTGTGAATTTTTTATTACAAAAAATAATAAAAATAATATTGACCACCACATTTTTTTTTAATCTGTAATAATATTTTTATAATTTATTAATTCATGAAGTTAATTGTTATTTAAATTAATTTTATAATAACAAAAAAAAAAAAAATTAATAAAATAAAAACACTTTAATACTTACAAAAAAATAATAAAAATGATGAGAATAAACTTGGTGGATGGATGGATTAAGACTGTTGAAGAAGAGACGTTTGCTTAGTCAATAAGTAGTGTCCTCTCATCCTGATTATTCCTGGACATTATCATCATTATCATCATCATCATCATTATCATCATTATGAAAATTACATGCAAACTGGTCCCAAAGTATTTGCGTATTGGCCTTGGTATTATAATAAAAATTTTCATTATAAAAACATATGATAATGAAAATGAATAAACATGTATATATTTATAATAAATTTGTGTGGTTTTACTAAAATAATATTACCACACCTTAATATTATTATAATCATTATTATTTATGTATATATATAAAAAATTTTTATATATATTTGTCTAGTCAATGACTTTATGATGATGAGTTTTTTAAGTGACTATATATAATATATTAAATGTTTTATTTATATTTTTAATCAATTTATTTTTGTAAATTTATTGATTCATGTAATAATTTTTTGAATACTAATTTCCATACTAAATGATAATTTTATTTTTTTATGAGTAAATTATATTTGTTTTGTCACACGTAATAATATATTTGATGGTTTATATATTTGATAATTATTTATTTAGTATTTTTATATATTTATTATTTGTCAATAAAAAAAAAATTGTATATAAATTTTTTTATTAGTTTTTTTTTTTTTTTTTCAAATATATATAGAAATGTCAGTTTTGCTTTTTTTAAAAAATATATAAATTTATATTTTTTAGTAAATATCATGGTCAAAATATATAATTCCAATTTATTGAGAACACAAATTTCTTGGTAAAAAAATTTTGAAATATCCTGTTTAATAATTTCTCTGAAAAATAATAATCCTGTTGCATAAAAAATATTTGATATTATAAAAATTAATAAAAGTATATATAGTAAAATATAAATCCAATAATTTGATGATTATTTAAAATTTCTAAACAAAATAATGATTAATAAATAAATGAATATTAAATTTAATAATTTATTTATATTTTTTTTTAGTTTAAATTTACTTGAAAATTAATAAATAAATTAATTAGTCATTTTATTTTAATAACAAAAAATGTTGTTATTATTATTATTAATTATTATTAATTTAATTATTATTAATTTAATTTTATTAATATTTATTTATTTAATATTTTTATTTTTGCATATTTTCATTTATTTATTAATTTCATTTTTTTTTTTCTTCACAATCAATTATAATTATATATATTTTAATTAAAACCAAACATTTATTTGCAATTTATTATTTACTTGTTTGTTAATATATATTATCATTGTATTTTTTTATTCACCATATAAAATCATGTAATGTATTTTAAATAAATTATAATTCTAATGATTATATTGATTCTAAATTTCACTATATGAACATGTTTAATTTTAAATTGCTCAATTTTTTTAAACATCTATATAAAAAAAAGACAATACAATAAATATAAATTAATTTTCTATTACACAATTGAACATGGTATTATATCAAAATACTATATCAAATATAATTTTTCAAATAAATTTCAAAACTCTATTACAAAATTCTAATATCCATAATAACTGACATACAAATTAGTTTATTTTTTTTTATTATTTTTTTTTTAAATATATATATTTATACGTGAAAGGATGATAGTAAGTCATTAAAATAATTCATCATTTGATGTTTTTATCACAACCGCATGTCATCACCATATTATATTTAAAAAAAAAAAGGGATAATCTCATATTGTATTATACATTTAAACACGGATATAAAAAAATAATATTTTTTATTTTTTAATTCCTTTTCAAATTAATTTCAATCTTATCATGTATTACACCTCAAAATATACATCTCACAAGATGGAAAGTAACTATCCTTTTAAATATCTTTCTATAAAAATTAAAATTAAAAAAAAAAATACATTTTTTATTGTCCAGAGAGATCCAGTCATGTGGTGGTCACGAAGTGAGGTGAAAGGATGATCATCTAGATGAAAAAAAATAACAAATCAACATAAAAATAAAAGTATATAACTTGTCTTGTTGTAAAAGAAGAAATATTTAAAAAAAAAAATATAAAATAATAAAAATTAAAAAATCAAATGTAGAGTAAAATTACGTTCATATACTAGTTAATATTTAGTTTAAAAAATAAATAAATAAGAGGGGCAAATTCAAGTTTAAAGTCTGAAAGTAACTCAAGAAGTAAGACAACATCAGTCCTGGTGATGATGTTAACGGGGCCAGCACACTGTGTTCGTGTATATTGATGGTATAAAGTGCCTCTCGTTTTACCGTCTCTTGTAATTTTTTTTATTATTCATTTTCATCATCGTTTTAAGTTACAAGCAAAAGCTTGCACAAAAGTGCACTGTAGTAGGAGTTGACTAGTTTATTTATTTATTTATTTATTTTTTATTTATATGATAGATAAAACGATGGAGAACCACAGTCATCTACTGACCACTAGTTACTTTGGTCATAAACAAAATTAAATTTAAATAATAACAAAATGAATTATAAATATTTTTTATTTAAAATCATAATAATTAATAATATAATTGTTTAATTAATTTTATAATAATACATATGATTTATTTTTAATTTATATTTTTATAAAATGAATTTTGAAAATAATAACTGTAACATTTTGAGTGAAAAAAATTATTTTTTTAAATTTATTAATTTATAATAAATTAGTGACTTAAATTTTTTTTTTTATTAAGTTTATTTTTATAATGAAAATTATTTGATTGAGTGATTTGTGAGAAATATAATTTTGAATATGATTAAAGACAACATGTGGAGGCAACGACGTTTAGGTGTACCAAAAAGGTAAAATTTAAATATTAAATAATAATTTTTTATGTAATTTAAAATTAATTTAAAATTATAAAAATATAGTTAATCATAAATTTAAAATGCTATTGTGATTAAAAAAATAAATTAATAAAAAAAAACTATTTCGAAATTTTGAAATTTCGAAATACTTCATTTCGACATTTCGAAATTTTTCGATTGTCAATAAAATTTATTTAAATTTGTAATAATAAATTTGATTAATTGCTAAACTAATTAAACTTCAATTAAATAAATAAATAACCAAATAATTATTTAAAAATCTAAAAAAAATCAAATCGAAAAAAAAAAACAATAAAATCGAAAAAAAAAAAAAAAAACAAAAAATTATTTCGATTTAAAAATTGATTACAATTTATACTATTTCTTTACAATTATTAATATAAAAAATTGTTAAAAAATTATCTATTAAATATTCAACTATATTATAAATAAATTTCATTGATAAAATTTAAAAAAACAATTTATTTTTTTTTTTTCATAAAACGGTTTTATCATTTGTACCGTTTATTCAAGTATTTTTATGATTTTTTTTTTTAGCAATAAATTTGAGATATTTAATTCGATTAAAACATTGTTGATATGTATTTTAAGTACCATTTTATAGTTTACATGTATATTTATTTATTTTCAATTTTGTTTATTTCCCATGGGCAGGTACAAACGTTAACGGAACGAGCAATCTTTACACGTTTGTCCGTTCGACACGGAAATGTCGAGTTGTTTAAAATAATGGGATCCCCCCGTCGTGTTTTCATCTATTTTCCCTTTGGCTTTTGTTGAAAATATACACTGATATATTCTTTATCTTCACGCCTGTATATTAACATTTTTTTTATCATTTTTTCTTTTTTTTTTATTATATTTTTTTGCATTATAACTTGTTGAGAATTGCGTGATGCAGCCCAATTTGCTTTATAATTTATTGTATTACATTTTTCAATGAATTTTATTTTTATTTTATTTTAATTTTTTTATATAATTTTTATGTGTTTTTAATAACTCAATTTATATTCATTAAATAGATATATATATATTGTAAAAAAATATTATTTATTAATCATAAAAAAATTTAAATTAAAATGCTACTGATTTTTTTTTGCAAAAACCAGTTGACATAGTATATTTTTAATATTTTTTTTTAATTATGGTGTTGATGGAAATATAAATTTAAAAAAATATAAATATAAATGTAGCGGTTTATATATTTGTCTTTATAGTTTTATTTTTTAATTTTTTTTATGAAAAAAAAAAATATAAAATTGTATGCGGTGTTATCATATAATACCCATCAAAGTGTAAAATTTTTTTTTTATAATTATTTTTTTTAGTTCAAGGGTGAGTTTAATATATTCTAGATATTAAAACAGGTCAGTTGTGAAATTCTTGTCAATATAATTGTAATTATGAATGCACTGATTATTTAGCTTTTGACGTGTTTAGGTAATTTTTTTTGAATTTTTACACAAAAAAAAAAATAATTTTTAAATATTTTTATTATTTAAAATGTTAATTTTAATTTTATGCAATTTTAATTTTACATTTTTGTAATATTTAATTTTTAATATGATTAAAATAATATTAATTTTAATTTGATTATTATTTTTAAATTAAATAAATTATTTTTGTTTTTAATTTAAATTTATTTATTATATTTTTTTTTTTCTTAAATTTTTTTAATTTTTAATTTTAAATAAATATAAAAAATACGTATTTATTTAATAACTGTTAATTTTATTTATTTTTAGGACAAGTGAACTCATCGCTCTTGTAGCACTTTCAAGTACATTATTTCTTTTTCTTCATACAAGGGATTTACATTCACGCCTACGTGAAATGGAAGTTCGTTTGCAACCAAGTGAAAATGATATATCAAGTAATCAGCTATCAGCTGGTAAGATTGTTAATCAATAAATTTTTTAAATTTCAAATAATTCCCTTTCATTTTTCCCATCATCATCATCATCATCATCATCATCTTCATTGTAATTAAAAATTTTATTTAACAAATTAATTCACAACAATGACCACATAAATTTATCATCTCTATTCATCAAAAAAAAAAAACATTTATTATCAAATAAAATGAATCTTTAGTTAATTTTTTAATTTTTATATTCAAAAGATTAAATTATATTTTTTTTTTTTATAAATTTTAATCAAGTAATTTTCAAAGAATCTCATTCATCTTATTGTGATTTTTTATTATAATTATTTTTTAATATTTTTTTTAACATATAAATTTAAAAGTAGTTCCTGGATTTTTAAATAAATTTTTTCATCTGATTTTTTTTTTTTTTACATTTGATAAATTATAATACCAATTTTTTTAAGAAATATATTTTTTATAATTAACCTTGAAAAATAATATAAATAAACAACAAAGGATGAATAATTAAATTAATAAAAAAAATTTTTTTTTAAATTCAACAAGTTGTTGGAGATATATAACCTTTGATCTTTTTAAAAAGATTAACAAAGTACGTGAGTAAGTTTTCATGGTCAACCAAGGAAGTTTGCAAAAATAATAATAAAAAATTATATAAAAAATAAAATAAGGAAGACTACATTGGTCTAAAGTTATTCAACAGTTGAATTTATCCAAGATCCAGTTAACATACTGTCTGAATTTATAACGGTAACATTCTCCAAAAGTAAAATTTTTTTATTTTTAATTTTTTAATTTTATTTTTTCTCCCATTTGCTCATGTAATCACGAACATTGCTAATTAGTATTAAACTCATTTGCCTGTCTAGTCCACCGCTTTAATCAGCCAACACTCTTTTTCTTTTTTACTTTTTTTTTTTTGTAATTTATTTGTTTTTTTTTTTCATTCTATTTCTTCATTACTTTATAACCAACACTGAACAAAGTTGCATCTAATTAAATATACTATAAAATAATTACTTGAAAGAAAAAAATTAAATAAATAATATAAATCAAAAAAAATTTATGTAATTCAATTATAAAATTACTGTAAATATAAATTAGTATTTTTTAAAATAAACAACATGGTAATTGTTGAATTTTCTGTTGTTATTATTCAAGGTTAATTATTAAAATTAATTAGAAATTTAAGTTGATATTATTATTGATTCATTGGAGAAGAAATTAATCAATAAAATTAATTTATAAATATTGCAATGAATTTTTAATTTATAGTTTTATTATTTTTTTTACTATGGGAAAATTGAAATTGTAAATTTAAAAATTCATCTAATATTTAATAATGAACTTTTTTGTATGATTTTTTTTTCATTTGATGAATTAAAATATCAAGTTTTTTTTGTAATTAGTTTAAATAAATTAAATTTGATAAATAATAATAAAATATTAATAATTATAGTTACAAAAAAAAACAATATTGTAATTGTAAATATTTTAAAAATTGTAATTTTTTTTTTTTTTCTATTAATTTATTATTGTTAATTATCAAAAACAAGTTATAAAAATAAGCTGACATTATGATAAATGAAATAAAAAAAAAATTAACTAAAAATATTTACAAATAAATATAAAATTAAATTTTAAATTATAATAATTTTTATTTTCTGTAATTAAATTCTAACTAGCCAGACAATAAAAAACCAGTAAAATTATAAATTTCTTTTAAAAAATCCACAACAAATTAAAAAACTAAAACAAATTTCAAATAAGAAAATAATTTACAATGTAAGTTTTAATATAAAATGTAGAACATCAACAGGATGTATCTGAAGTTAATAAATTTGTCCTCAATGTCTGATTTACCAAGGTAACAGATAAAATTTATAATGAAAAAAATAATAAAATAATAAACAAAATTTAAAAATTCATATCATTATAATTAATTTTTTTCATTCTCAATGATAAATAAATAATAATATTTAAAATATACTTATTATAATTTTATAATCAATAAAATATTATAAAATTAATAATAAAAATTCCAACATAAATTTAATTAAATAAACTATAAATATAAACCGGAACCAGTAAATAGAAATTAAATCAATTAAATCACTGGGACATTATTCTATATTTATTTATTTTTTATAAAAAAAATTTAAGTAATGAATTTATACCATCAATTTAACTGGACTTTCTTCAGCCATTTATGGTGTGAACTGGTGTTTACTTACCACGTGTGGAATTACTGTGATTCTTGAAAGCATCTAAATCATTCGTAAAGTGAAAGAGTAGAATTTTAAAAAAAATATATAAATTACAAGAGAATGCTAAAAAAAAAAAAAAAAAAAAAATGAACAGATATACTTATAGCTAAATAAAAAAACAATTTAATGAAAAACAAAAATTGTGTGTCATTTGTTGATGTCAGAAATAAGAAAAATAGTTTAGAGTTAGAGTGGCAATGGAATGAAGAAAGTACATAGGGATAAATACTGATGAGCTTGATGAAAAATGTTGTGAGTTTTGTGCGTATCAACATGAAGCCTTGGTTTGTTACACACATTGAATTTATTTTGTGATAGTAAAACGGTTTGTCTATTTTAAAAAACACGCATTTGCATGCATAATATATATATGTTTTTTTTTTATAGAAAAAAAAAAATTAAATACAAGATTTTTATATCAATTTGAAAGTATATGGATATTTGTTTCTGTAATCATTGAGGATATTGTGAAGAACCTAGATGACTAATTTTAGTTTTGAAAAAAAAAAAAAATCGGACTTTTTCATAGTCAATTCGAAATTTTGAAATTGATAGAAAAAAATTAGAAATAATTTAAATAAATACTTGAAACTCACAGGATAATTGGTTTAGAGTGTTTTTTAAATATTAGAAGCATAATATCATGTTTAGGTTGATTAGAAGTATTTTTTTTTTAAACTGTATGAGTTTGCAAAGGTCAGACTTTCTCAAAGTCATTTAGAAATTATAAAAAAATTTTAAAAAATTAGAAATAATTGAAATAAAGACTTGAAACTCACAGGGTAATTATTTAAGGGTGTTTTTTAAATTATCAAAGCATAAAATCATGAATAGATTGATTAGAAATATTTTTTTAAGCCAACGGGACAACACAATGAATATACTCGACTTTCTTGAGTGTTGTCCCAAAAAAATATAAAATTCAGAAAAAATTAGTAAAAATCAAAATAAATGCTTGAAACTCACAGGGTAATTATTTTAGGGTGTTTCCTACATACTAGAAGCATAATATCATATTTAGGTTGATTAGAAATATTTTTTTTAAAAACCGTATGACTTTGCAAAAGTCAGACTTTTTCAAACTCATTTGGAAATTGTAAAAAAAATTTTTAAAAATTAGTAAAAATCAAAATAAATGTTTGAAACTCACAGAATAATTATTTAAGAGTGTTTTTTAAATATTAAGAGCATAATATTATGTTTAGGTTGATTAGAAGACATTTCGAAGTACAAAATAATCAAAAAAATTAGATATATTCGAAATAAATACTTGAAACACTCAGAATAATTTTTTTGTGTGTTATTTAAATATTAAAAACATTTATAATTAAAATATTTTCAAAATAAACGAAATAAATACAACTAAAAATTAATTACTGTTTTAATAACAAATTTAAGATTAATTTTTTTTGTTTTTAATTAATATTATAAATAGTTTATTTAATTTTTTTATATAATTTTATTTTAGGTATTTAGGTAGTGCAATTACAATCAGTTAAAATTAAAAATATACATTTAGGTTGAATGTTTATGATTTTTATGTATACCTTTCAAAGAAACTATATAGTAATCATGAAAATTAGGTTGAAGAATACAATGCCACTTTATAAAAACAATGTATAAAAGTTTTTTAAAAAATATAATAAAACTAGTCATTTATTTAATTTAAAATATCAATTTAATTTTCTTTTATATATAATTATTTTCTACCAACAAAATTAAAACAATTAAATTAAATGTAAATTAACAATTTTTCAATTTTATTCCACACAAAAAACCTCAAAAAAAAACAAAACAAATAACATTAATTAAAATTTTTCCAAACAAACAAACAAACAGTAAAATAATTATCAAATTATTAATAAAAATTAAAACGGTAAAAAAAAAATAAAATGACCACTATAAAAAATAAATATAAAAAAAAAATAAAAACAATAAAAAATACACTTTATCATCAACAAAAACAATATAAAAAAAAAAAAATTCTTCATAAACTGTTTCCCACAAAGATGATAGAAATTAACCGGAACCATTTTCAGTATAATAATTTTTTTTATATAAATATAAATTAAAAAAAATAAGTGTGGTTAATAACCAGTAAGTTTATTGAAATACAAGCTATAAAAATAATAAAAAAAATAATAATAAAATCAGTAAATTGCAATCGAAATAAAATAAAGTTAACAAGTGATCCAGGAAGATATTATTTTTTGCTTGATTTGATTTTTCAATTTTAAATAATATAACAAAATAAAAATATAAAAAAAGTAATAAATAAATAATAATAATATATTAGTGAATGTATTTATATATTTTAATAATAATATTATTTATTTATTGAGAAAGGATGAAAGTTCTGGATGTTTATAATATATCAAACAAATAAATTTAACGTTCCAAGCAATTAGACGTTAAAATCGAGCATCAAACAATATAAGCTTTCTCAAGTTCTGGGTCGTCTGTTTACTGATATATTGTGTCTAAAAAAATTCAGGAAATGTCTGTATTTTAATTCTAAAATAACAGTAATAAACATTATCAAATAAAAAATATAATCAAAGTGATTGGGAGGGTCAGTTTTGAGATCACTATTTTTTTTTTTTTTAAATTTTTTGTATATCAAAGTGAACGTCCACTTTCTCTGGATGTGCGTGAATGTCCAATCACCTTTTTCTTTTAGTGCAAATAGTTATTCTCATGTTTTGTAAATTTTTTTTTTTTTTTTTTTGATGTATATATTATAGAAAAAAAAAATTTATAAATGTAAAAAAAATCCTCTTTAAAAGTTGAGAGATTTTATTTCAAGATTCTTTTCTTTGAGATGCATGTAATGCATTATGAGACTTGTTAAATATATAAATTTTTTTTGTGAAAATAAATCGTTTTGTTTTAAATAAAATAATAATAATAATAATAAAAATATATTTTGTTGTTGTAAAATTTAACGTTAAACAAGTTATATAAAATATTTTTACCAAATTGTTCTTTGGAATTTTTTATACATCTGTAGTTGTTAGAAAATTTTCTTCAACTTACTATAAACTATATATATATATAAATATATTTTTTTTTTTTTTGTACTATTATTACTAGTATTATCATTAACTTTTATATTATTTTATTTTTTATTTTTTTATGTTACAGAAGATGCACAATCCCTTCAAACCTTTGGAGCACTTCGTCGAACAAGTACAGATGTGGTAATAAAAAATTAATATTTTCTTTATTTTTTTTTAAATTTAATATTATTTTTATTGTTGTGATAATAATAATAGTAAATTAATTATTTATTATTATTATCAACATTGTGATCTGACAACAACAACAATAGCAACAGATGAAGATTTAACAGTTAGAAAAATAAAAAAATGTCATTTATGCAACTTTAAACTGTCAAAATGTCCTAATTATTTTGTTGAAACTGCAATCTCAATGACTTTGAAGAATTCAAGTTTTAATAATAATAATAAAAATATAATTTAGACAAATAAAAAAATAAAAAAAGTTCATAAATTTGTATAGAATATTTTTTTTTTATATAATTTTATAGTTGAAATATTTTAAGTTGAAAAAAAAAAAACAATAAATTTTTTAATTAAAACTTAAACTTAAATTATGTAGGTGAAATAGAAATTTTAATATAATTATTATAAAATAATATTAAAATTAAAAAATGAAAATGGAAAAGTCATTTTTTTCATGAAAAATTAAAGAAATATTTTGACCTCGATTCATTCAATGAACACAATGAAGAATTACAACTTTGTTGATTTGTTGAATGAATTAAATTAAATTATTTAAAATATAAAAATATAATAATAAATAAATAAATAAATCAACATAAATTAATATGCACGAGTTACTTTAATATATTTATTATTATATTTTTATTTTTTACCACACAATAATCATAAACTTTATTATTCAAAAAATATATAAATTTTTGAACAAACATATTCCGTTGTTTTTTTTCATTGTTATATCGCTCGAATAAATTTTATTTCTACAGTCAATAATTTTATTTATTTATGTATTAAAAACCGTTAAATATTTTTAAATAAATATCACAGTATTATTAATAATAATATTATAAATAAAATACAATAATAAATTATTTAAATTAGATGTTATTTAATATTTTAAAAAATAAAAATTTTACTTTAAATTAAAATTTAAAATTACAATAATTTTTTTAAAAATACACAGTTAATTTTATTTTATTAATTATTTAATTTTTAATCATTAAAAGTATTGAATAATTAAAAATTAATATTTAATTAACAAATATATTTAAAAAAAAAAAAAAAAAATTAAAAATTAATAATTTTTAATTTTTCAGTATGAAACATTAGATCCACTGGACTTGGATGCATTAAATAATACAAAAAGAGCAAATAAACATGTATTATTTTTTAATCGTGTACCAAAAGTTGGTTCTCAGACTTTTATGCAACTTCTTCGGAAGCTTTCAATAAGAAATAACTTTGCTTTTAACCGTGATCAAGTACAACGTGTTGAGACCATCAGACTGGCGCCATATGAACAAGTAAAAATAATAAAATATTTATTTAAAAATATATTAAATAATAGTATAATATTCTTGTTACTATGTAAAAAATAAATACTAATATTATAAATAAATAAATAAATAAAAAAAATTAATATATATCTCATCAAAAAAAACACAAAAATATTTATGTCATTAATTTAAATATAATTAAAATATTTTACTTCTTCACTTTCTTAAATTATGACATTTATAAATACATGCTTTTATTATTAATGATTTATTATTATTTATGTTTTTATATATTTATTTATTTTTTATTTTTTTTTTAAGAGACAACTTGTAAGACTTGTTAACAGTTATGCTGAGCCTTCAGTCTATGTCAAACATGTCTGTTTTACAAATTTTACTGAGTGAGTTTATTTTAAATATTTTAACTTGATTTATATTTTAATAATTTACTTTTTTTTTTATATTAATAAATGAATATATTTTATCATCAATTTTATCAGTTTGTTTTTTTATTTTTAAATAGAACAATTATCTTTTTTTATTTTTTATATAAAAAACTTTCAAAATAATTTGGTTGTTTTTTTGTTTAGAAAATAATTTTTTTTTGGTTAATTATAATTTTTTTTTTTTAATTAGATTTAATCTTCCACAACCAATATATATGAATGTCGTACGAGATCCAGTTGAACGAGTTATATCTTGGTATTATTATGTACGTGCACCATGGTATTATGTTGAAAGAAAACAAATATTTCCTGATTTACCATTACCAGATCCTGAATGGCTAAAGGTAAATATAATAAACAATTACTAAACAAATTTAAGAATAATTTTAAAAATTAAAATTATTTATTTATTTTAAATTAAGAAAGACTTTGAGAGTTGCGTTTTAAATGGTGATCGTGAATGCAGATATATTGAAGGTGAATATCATGAAGGAATTGGTGATCATCGAAGACAAACATTATTTTTTTGTGGACATTCTGAAAAGTGCACGTAAGTTTTTATATTAACATGTATTATATAAATTAAAATTATTATTCATTTGTTTTGTTGTTTTTTTTTTAGACCATTTAATACAGTTGGTGCATTAGAAAGAGCAAAATTGTCAGTTGAAAAACACTATGCTGTTGTTGGAGTACTTGAAGATGTTAATGCAACATTAACAGTACTTGAAAATTATATTCCACAATTTTTTGAAGGTGCAAAAGAATTATACTGGGGTAAATAAAATAAAATAAATAATAACTATTTAAAAAAAAATATATATATATTAATAAGAAAAATTTAATTTTTTAATTTAATTTACAGATGAAATGGATGCATTTAAAAGAATAAATAAAAATGCATTTAAACCACCAGTTAGTGAAGAAATTAAAGAAATGGTTAGAAAAAATTTTACTCGTGAAATTGAATTTTATCAATTTTGTCGTCAAAGATTACATCGTCAATATCGTGCATTAAAACTTCCAACAAATTCAGATAATGAAAATACATTTTAAAATTTAATTTTTGTATATACAAATTGTGATATATGTTAGTAATTGATTTGATATATTTTTCTTAATATCATCAAGTGTTAACCTGTGGAACTTTAAAAATATTTAAAAATAAATAAATAAATAAATATATATAATTAATATTGATTAAGAAATAATTAAATAATATAATTTAAAATAAATATCACGAGTTTAAATAAATTGGCAAACATTATTGGCTCATGATAAAAAAAAAAAAATTTATTGTTGACAAATTATTGTCTCAAATGCATAACAGTATTGAATAATATAAAATTAATCATCAATTCAATAATTTTAAATGACAAAAAAATTTATATAAATATTTGTTTGTAATTATTTTTTAATTTATTTATTGTCTTAATTTAAAATTTAATTACAAATTAATTTTATTGTTTGTTATACATCATGTAATCTCATTTTCTCTTTAAAAACAATTTGTCTATTTTTTACAATTTTTCATATACACCACATTTCACTTTCGTTAATTGTTTTATTATTATTATTTTTATTTTTTTTTTTTTGTATAATAAGACATCTTAGTAAACGTGAGAACACGATATGTTTATATTATAAAATTATCTATTGTAATAAATTTGAGAAATATAAAAGAAATTCTCAATAATTATTAATATTTTTAAAGATAATATGTTTTTTTTTTTTTTCATTGTTATAATATGTATTTTTTATTATTAATTTTTTATGTACAAAGTAAAATATAACGCATTCATTCATTTATAATAATATATTATATTTATTTTTATTTTTTAATTATATTTTTTTTAATTATATTTGTCACTTTTGGCTCGTTGTTTTTTTTGTGTTTTATTCACTTGAAATTATTTTATTTGTATAAAAATATTTTTATATTGGTTTTATTTCTGAGTTATCAGGTACATATTTTTATTTTATTTATATATTTAATTATTATTATTTAATTTTTTTTTTATTTTGATCGTTTCGAGGCAATTTTGTTATGGAAACGAGGTAGAATTATTATATCGTATTGGTAAGACTTTTTTTTACTTGGCAATATTTGATAATGACTTGATATTTTTAACAATAATTTACTGATTAATTTGATAGTTATTTATGAAATTTTTTATTAATCACTTTTTGATGTTTTTTATTTTTTTAATTTTAATAACTTTATATTGTTTGATAAATTTTAATTATTTAACAGCCAAATATATTTTTTAAAAATGAAAATTAATTTTTAAAATGAATTTTAATTAATCCAGCTAGTAGCTTGATATATTTTTTTTAAATTAAATTGTTTTGTTATATCGACTAGATTAATAAGAAAAATAAATTACAATGAGTATTATTATTTTTAGTTTGTCACATGAACAAATTGGATCTATATAAATATCTTTAAAAAAATTTCATTTAAATGAATTAATTATTTCAACAATATTTAACTTTAATTTAATTAAATTTCATGAAAATATTTAATATTATTTATTATCAATTAAAAAATCTATATTTTTTTTTTAATTATAAAATTATTAATTTTTATTTTTTATATAAAAACAATTAGTGAAAAAATCATCACATATAAAAAACAAAAAAAAAAAATTAAATTGATTTATTAATAAAATTAATAAATAAATTTACTCAACACAAATAAACTTTTTAAAATTTTAATAAAAAGCTGGTGAATAATTAGTTGATGTTGAATTAACACATGTAACATTTGATGCCATATAATTATTAGCTTGTGTACTTGATAAACATTGAAAACAATAATTAACACCATAATTATTATCCCAATATTGTATACCTTGACATTGAAATCTAATAGCAAATTCTAAACGTTGTTGAATTTTTAATGTATGACAATAAAGTTTAAATGTAAATTTATCACTAAAACCATCACAACTACCATCAACATGAAGTGCTTGAAGATCAGAATAACTTTTCCAACAATCTAATGTATATCTAATATAAACTGATTTATGAAAATCAATATTTCTAACTCTAACATTACCAATAATACACAATGTTATTGGATCATTTATAATAATATTTTCTAAACATACTTTATTATTTTTAACAATATCAATAAAATTTTTATTACAATTTGGATTTTGAAATAATGGTATTAATATTTTATTATTAATTGTATTATTATTATTATTATTATTTAATTTTATAATATTATTTGTTGGACTACTACTATAAATACCTGGACTTGTATCTTTTTGAAAAAAATCATCATAAACTAAATCAGAATATGCTGAATTTGGTATTTTAGGTATTTCATCAAGAAATGTTCTGACATCTGCTAAATCAAGACCAAGTACATCAGCAAATCTAACTATTTTTTTTCTACCAGGTGTACCAGGTGTACCTGGTGGTGTTTTACCAGTTTTTAAACTTGAACATCTTCTAAGTTTCATTGGTCTATCTTCTTCTTCTTCTTCTTTTTCTTCTTTATCATCATCATCATCATTTTCTTCATCATTATGATCAATATTATCATTAGCATCATCACCACTACCACCACTATCACCATTATCAACATCATTTTCATCAAAACTTGTACGTGGTGAACATGTTAATTTATGTAAAAGTCTTGTAACATCATCAACATGAAGACTAGGTTCACTATCACCTTTTAATTTATCATCTAAATATTTTTTATTTTTTTGAATTATTGATTCATCTATTTTTAATGGATTATCAATTAATAAATTATCATTTTCATGTTTAACATTATTTTTATTAAAATTATTTGAATTTATTACATCAACATTAAATATTACACCAGAAGTACCTGGTATTAATACAGAATCAGAATATGATTTTGATATTAATGTTTTATTTATTAATTTATTATTATTATTTATTTTATCATTTGTTAATATATTATCATCTTGTAATGATAATGTATTATCATCACTCCATAAACTTTCATGACTTTGTGATGTTGTTTCTAATGAACTTTTAATATCATTTGAACTTTCATCTGAACAACAAGGTATACTATTATTTATATCAATAAATTTTTTATTATTATAACCATTTGTTAAAATTTCTGATGTATCTGTTGATACATTATTTAATTTATTATTATTAACAATATCTGATTTATCAGTATCATCAGTATCATCATCAATATTATCATGATAACCATTAACATCTGAATTTGTAAATTCACTTTCTGATGTTAATAAAGGATCAAAATAATTATCAGTATTTGTTTTATCATTGTCTGATGATTCAATATCATAATAAATATCACTATTATTATCATCTGGTGTATTTTCATCAAATTTTATTGAATAATTATTATCTAATTTTAAATTATTATCATCATTATATTGTTTATTGTTTGTATTATTAACAAGTAAATTTTCATATTTATTATTATTTGTTATTGTTGTTGTTTCATTATTTAAATTAAAATGATTATATTTAGGTTGACATTGTAAAACTTGTAAATTATTATGTTTTAATATTAATGGTTTTTTTTGTAACCATGTTGTTTCATTTAGCTTTGTATCATTTGGTATTGTTGGTCCTTCAATATCACCAAGATTTGTTAATCGTCTATGTAAACGACGTGCAAATGCTTCAGCACGTCCACGACAACTTGTTGGAAATAATGATGTTACAATTCCACATGATGATGATGATGATGATGATGATGTTGGTGATGTTGAAGTACCAGCTCCATTTGTTTCATTATTATTACCAGATTGTTCAGTTGAACTCATTTTATTTGATGCTAATTTATCCTTGTCATCTACCTGTTTATTTTAAAAACAAAAAAAATTATTAATAATGATTAAATTTATTTAAAAAAAAAAAATATTAATCTTGTCATTTAAAAATTGACCTGAATTAAATTGTTTACTTGAACTTTGCTATTTGTTTACAACTTATTTAAAGATTATTAAAAAATAACAGTTTAAATTTTTTAAAAACAAGTAAATAATAATAATTATTTTTTAATTACAAATATTAATTATATAAATATAATATATCTATGATTGTTTTAAATAATCAAGTTAATTACTTTTTTCTTTAAATTTTTAGATTTTTTTAGTTTATAAAATAACAAATGTATGTGTGTGTCTGTTTGCTATTGTGAAATATAATAATAAATTAATTTGTTTTGTATTATTTTATATCATAAACACGTGAAAGAATCGTGAAAAAAAAAATATAAAATAAAAAAACCAGTATTTAATAGAAAATAATAAAATCAATCAAATTCTTTAAATAATATTTTTGATGGTTGTATACAAATAAAAGTATGATTAGATGACCCTAATTTTTAAGAGAGAAATATATAATAAATTATAATAAATATTAATAATGACTTGTTATTTTTTCAATTGACAATAATCATCATGATGTTTATGGTACCATTTAAAATTACTGCTAGGTATTTTTATTTTTAATTTAAAAGATTTATTAAATATTAAATTTTAAAAGTCATTGACATGATATTATAAAAATTGTCTAGACAATAAAAATTAACATAAATATTATTTAGAAAATTAAAAATAAAGTTTTTATTTTATTTTAAAAATATATATTATTTATTAGATAAATTTAATATAAAATATAAATTAAATGTCTACATGTTAAGAACAATAAATTTCATGATGATCTTGACCTTCTGAAAGAGCTCGGTCAGGATCTAATCATTTCTTCAATTTATATTTTTTTATTTATATATTTTTTTTACCATAAGGTTATCAAAATTATATTTTTATTAATTAATATATCAATAATTTTATTCCACAACAATCCTACACTTGATTAGTATAAATAAAAATAAAAAATTAAAATTATTTTTAATCACAATTTATTTATAGTAAAATTTTAATTACTTTTTTATAAATTATTTTAAATACACTAATTAATTATTCACTTAAATAAATATATATATATATATATGTCTTACATTTTTTAATTATCAATTATTATTTAAATTTTTTTTTTGAATAATTTTAATGTTTATTTTTTTACATATTCACTTTACACTGATTTTTTTTGTATTTTTTGAATTTATAAAAATTTGATTGTTATTTACATATTTATTGAGGAAATTTTTTAATTTTTTTAAATTAAATAAGATAATATAGTTAGTTATAAATAAAAATTATTTTTGATAAATATATATATATTGTTTTATATTTTGTGTGTATTCAGAGTTACGATTGAAGATGAAATAAACTCTGTGTTTTGTTATGAGTATATAACTCACGTCATTTTATATCACATTTTAAAACTCCCCAAAGATAAACTAATAATCGTTTATATATATAAATAAAAATTATATATAGAAATTATTAACAAAAAAAAAAATGAACAAAAAACAAAACAATCAATGAAGAAAAATAAAACTGTAATAAGTTTTCTTTTTTTTTTTTTTTTTGTTAATTAAATTATTTATTTAAAATTAACTTAACAAATTTATAATTTTATAAATAAATTTATTATAAATAAAATCAAATATTTTCTAATATTTAATCAATTTAATTTGTAAATTTATTTTTAATATTATCATCTAGCCAAAAAAAACAATTTTTCTCATTGCCACCAGACAAAATATAAACTTATAAATAAATTGTTATTTTTTTTTAAATTTTTTAATTGATAAATTTACCGTGTCCATAATGTTTGATATATTTTATAAATTTGTAATTGTATTCCAGGTATAATAAACTTCCTTTTCCAATAATCCAGGAAGTCATTTCTGTAATTAACAGATTTAAAATTTAAACTTGTCAAACAAAAGTATAGCCAAAAAAAAAAATATTAAAAAAATAATTTATTAACTGGTTAAATTATAAATTAATTTTAATATAAATTTTATAACTGATAAAAATATTTAAAATAACAACTTGTTTTTTACCTGATATAAGATTAAATATTATCTTCAATCAAATTGTTGACATAAAAATTAAAAAATATATATATTAAAATTATCTTAATTTTATCAACAATGATATTTAATTTTGTTAATTAATTATTTTAAAATAAAAATATAATAACATTTTAAAATTGTTAAAGTTATTTTAAATCACAGTTTATATTTTGTATGGAAATTTTAAAAGTTGTATGATAAAAATAGAATCGTGAAATAAAAAATAAAAATAATAAACAAGTAAAATTGTTGATGGAAACGACGATGACGACGACGATGATGATAATGACGAAAAAAATATTAAAAGAAAATTCAAATTAGCCAAAAATTATTTTTTTATTTTTTAATATTAATATTATTATTATTTTTACGAAGATTTTATATAAGTATATCAAACTTGTCTCAATCCTAAATCGAAACACTAAAAAAAATATAGAACACAATGGAAATTTGCCAGACACAATATCAAATAACTCGTTTAAAATAAAATTATATAAAAAAAAATTTATAATAATCATAATAAATAATAATAAACAATGAGTTATTCAACTTTTTCAAGGTATTTTAATATTTATTTGAATGAAAATATTTTATTTTTCTTCATATTCTAATTTTAAAATTTAAAAAATAAAAAATTTTTTATTATTATTATAATTCAAATTAAATAATATTAATTAATTATTTTATTGAGAAATTTAGTAAAAAAATTCAATCAAAAAAAGATTTACAAGTAAGTAGTAAAAATTATATTTATATTTTTTTTTATTGCATGATTGTAATTCATATAAAAATAATTAAAAATATATTTATTTATATATGATTGATAAAACAGTGCGTAATTAAAGTAGAAAATAATTATGATAAATGATTATTATTTATTTTTATATAAATTATTTTTTTCATTTTAAATGTTTATTTACAACTAAATGGTTAATAATAAATTATAAATCACATATTTAATTGATGAATCAATTAACATCACAATCGTAATAACTTACATGATTAAAAACAAAAAAAATTACAAAAACGATGGGAAAATTTGTTGACAACTTGATTAATAAAAAAAAATAATATAAATTTATTTATTTTTAATTTAATAATATTTATTTATCTATAAAAATAAATTATATTTATTTCTATTTTATAAATTAATTATAAATTATTATTAATTTAAATTAAAACTAAACAAAAAAAAATTTTAAACATACGCAATATTTTGATGACTGCAGTTTGATTTTACTTGTTGCAGAAATTACAAATTTTATCACCAAAAAATTTTCAATAATAACAACACTATTTAAATAAAAAACTTGATCACTGATAAATTAATAAACATTTCATGTAAAATAATAAAATAAAAAAATAAATAAAATTTAAAATAAATTACTACACAAATAAATTTACCTTGTATGCACAACGTCGTTCTAAACTTGAATTAAATAAATAAAAATTACATGATAAATTTATTATTATTATTATTATTATATTATTTATTTATTTATTTTTTTTTTGTTTGATGACAACGACGTTTAAGATGTTCGACAAGGGCAATGAAGGTCGCATCTGCGCAGCCAGTTTTTTTAAAACACATTCAGGTACGTACAAGTGTATATACTATGTCCAAAAATAAAATTTAGAAAAAAAAAAACAATATATTTATATTTAAATCTATTAAATTGTCTATCTTTATTAAAAACATTTCGTCTATATATATTTATTCTCCCACTTTTAATATCAAATCAATTCATCAATTTCTAATTTTTATTTTGTCAAAAAAAATTCAATAAATAATTGTTATTTTATTTTTTATTGCATAAAATTATTTATATTAATTAAAAAAGTAAATTAAAAATTCATTAAAAATATTTTATTTATTTTTAATTAAACAAAAAAAAAAATTGTAATAAACTAGTACAAAAAACAGATTTTAAAAAAAGATGTTTAAGTTGTTTTTTTTTTTAATTTTTTTAAATATTTTCAAAAATAATAATAATTTTGCCGGGAGTATAAAAAAAAAAAAATTAATAATATTGTCGATAATAAAAATATCTATTTATAAATACTATCTACATCTACATTATCATAAAATAATATAAAAAAATATTTAAAATATAAAAAATGAATTTAATAAATAATTTTTTTTTTTTAATAATTTTCAATAGATAATTAATTGTTATATAATTTACCTGAATAATTTTAATTATATTAATTAATTATTTGAAGATATAATTTTTGTATAAAGGGGTTGTTTAATTTGTTGCTTCGTCACTGTAACTATGATGATGATCTGCAATCACATGTTATACTGCAGTGAGTCAACTGCATTTTGTGTAGAAAAAGTTAAAATGTGTCAATGTATATTTAATAATAAAAAATATAAATAAAAATAGATATAAATTAAATTTAATATTTAAAATGATTTATTTATAAATTTAATTTAAAATTAAGGGTTGGTATTTTTGTTGTTGTTTTTATTGTTTTTTAAATTTACTTTAAAATGAATATTCGTAGAATACCGGGTTTTATTTATCACTATAAAATTCAAGCAGTATTATTACTTGTCACATTTATTTCTGTAATTATATTACTACATCACTGGGGTTTTGTTTGTACGAATCTTCAAGCACGTCGTCACGTATCGAATGTGGTAAGATAATTATATATATTTTTGTTTTTTTATTTTATTTTATTTTATTTTATTTATTTTCTTTCTTTTCAATGTTATTCAATTGATTTTTATTTTTTTTTTATTATTATTACTTGATATATTAAATTGAGTGTAAATTTTTTTTAGTAGACTAGTTGAAAGTGGGGTTGAATGGATTTTTATTTTTTTTTATTTTTTGGTGGGGAATAAATATATATAATGGTTGCAACCCCTATTTTAAGCGGGATTATTCAAATTTATTTAACATATTTTTTGTACTTGAAAATTTTTATTTAATAATTTAATAATTATTACTTGTAAAAATAAAAATAATTATAAACGTTTGTTGATATTTTTTATTTTTATTTTAAATACAGTATTTTTTTTTTTTTTTTAATTTTTTTATAGCACAATGATGTATGGAAAAAAAAAACAATAATAAAAGACGTTAATTAAAATTTAATTAATTGGTAATTTTAAAATGAATTATTATGACAATTAAATAGTTAATATAATTTTGAAATAAAAATAAAAATAGTAAATATTTAATTAGTATAAAAAAAAGTATGAAAAATAAAAAAATATAAAAATGTATTTTTTAATTTTAATAAAATAAAATATGAGTATTTTAAATAACAAAAATATTTTATTTTTTAAAAAATAAATATGTAGGTCAGTAAAAATTTAAAGGGACCTTTTTTTTCTTGGAATTAAAAGTGGGCCAATATTTTTCCAGGAATAAACTGGGGGTAACGCAAAATAGAAAGAGAAAAAAAAAACCGGTTTTAAAAAACAATTTCATTCATAATACTATTACGAGGAGAAAAAAAAAAAAAAAAACTACAAACTTATTATTTAAAAATATTTATTAAAAATTATATTTAAAATAAAATTAATAATTTTAATTAACAAAAAATTTATTTAATTAATTTATTTTTTTATAAATTATTAATTTAAATAAATTATTTATTTTTAATTTAACATAAAAATTAAAATTTGCCAAAAAATTAATGTTAAATGTATTTAAATTATTATAAATTATAATTATTTTTTTATTTAACAGTGTAAAAGTCATGAAAATGGTTATGCAATGGGGGTACTTTGTAAACCTCTTTGTTCAGAACATACAATTCATTCATTAGTATGTGAAAATCTTCATTCTGGAAAAGAAACTGTATTTTTAGCAAATTGGGAAACAACAAGAATAGTAATTAAAGCATTCAGGTAAATTAAATTTTATTTTAAATACAACATTAATTATAAAAAAATAAAATATTTATAAATATTAAAAATTTTATTTCCAAAATTAAATAATCAAGAAAGAGACCAACATCTGAACAGTATGAATCATTAAACTGGATTGATATAAATAAAATAAAACATTATCCAACAGAAGATGAATTTAAAACAATGATAAGTGACTTGTTGTTTAGTAAATTAAATATAACAGCTAATAAAAGCCAATTAGAACGTCTGAGTCATCTTCGTATTGGTCATTATGAAAATGATATTAAACAACGTGAATTTGAAATGGAAAATGTTTGGTTATTATTACAAGAAAATGAATATTTATTATCAATAATATATGAAAATTTAGATTTATTTCCACGTTTTATTGGTACATGTGGTACATTTTATGCTGTTGAATATGTTTATCCAATTGATAATCCAACAACATTATTAGCATTATCTGATGATATTAATGAATGGATTAAAAGAATAAAATTATCAATTAAAATAATTAATTATATTGATGAAATTGAAAATAATAAAATTGAAAAATTTCATTTATGTGATGTTAAAATTAATCATTTTGGTATATCAATTGGTGATGATAATAAAATTAAATTTTTAGATCTTGATTCAGTATTTCCAGAAAATATTATTAATCGTATTATATCTGATAATAAAGATTGTGATAAACATGAAGATTGTGATTATTTTGATTGTAGATCAATATGTTCAATAAATAAAAAATGTGAATCACCAGTTATGAATGATAATCTTCAGGTATATATTTATATTATTTTTCAAACAAACGAAATAATTAATTTCATCATTTTATTTTTTATAAATTTAATTGTTATAATAAATGTTATTGTTAATTTTTAAATTTAAACTTTACAGATTGTTTGTGAAAAAATTTTTTTAGGATGGACATTATCAGGAACAATAATAATTCCAGGTTTATTAATGTCAAGAAGAACAAGTGGAGCATTAGCTGTACTTTTACGACAATGTGCTAATCCACATGGTGATACTGTACATTTACCTCGTGCTCCAGTATCAAAAGAATTGAGATCAAGACTTTATAACATGTTGATAGAAATGGAAAAACAATATTCAAATATATACAATTATAATTAAAATATTTAATTAAATTCACATCACAATATTAATCAATGAAAATTGGATTTTTAATATTTTTAGATTAAACATTTAAATAAATTTATTTAAATAAATTTTTAAATAATAATATTGAAAATTTTAAAGAAGAAAAATCAACTTATTATTACTTTAAATAATTAAATATAAACACAGACACAATTTAATATATTATAAATAGATAAATTAAATAAAAAAATTAAATTAATAATTATTTATATAAAATTTAATTGTTAATATTTTTATAGATAAAATTAGTCATGTAATTTTGCAATGTATTAATATTTTTAATAAATATTAATAATTAAAATATATTGCATTTAAATATTACTTGATAAAATTTATTTTATTTATTTTTTTATTTGAAAGAGAAAAAAAATATTGTCTTAGTATTTATCTCGTTATTTTACGTAAAAAAAATAATAATAATTACAACTCAGGTAGCTGGATTCGACAACCCAAGACAAAGATAAGTCTACCTAATCTACCTAAATTTTCTGACCATGAGAAAAGCAGGAAAATATATTGACACATTTTCAGATTGTTTTCTCAAGACAATACTGAGAATATTATAATTGTCTACATACCTGGAACCTGGAAGTGTGCAAGTTGGGATTGCTCTCGATGATGATCGTAAAACAGGTCCAAATGAAGATCAGTCAATGTCTGTATTCCAAATAGAAAACTTGTCATTTTTTTTTAAAGATAAAACTTCATTATTTGTAAAATTTTATATTAAAAATCAAGAGATTATTTTTATAATTATATCCAAATAAATATTTGAATAATTAATCACCAAATTTTGTTATTAATTTGATAATAATAAATGAAAAAAATTTTTTTACATATTTTAAACAGATTTAAATTTACAAACAATATTTTTTTAAGATAGTGAAAATTTGTGATTGACATGACTGTGTGTCGTTAAAATAAAGTTCGTGATTTATCAAAAATTCTTTAAACTAGTTTGTTTGTTTTTGTTTTTTTTTTTTTTTTTGTATTTAAAAATGTATTGTTAATTTTATTATAAAAATAAAGTTGAAATTGTGCATAAAAAGCCAAGTAAATTTAAAAAATTTACCAGTTATAAATTCAAAAAGTGAGCAAATAAAAAAAAAAAAAAATAATGAAAAAAATTATTTTTGTAATAATTTTACTCTTTGAGGTAAATACAATTTTTATTTATATAATTATTTAATTTTTAAATAATTTATATAATTTTTTTTTTAATATTTATAATTGATAAATTATTTAAATTATTTTTAAGCTAAATTTTATAAAAGATGTAAAAGCTGATGATAAAAGTAAGACTACAATTTTGATAGAAAATAATTCACGTATTTTATCACTTTATGCTGAAAAAAGCATAGAAAATTATAATGAAAATTTTTGTACAACATCTGAATGTATTCAAAGAGGTAATTTATAAATTAAAATATAAAATTAATTTTAATTTTTTATAATTTGTTAATTTTTTTTAGCTAAAATTATAAAAGCAAAGTTAAATGACAGTGCTGACTATTGTGATGATTTTTATAATTATGTTTGTGGAGAATATGTTAATTCAACATTTATACCTGATGATAAGAATACTGTTGATGTATTTGCTTTGCTAGAAAATAAAGTTCTTAAACAACTTAACACAATTATCAAAAGACCCAGTCAACCAGATGAGCCAGAAATCTTCAAGTTAGCAAAAAATTTGTATAAACTTTGTATGGATACAGATGCAATTGAAGATCTAGGTGAAAAACCAATTTTTGATTATATAGAACAGTTTGGTGGTTGGCCTGTTCTCAAAAAAAATAATGAATGGAACGAGACTTTATTTAATTGGAAAAAAAATATTGTCAAAACATTTAATAATAATTATTGGTCATCTGATTTTTTTACATTTCTTTTAAAGAATGATATTAAAAATAACACACGACTAGTAATTGGTTTAACTGATTATTCTTCATCACTGTCTCGAAAAGATTTATTAGAAGGTCTAGATAATGAATCTGTTAAAAATTATTTTAATTATATGATCAATATGTCTGTTGCATTGGGAGCTGAAAAAAATTATGCTGAAGAAGAACTCAAAGAAGCACTTGAATTTGAAATAAAATTAACTAAATTGACTAGACCATATGAAGATTATCGAAATCAAAGTATATCTTATAATCCAATGACTCTTGGTGATTTAGCTAAAAATTATCCTTACTTTGAATGGAAAAATTATTTGAATTATGAACTTTCAGATTCAAATATAACAGTTAATGATGATGAAATAATTATTGTTAGGAATCCTGATTACTTTGTTAAATTAGGAAAATTAATGGATTCAACACCTAAAAGAGTTCAAGCTAATTTAGTAATATGGAAAGAAATTGAAAATGTTGCTAGTTTAATGAATGAAAATATTCGTAATGTATATGAAAATTATGTTAATATTATAACTGGAAGTATGAAACGTGAACCCAGATGGATAGAATGTACAAATACTGTTTCTAATACTTTTTCAATTGCAACAAATGCATTATATGTACGTAAATATTTTAAAAAAGAATCAAAAGATAATGTTGCATTGATGGTCAAAAATGTACACAATCAATTTATAAAATTATTAAATAATATCAGTTGGATGGATGAAGAAACAAAATTAAATGCCATAAATAAAGCTAAAAAAATAAAACAGCTCGTAGCATATCCAGATGAACTTTTAAATAATTCAAAAATTAATAATTTTTATAAATACTATGAAAATTTTGAAATGATTGACAACAATTATCTTGGTAGCCTCATAAGCTTGGGTTTATTAAATATCAAAGTCTCTTGGAGTCAATTGAGACAAAAATATAATCCAAATAAATGGACTAGTTTTGCAACTGAATCAAGTGCTGTTAATGCATTTTACAACCCAGTTGCTAATTCAATTTGTATGTTATTTATAAGTTTCATATTTCATAATATTTATTTGTTTTAAATTGTAAATTTTTAAATTCATTTTATTTATTTTATTTATTTTTGTTTAGTGCTTCCAGCTGGAATTCTTCAAGGTGAATTTTTTAATAATGAACTTCCAAAATACATGAATTATGGTGCAATTGGATCAATAATTGGCCATGAAATAATGCATGCATTTGATGATGAAGGAAAACAATATGATGCTAATGGTAATGTAGATGATTGGTGGTCAAATTCAACAAATAAACAGTATCAAAAAAAAGCTCAATGTATAATTGATCAATATGGAAATTATACTGTTAACGAAGTTAACATGACTGTAATTATATTTTTAATACTATTTTATTAAATTTTATTTATTTAATAATTTATTTTTTATTTGTTGTTTTGTCAGGTAAATGGAATCAATACTCAAGGAGAAAATATTGCGGATAATGGAGGAATAAAAGCTGTATATTGGGCTTATGTCAACTGGCTAAATGATAATGATAATAATAAATTTGAAAAAAAAATTCCAGGATTTAGTTTTACTCCTCAACAAATGTTTTGGATATCTTATGCCAGCACATGGTGTTCCAAAAGTCGTCTTGAAAGTCAAAAACTAAATGTAAAATTTGATACTCATAGTCCATCAGAGTTTAGAGTAAATGGTCCTCTTTCAAATTTAGAAGAATTTTCTATTGACTTTAAATGTCCAATTGGCTCAAAAATGAATCCAGAAAAAAAATGTACCATGTGGTAATTTACCCTAAAAAAATATCGATAACTGTTCTATTAAAATAATACATAAATTAATATAATATCAAAATACATTTATTATATTAAAATGAAAATACTATGTTTAAAATTTAGGTACAATATTAAATTTTGTACATTTAATTTAAATTATGTTTATCTAATTATTTATTTAAATTCATTAAATTAAATAATTTGATAAAGTAGAAATATTATTAGTTATTATTATGAAAAAAGTCATTGAAGTTTTAAACACTCATATCCATTCAGCATTGTCATCACAAGATGATGATGAATATTTTTTTTGGTAATAATTTTGTTTAAAAATCTAACGTAAAATAAAATACATACGCATATAACTAAAATAAATAATTGTTTATGGCAATGAAAAATATCAGTCTTTACTGTCAGTTACTGAGGAAAAAAAAAATTTATTACTTGAATGTTTTTATTTGCTAAAAATCATAAAATTTAGTTTAACATATTTTAGTTTTTAATATGATTATAAATTTATTTTAACCTTGGTATAATTTTATTTGTATATGTATAAGAATAATTTTTTTTTTTTTTGTGTTTTGAAATATTAAAATGCGTTTTTCTTATTTCAATGTCCAATTAAATAATGTTTTATTCCATTGTTCTTTTTTTAAAATTGGCCAACCACCAATTTGTTTTTTATAATTTAACAAAGTATTTACACTTTGATTTTCATCTACATCATTACCATACAAATCATACAAATTTTGTACAATTTAAAATATCTTGGTTCACTTGGTGATTCTGATGTTTCATTCAAGTTTTTTTTAAAATATAATTTATATATTTATATATAAAAATAATTACCTGATGATAAATAAATATCATAATTAAAATGTAAAAATAAATTGTCTTCATCATTGTTGTATCAATCTTGATCAAGTTATTATTTTTATCTGAATGTTGACTATTAATTTAAATTATTTTATTTTAAACAATAATCAAACAATTATTTTAGACTACAACTAGTTGACATCAACAGAATATTATTTACTAACAGTCAGTGGAAAGTTTCGTGTTGGAAATAAAAAACCAAACTGCCACGCAATTAGTACATTTTGTTTATACATATATTTATTTTTTATTCTTTATTATATGTATAATACATTATATACAAATATATTTTATAACTATATAAAATAAAAATGAGGCAAAATAAATTAAAATTTATTGTCAAATACCCTGGTGCAAAAAAAATTGTCAAGTTTTAACAAATTTTGTCAAAATTTTTTTCACCAGCGAAGTTTCGATTTTTCTTCGTTTTTGTGGTTTGAAAAAAGGAACTTCATATGACTGTGTGTCTTGCTTAATATCAATAGCTTTGATCCTACCATCTGGAGTTGTTTTATTGATGCCAAAGACCTTATACCATTCAGTTGGTGGTACCCAAGCAGTCATACATTTATTGACAACACTACCATTAAGAACTATGCATCTTTCTTGTTTCAATATTTGTAATCCATTGAACTTGTGAGTGGATTTATCTGTCATATTAGTATTTCCAGTAATTTCTAAGGTTTTTAAATTTTTTAATTCTGCCAATGCATCAAGAGATGTTTCAGTAATTTTTGGGCAATTTTTCATTATTAATATTCTTAAATTTTTACATTTATTAGCAATTGCAATAATAGTACTATCTTGTAGTTGTTCCCCATCTAACAAATATAAATATACAAGGTGTTGCAAATTTGATAATACATCAAGAACAGATGCAGATGAATGTGGTGAACCATCAGTAGATTGTACCCCAGTGAATTTTGGTAAAAACAATATTTTGAGTTTTTTAAAATTATTTGAAATATAAATAATTGACTCAACACTGATTTCCATCATAAATAGTCTAAAATCTTTAAGTTCTTTTAACTGTGACAGGTTTTTCAGAGCATTTTCAGTGATGGTTTTTTCACATGTTACAGAAACATATAACCTTTCTAATTTTTTGCAACATTCCACTAATTTGATTGATAAATCTTCAATAGAATCAACAGCAATATTAAGAGTTTCTAAATTTTGAAAATTCATCCAGTCACAGAGTGCAATTTCACGTAAATTACAACTACCAATATATGAACCAATGCTAAGATGATTCATTTCTTTACATGTCTTAATAATACAGTTTAGTGTAGATGAAGTGTATTTCTCATCCATTTTTTGGTAATAGCACCAAATTCTAATATACTTTAAATTTGAAAGTTTATTGAATGTTAAAAGTTTTTCTTCGAAAAAAGACTTTTTGATAAAAAGATAAGTAAGTTGTGTTTGATTTGTTATTTTTTCAATCATACTATTAGGTATATAGCAATATTCCAATGATAAACTGCGAAGCTTTTTAAATTTATCCAAATTCTGTAAAATAAATAATAATAAAAATATATTCAATTAATTTGACATTATTATATTAATTAATAATATATGTATATTATTAAACAAATAATTATCAGTAGATATATATCAACTTACAAAATTTATTGGTACCATCTCCATTTTATAAGACTTTACTGAATCAGTAAGACGTTCACATGACACATGAATTTTAATGAGTAATTCTCCTGGAAGACTATTGATAATTTTAGATGGAAAACGTGATTTTTTTCGACGGTTGTTACGAAGTACTATTATATGAATGCATTCCAATGTATTCAACTGTTTAAATGCTTTTGTATAATCTTTTGTTTTATTAGTTTTTATATTTTCGTCATAACAAAATTCAAGTGTTGTTAAATTTTTGCAGTAATTACCAACAAATGGCATAATGATGCTTGAATCACAAACTCCATATAAAATATACAATTCTTCTAAATAATTACCACATCTTTTTAATATTTCAATAATATCTGATTGTTTCATCCAGGGATAAAGTTTTTTACTGCATTTAAATTTTTTAATACTTTGCCAAGTTAATTGACAAGCTTCTTTAAATTTAAGACAAACTAAAAAAAAAAAAATAATATAAAATTAATAATAAAATAAAATAAATACTAAAAATATTAATTGACAAGATTTATATTTGTATTTAATATGAAAAGAAATTATTTAATTATATTTAAGCATATATATACCTTTTTCCATGGTTAATCTTTCAGATATAGACAGCATCATGAATATTTTTTCTAATAATTTATTATCTAAGCGATTAATAAAATCCATTTTCTCAGTATCTTCTTCAATGGATTGTTGTTGATTACTTAAAAAAACCATGTCTACATCCATAATTGCAGTAACTTTTAAAAATTTAAGTATTATAGGTTATGTATTGCAAAATTACGACTTATTTTGATAATAAATAGTAAATAAACTACAGAATTTAGTTATTCAATAGCAGCTGATTATAATAAAATTTTATTATTAATATTTTAATTACTTGTAATATTCTCAGTGGCTTTTAATATTCAAAAAATTTAATTTTTTTTTCTATTCAAAGTCAGGAACAACTATACACGAAGCTCGATCGCACTGGACTGGACCAGACCAGACAAGCCAAGACCAGACCAGACCAGACCAGACCAGACCAGACTACATGTAGACTGTCATGTACATATGTATATGTATGTAACAGAATCAGTGAATTAAATGGTAAACAAATATTTACAATTAATAAAATTATTATTGAGTATATTAAAATATAGTTACTTGACAATAAAAATATTGGGATACCAAAAAAAAAATATATTTAATTTATTGTATCAAAAAAAAAAAAAAAAAATACAATTAAAGTATTTTTAAAATTCAAATATTCCCACTTAAATTTTTGGAAAACAACAGCAGCGCCCACTACACATTCGTCGCCATCTTTTTTTTTTGTTTATATATTTTTTTTGATAGTTTGCTTATCTAGAGTTTGACAAACTCTTGGGTCAAATATATATTTATCAAGAAACATCTCAAGAGAGACAGATTTAATTTGTTATATATATATTTTATAATAAAAAAGAATTAAAAAAAAGTTATTCAATAACCACGATGGCTAGTGGAATTGACTGGGGTAACTGGGGTAAATATCCAAAGGAATATAATCCTTCAATTCATGGATCTTTTGATCCAGCTAAATATTATGGAAAAGGTCAGTCATTAAAACTTAAATAATAATAATAATAAATAAAAAACCAAATAAATTAATTAATTGTTATATTTATTTAATAATACAGCTGACACTGCTTTTGGTGATGTCAAAATTGGTGAACTTGGTGGATGGATTGCACGTCGTGAAAAAGGAATAGCAAAACTTGGACAAATGATTGGCAGAGGTAATTTAAATTACATCAAAAAAAATAATAGTATTTTGTTAAATACTTTACTCAATTATTCAAGTAGCCATTTTGCCAAAATGTATTGCATAATAACAAATATAATTGTCAAATATTAATCACAACAATAATATAATTATCCAATTAAATATGTTTATTAATGTTTTGTTGTTTTTTTTTTTTTTGTAGCTTATTGGCGTTGGCAACATAAATATGTTCTTCCAAAAAAAGCTGGAGTTGCTCCATTTTTCCAGGTTACTTGTGCAGCAATGGTATTCTTCTATGCCATTAACTACCCAAAACTAAGTAAATTATTTATTTTATTTAACAATATTATTTTACATTTTTAAATTACAACAATAATTTAATTGTTTTGTTTTTTTTTTTAATTATTTTTAGAACACCATGGATACAGAAAATACCATTAAATCTGGATATAACCTAATCTACAAAAAACAAATAAATTTGGAATAAAAAAAAAAAAAAACATCTGTAGAATCTATTTGGCGTTTTAGGAGATAACTAAAAAAAAAAAAACTCCTGTTATATTAATTAAATAAATAAAACTGTCGTAATAAAAAAAAAAAAAATATGAATTAATTTTATTTTACAAAATAAATTTATTTAAATAAACAAAATTCATAACCAAAAAGTTTAAAAAACAAATTTTATATCTAATTTGTATTTTTAAAATAAATATTGAAATAGTTGACTGTAAATCAGCCCTTATCCTGATATAAACAATATAAAAAATTATAAATCTTTTTTTTTTATTTATTTATTTATTGTAGTTGGCCTTGTGCGTACAATATCATTGCGCAACAAATAGGCACGAAGCTGTTGATGATTGGTGTATATAACCTCCACACTGCTCCACACCTCGTTAAAATCTACCAATCAGCAAAATAACGGGGGACAAAAATCAGCTTCACCACCAATATGGCTGTCAGTATAAATTTGATGCTTGTAATATGCCTTTCTCTCTTAAATATTGGCAAAAACATACGTATTATTGTGTATTTTTATTATTAAATTATTATGTGATTAATTATTGTTTAATTAAGTGGGAAACAGCAATGAGGGTTGGTTAAATAATTAATAATACAAACAACAATAACAACAATATATAACACAGGTGGGTTATTATTTTTATATTATATATATATATAGATAGACTATATTAAAAAAAAAAAGTACATAATAATATAAATATTATCTGTTGTCATTATTCAACTCCTTCTTCTTAAATGCTTGCATTCTTTTCCCTTGACCCAGACAACCAAGCCCAAACATATCACAGCATTATCGTCATATTTTTTGATACATTATGTCCATTCAATTGATAAATCAATATTATTTATAAATTATTTATTTTATTATTTCAATAAACTATCTGTAATTTTATAGGCAAATTTTTTTTATAAAGTAGTATGCATTTTTTCTTTTTTTTTTTTTTTTAAAAAAACCAGTTTTTACAATTTAATATATCCCCTCTTTTATAATCATAAAAAAAAAAAAAAAAAATCGTCATCATTAAAATTTATTTATCACTTAATTTCATATCAATTTAAACTATTTCTTTTTTATTTTGAAACTAATATGGATATTTTTTTATTTATTTATTTTTCAGATATTTGTTATCATAGAGATTAAAATATTATAATAAATTTTTAAAAATGGCTTCAAGGTAAATATTTTTGTTTTATTTTTAAAAAAAATATATATATTTATAAAAGTAGAATATTTAATAACAAGTTATTAATATTTATTGTTTTTTTTTTTTTGTATTTATTAGACTGGATCGATTATTTATACTTTTGGAAACTGGTACAAATCCAGTTACTAAACGTGCTGCAGCACAACAATTGGGTGAAGCACAACGTTTACATCCTCATGAACTTCATCATTTACTTGGACGTGTATCTGTATTACTTAAATCACCACAATGGGATACACGAGTATCAGCAGCACAAGCTGTTAAAGCAATATTAACACATGTACCAGTATGGAATCCAGAACCAATTGATGATGATGATGATGATGATGATGATATAAATATTATAGATGATCAAAATGATAATAATGAAAAAAAAAATTATTTAACATTAGAAAATTTTAATATGAGTAAAATATTATCAAAAAGTAATCATTTAACTGGATCTGAAGGTAGTGAATATGATCTTGTTATATCTGATGGTGATATTAATACAATGAATAATAATGGTGATAAAATATTAGCAACAAAATTAGGTATTGATACAAAATTAATGGGTGTTGATACATCAGAATTATTTACAGTTGATGATTTAACATTACCAGTACAACAAACATTAACAACAAATCGTGTATCAATTAATGAAACATTAGAACAATCAAATGAATTTGGTTTAAGTAGACGTGAAATGAATCGTGCAAGACGTAAAGCACGTCAATCATTATCAAAACAAAAATCACGTGAACCAGATGATCAACAACAACAACAACAACAAATTGATAATCAAAATATTATAAATGATATGCCAAATAAAAAAATAAAACTTGATACAATTAATAATGATGATGATGATGATGTTAGTTGTAATAAAATTGGTAATATTGAATCATCATCATTACCACCACCATTAACAGATAATATTAAAAATAATGAATTAAATATATCAAATGGTGCTGTACCAGATGGTACTGGTTCATGGCCAGATACAACAATAGTATGGCCACTTGAAACATTTAGTGAAAGTCTTTGTCAAGATTTATTTAGTCAAAAATGGGAAGTACGTCATGGTGCAGCAACAGCATTACGTGAATTAGTTAATATACATGGTAAAGGTGCTGGTAAAAAAAAAAATCAAACTAAAAAACAAATGGATGAAAGTCATAGTAAATGGATTATTGATGCTTCATTAAGATTATTATGTGTACTTGGTCTTGATAGATTTGGTGATTTTGTATCTGATCAAGTTGTTGCACCAGTACGTGAAACATGTGCACAAGCACTTGGTTCACTTGTTTTATTAATGCCATCAAATGATAAAGGTAAAAATGATGTATTAGGTATATTAAAAGTTATGTTAACATTATTAGAACATAATGATTGGGAAGCAAGACATGGTTCATTATTAGCATTAAAATATTTACTAGCTGTTAGAGATGATTTATTAAATATATTATTACCACAAGCATTTGATGCAGCAATGAAAGGTCTTGCTGATTCAGTTGATGATGTTGGTGCTGCTGCTGCAAGTTCATTAATACCAGTTGCATCACATTTACCAAAATTATTAAAACCACAACAATTACAAATTATTGTAACAAGATTATGGGAATTATTAAAAGAACAAGATGATTTAGCTGCTGCATGTAATAGTTTTATGGGTTTATTAGCATCAATATTATCATTAACAGAATCAAGAAAATGTTTACCACCACAACCATTATCACAAGTATTACCACGTTTATGGCCATTTTTAGGACATTCAAGTTCATCAGTACGTAAAGCAACATTACAAACACTTGAAACATTAACTGGTGAAGATAGTGATAAAACATTAAATCCAAAAGAACGTTGGGGTGATGATGGTAGTATTATATTACAAGAAGCATTACGTTATGTATTTCAACGTGTATTAATTGAACATGTTGAATCAATACAAATTATTGCTGAAAAAGTATGGGAAAATTTAGTAACACGTAGTGATCTTGAATTATTATTACATGCAGCATGTCCACTTGTAAGTACATGGCTTTGTTTAGCAATGCAACCAGATCATGCACCATTTAATCCAATGCAATTGTATAATGTTAATAATACAACAACAACAACATCAACATCAACATCAACATCAACAACAACAACAATACCAGCAACAACATCAACACCAACACAAACAACAAGTAGTCCATTAAAAATAACATCAACAACATCAACAACAACAACAACAACAAAATTAACAAATGGTAATGATGGACAATCTGATTCTGGTAGTTCATCAGTATCATTAAGTGGTAAATCAACATCTGAACTTAAAGTATATATTGGTGGTATTGAAACAGTACCACAAAATATACGTTTATCAAATACAATAAGAGCTAGAATAATGGCTGGTAGAATGTTAGGTTTATTATCACGTTATGTTGTTAAACCAGCACCAGGTGTTATTTATACACAAGATATACCATCACCAGGTTTATGTTATGCACGTGTATTATTAGCACATCTTGGTTCACGTTCATCATTACAAAGAACAGTTGTTGGTATAACAATAGCACATTGGGCATATCTTGATCATCCAAATCCACCAGAAATACCAGATATATTACGTGATAAATTATTATCATGTTTAAATGAATGTGTTTATTATGATGAAATTGCAAATACATATACACGTTTATTACATGAAAGTAGAGATTATATTGCAACATTAAAACATTATAAACTTGATGTTAAAATTGATACTGATAAAACAAATGGTATATTAACATTAGAACAAATATTAAATTTATCAAGTATAACAGTATCAAGTATGCAATCATATCAAGTATCATTAACAACACCAACACCAACAGTAATATTAGGACCAAATAAATTAAAACCAAAATTATTACAACAATTAGAAGAACGTAGAAAAGCACTTGAAATTGGTGCAAATACAACATCACAACAACAACAAACATTAAATATAATGTCAATGGCTGCATTAGCTGGTGCAGCAACAATGTTACATTGTTTACCAGAACCACCAAAACCACTTAATCCATTAGTTAAACCACTTATGGAAGCAATTAAACGTGAAAATGATGAAAATTTACAAAAATTAGCATCATTACATTTATCACATTTAATTAATTTATGTACAAATAGAATACCATCACCAAATTCAAAAATAATAACAAATTTATGTACATTTTTATGTTCTGATATTGAATATACACCACGTGTTTGTAATAATGATAATGATTCATTTGATGGTATATTAACATTAACAAGTCGTCAAAGAAATGCTGAAAGAACAGCATATCGTGGTAATGGTATTAATGGTAATAGTAGTGGACGTGGTCCTGGTAGACCACCAGCAACTGAAATACCACTTGAAGAATTATTAGCATATGAAGAACCAGAAGCAAAAGCATCAAGAACAAGAAGACGTGGTGCAACATATGCACTTAAATTAATAACAAAATTAATTGGTATTGATATACCAAATAAATTACCATCATTATGGAATATTATTATTAAAAATAATGAAAATGATAATAGTGATAATGATAATGATAATATTGAAAAAATTAATAATTTAATATTTGGTTTACAAGTATTTGAAATAATATCAACAAGTTTAGATGAAAATTTATTAAAACCATTACTTGATTGTTTACCAAATTTATGTAAATTATTATCACATAAATATAAAGCTGTTAGACATATGTCATCAAGATGTATATCAACATTAGCTGTATTAAATACAAATGTTACAATGGATTATGTTGTTAAATTAATATCACCATATTTAGAAACAAATATTAATGATAAAATTATTAATAATGATATAATTAATAATAAAAATATACAAACAACAAATTTACATGATATTTGTCGTCAAGGTGCTGCTGAAGCATTAACATGTATTGTTGAAGCACTTGGTGTTAATGTTGTACCATATGCTGTATTATTTATGGTACCATTATTAGGTAGAATGTCTGATCAAAATCAATCAGTTAGACTAGCATGTAATGCAACATTTGCAACATTAGTACAATTATTACCATTAGATCCTGGTTCATTAAATGATCCACCAAATCTTGTTAAAGAAAAAACACAAGAAAGAAAATTTTTACAACAATTATTAAATCCAAAAAGTATACCAGATACAAAATTAACAATAAATGTTAATGCTGAATTACGTTGTTATCAACAACAAGGTTTAAATTGGTTAGATTTTTTAAATCGTTATAGATTACATGGTATATTATGTGATGATATGGGTCTTGGTAAAACATTACAAACATTATGTATTATTGGATTAGATCATAATAGAAATATTAATTCACCACCAAGTATTGTATTATGTCCACCAACATTAACTGGTCATTGGGTATATGAAGCTGAAAAATTTATGAATAAAAATGATTTATCTGTTATACAATATGTTGGTATACCACCAGAACGTGAAAAATTACGTTTACGTTTAAAAAATTATAAATTAATTGTTGCTAGTTATGATATTGTCAGAAAAGATATTGATTATTTTGAATCATTACAATGGAATTATTGTGTACTTGATGAAGGACATATTATTAAAAATGGTAAAACAAAATCAGCAAAAGCTGTTAAAAGATTACGTTCATATCATCGTTTAATATTATCTGGTACACCAGTACAAAATGATGTATTAGAATTATGGTCATTATTTGATTTTTTAATGCCTGGTTTTTTAGGTAGTGAAAAACAATTTGTTGCTAAATATTCAAGACCAATTATTGCATGTAGAGAATCAAAAGCTGGTAAAAAAGAACAAGAAGCTGGTGCACTTGCTATGGAATCATTACATCGTCAAGTATTACCATTTTTATTACGTAGAAATAAAGAAGATGTTATTAAAGATTTACCACCAAAAATAACACAAGATTATTACTGTGATTTATCATCATTACAAAAAATACTTTATGAAGATTTTCGTGTACGTCATTCATCAACATTAATACCAACAGATTCAATAGAATCATCATCATCATCATCATCAACATCAACAACAACAAATGATTCACAAAAAGGACATGTATTTGAAGCATTAAGATATTTAAGAAATGTTTGTAATCATCCAAAATTAGTATTAACAACAAAACATCCATTATATAATACAATAAATGAACAATTATTATCACAACAAACAACACTTGGTGATATTGAACATGGTGCTAAATTACCAGCATTAAAACAATTATTACTTGATTGTGGTATTGGTTTAAAAAATGATAAAATATTAAATGATGGACAACAACAACAAAGTGAACAACAATTAGTAAGTCAACATCGTGCATTAATATTTTGTCAATTAAAAGGAATGCTTGATATTGTTGAAAAAGATTTATTAGCTGTACATTTACCATCAGTAACATATTTACGTCTTGATGGTTCAGTACCAGCACAATTACGTCATTCTGTTGTAACTAGATTTAATTCTGATCCATCAATTGATGTATTATTATTAACAACACAAGTTGGTGGTTTAGGTTTAAATTTAACTGGTGCTGATACTGTTATATTTGTTGAACATGATTGGAATCCAATGAAAGATTTACAAGCAATGGATAGAGCACATAGAATTGGACAAAAAAAAGTTGTTAATGTTTATCGTCTTATAACAAGATCAACTGTTGAAGAAAAAATTATGGGATTACAAAAATTCAAATTACGTACAGCTAAAACTATTATTACAACTGATAATGCATCATTGGAAACTATGGGAACTGATCAGGTAATTTTTTATTATTTTTGAAAGTTGTAATTTATTTATCATATAACAATAATTTTTTAGTTGTTTTTTTTTTTTTTTTTAAATAATTATTTTAACAATTTAACGGTCAATAATTACAAATGTAAAATAATTATTTTTAGAAATTTTAATGAAAGTTTAAAAATATCTTTTTAATATTACCAAAGTAATAAAAATATTTTTATTGTTTTTTTTTTTTTTTTCAGTTACTTGATTTATTTTCTCTTGACAATGGAAAAGATAAAAAAACAGATGAATCTACGAGCCAACAATCATCATCAAATTCAATGCTTGGTCTAAGTAAAACTGTGATGGATATATTACCAGAACTTTGGGAACAACAACAATATGATGATGAATTTGACATTAATTCATTTTTAACAAATCTCAAAGGTACCAATTAATAGTATTAAATACAAATTGGTTCTTATTTTAATTTAAGATATATAAAAAAAATTAAATTACCCAGTAAGACATTATTATTTTAAAAGACAAATAAAATTTAAAAAAAAAAAACAATGATTTACCTAGCTGACTGAAATATATTAATACCAGCTGCCAATTTTATTTTATAAAAAATAAAATTAGATAACTTAAATTTATTATAATAATATAAAAATAATGATTAACAGTTTTTTTTTTTTTTTTTTTTTTTTAAAATTTTCTTTATTTTATAAAATGTCATCAATCAATACAAATTGAAAAAAAAAAAATCAATTGAATATATTATCTATAAGTATACTTCATTTTTTTATGTTAAAAAGTAAAATTAAAAATTTCTATTTATCATTGGTAACTATCATCATTTTATAAAATGAATATAACAATAAACATAAAAGTACAAATACAAATACCAAGTTTTTGTTTAAATTATTAAATTAAATAATAATTAAAAAAACAAACAAACAAACAAAATATATACATATACATGTATATATTATAATTTAGATTTACATTGTGGATCAATATTACCAGCAGCAAATATATTTTGTGGATCAAGATGTTTTTTAGTTGCTCTGTATAATGATAAACCAGTATTACCAACAGATTCAGTATAATATTTAGCTCTCATTTTACCAACACCATGATGATGTGATATTGATCCACCATTAGCAATAATTTCAGATCTAGCATTTTCTTCAATATGTTCATAAATATCAACTGGTTTATCTAAATGATTATAATTAAATGCAAGATAAAAATAAATACAACAACCAGCATCATATGTTTGTGTAACACGACATGATATTAAATAATATTTAATACCATATAATTGACAATCATTTTTAACTCTTGATTTAACATTTTGACATAATTTTTTAGCTCTACTCCATGGTACTGATGTTTCAAATGATTCTGATAATACATTATATTCAAGACCAAGATCACGTATATATGCAATAACAAATGTTAATATATATCCTCTTTCACCATTTGTTTCACCAGCAGCCATACCACCATAATTACTAGCAATTTCATATATTTTTTTTTCTTGTGCTGATATTTGTTTTGAATCATCACCTTCAAATAATAATGTTGCAACACATATTGTATTCCAATTAAAACATTTAATTTTAGTAACATATGTATGTTTTATAAATTGTATTATTTTATCACTCAAATTATTTTTTGGTCTTAATGATTGACCAAATTTAAATTGTTCATTATCAATTAAACGTATACTTGATGGTTGACAACGTTGTTTAGCAACTTCACGCATAGCATCAACACCATTATCAAAATTTGGAAATACAATACTACCATATTTTATTATTTTTGGTAATGGACGTATTTTTAATACAACTTCAGTTATAACACCAAGTGTACCCTCACTACCAAGTATAATATGATCAAAATCTGGACCACTTGATATACGTGGTACTTGTGCACAATGTGTTAATGTCATTGATTTATCATTATCTAATTTACCAGTTACCATTTTTACACGTACAACTAAATCTTCAATATTGCCATATGTATTTTTTTTCATTCCACTTGCTCGCGTTGCTACCCAACCTCCCAAACTATAATAATATTAATAATAATATAATTATTATTATTTGTTATTTATCAACTTTATTAACATGATAATCAATTTTTTTACCTTGAAAATTCATAAGAATCTGGCTCATGTCCTGATGTTAAACCTTGTAATCTTAATTCACGTTCTAAATCTTGTCCAATAATACCAGATTCACAACAAGCAACTAAATTATCACGATCAATCCATAATATTCTATTCATTTGTGATGTATCAAGTGATAAAATTGTTCTTTTTTCACTTGGTGGACAAGATGCAGCACCACTAACACTTGTACCACCACCAAATGGTATACAAGCAACATTATATTTAATACATAATTTTATTATATTTTCAACATCATCATGACATTCTGAAATTAAAAATAAAAATAAAAAAAAATTTAATTAAATTAAAAATACTATATTTTTAAATTTTATAAAAAAATTTCTATTGACAATAATTTTATTTAAAAAAAAAAAAAAAATAAACAATACAACAACCTTGAGAAAAATCTTTAGTTAATTAAATTTTGAATTTTGACTTTTGGAATATGTACCTACTAAAATTCATTAATTCAAAGTAAAATAAATATTTTCATAATGAATACATTGAGTAAATATGAAATATTTATGAGACATATAATAATGAAAGAAAAAAAAAAATTAAAATATAACTTATTTCAAAGAAAAAAAAAAAAACTTGCGTAAAATATAAAATAAAAATAAAATAAAAAAATTGCATTCTATGGTAAAACGATGCTAAATAATGTCAAAATATAAAAAACCTTGTAATAGTATCAAATAGCCACGTTAACTCTTGACTGTATTACATTTTTTATTTCTATTTTTTTTTTATGATTAATTAAGTTGTTATCTTATCTCAACTATAACACACGCAAAGTTGTTGTGGTAACAATTATATACATAAATAATAATTACATGTAACATTTTTATAATGAAAAAATAAATAAATGTTTAAAAATAAAAACCTACTTGGCCAAATGACTATGTCAGGAATTCTTTCAAAATTTCCTCCTTTGAGAATAAATATTTCTCTGAGTGTATGACCATGTGCACGACAAAGTCTATCCATTCCATCAATTGACAATGATAAATTAAGTTTTTTAATTTCATCGTAAAATTCATTTGATAATATTGAAACTGGAAAAGTTGTTGGCAGTGATTGTGGAGGATTATGTTGCAATAAGTCAACACCCAAAACGTCCTTCGTCCATTCAGTAAAATATGGCAATTCTAAATTACCAATTGGATATCTAAAAAAAAATATTAAATATTAAATTTTTTTATTTTAATATGATAATTTAAGTTATTTATTTATTTAAATAAATAAAAAATATAATGTAAATGTAAAACCACTTAATTAAAAAAATTTACTTTAAATAAAAATTTATTTATTAAAATAAAAAAGAAAAAAAAATTTAAGTGTATTGTCAATAGTTTTAACAAAAATTTATTACGTAAATATGTTAACGAAAGTAATGCTTCTTTTTATCTTCACATATTCTTGATAATTATTTTTAATTTTTTTTTATCTTTTTATTATCTTTTTTTATTTTTAAATATACTTCCTTGGTTTTTTTTTTTCATCCAACTTTCAATGAATATCATAAATCTTTTGTACTAATTTATTAACAAAAAAATATGTATTTAAATTGTAATTTTTTTTTTCTTTTTTAAATTATATAAATAAATAATTTTACAATATTAAAAATAAAAGTAATTACATAACTTTTTATATTAATTTTTAAAATATTTTAAATATAATTTATCCCAAATTACCTCGTTCCAGTAAACTCAATTAATGAATTTTCATTGACTCGAAATGCTGAATCCTTGTAACCCCAGCCATTCCACTTCAATAATTCTTGTCTGTATAAATAAAAAATAAAATATTAAATATTAAAAAGTAAATAACATAAAAATTCATAGAAAAAAAAAAACAATAAAACCATGTATTAAATATTAAATAATAACATAAATTATTTTTTCACATGAATCAATAATTTTGTGACATTATGTATTATGTCTATTGTCTAGGCCCTAGTTGTTGTTTTTTTTTTTTTTTTTTTTTACATTGCATTTATCGACCCAATTCAGGAAGTTACATTTTGTTCTACTGACTCAGCCAAGAGGCGTGGCATTATATTCACATAAAAATTTCCATTATCAACTTAAATCTATTGATACAATAAATTTATTGATAAGACACAAATAAATAAACAAATAAATAAACAAATAAATATTATTAATATTTTATTAAACTCACCTGACTTTTGGTACAATACTCTCAACATTTGTTGGCTCAAATAATTTAATATCTGTATTTTTATTAGACATTTTTATACAATATTATTTAACACATTAATATATAAACAATTTATTTATTTAATATTATTATTAATTTAATTTTTTATTAATAATTTAACCGGTAATAGGGGTATAACCTCTACCTTGAACAACGTGTGAACCACAAATCCCCTCACTCTCACGTTATATAAATTTTTTTTTAATTTTATTTTATACCTATATATATTTTTTTTTTGTGATAACAATATAAAGATGTTCACTTTATGAAAGATACACGATGAACGGTGTCGTGTGTACGATACACCTCCAATTTATCAAAAAAAAAAAATAAATAAATAAAACCTCTTAATCCCCACTCTCTTCTTTTTGCTATTTACTGCTACACTCTCCCTTTTTTTTATATATTTTTTTTTATTTTTATTGCTCTCTTACTCACTCTCTTACAAATACTTACACCTACAACAAATATTTTACTATTATTATTACAACACACTGTTACAAAATAATCCAAATGACATATGTATTTCTATTTTAATTAATTTATTATTTATTTAATAAAAAAAAATTATAAAAATGAATATTAATTTTTTAATAATTAAATTATTTTTTTTTATAAATTAAAAGTAAATAATAAAATGCTATTAAATTAATCTAATAATAGATAAATAATAGAAAAATATGAAATAGATTTTTTTTTAAATATTAATAGATAAATAATACAAACAATTGTTTAAAAAAAAAAAATTATAAATAAATTTTTAAATTTTTTAAATTTGTCGTTTTTTCTTGACAATTTTGTTTATTTTTTTGTTATCCAAAATAGAAAATGTAAACAATGTTTTTTTTTTTTAGTATTTATTTATTTACTCACATGTCAAACTTTAGTTATTTACATAAAATCAATAGTAAAATTTGCTCCAATTTGCTCCATTGTCATTTCAAGTGTAATAATAACTGTTCAAACTTTCCCGGGCTTATTCCTACAATACCGACTCACGGTTAAACAGCATCAAAATAATTGTTGTGAAATGTCATTGAACACGTACAAACTTTTGAATATATATATACAATATACATCGACATACCTGTTTATTATGAATATATGTTGAAATGTATATATGTGTGTCATGATTTTTTAATATACGTGTGCAATGATTTTATATGTACGCACTGCAGTGAATCTAAGGAATACGCATTATCATTTAACAATAAAAATTAAATATTAATACAAAAATACATAATTACAACAATACAAAATTATAATAAAAAATAATATAAATTAAATATTTATATGTGTTAATATTTGGGTTGGGTTATTACTTGAATAAAAAAAAAACGCTACTACGCAAGGTTCTATAATTTTTTTTTAATGTGAAATTAATTAAACATCATATTTAAAATAAAAATAAAAAAAAAAAAGTATTATTAATTATTAAATGTTATTTAAATATTAATTTTTTGTTTATTTATAAAAAAAGAATTTTATTATTTTTATTATTATTTATCAAATTATTATCAATTAATTTAAAAGAGTTGAATTTGTTTTTTTTTTATTTTTTTTTTTTTTTTTTTTTAAATAATTATTTTTGATATAAAAATGCCGGATTCAGATGCAGTTTATCAGCCAACAACTGTTGGTTATACATATGAACATGGTGGTGATGTTAATGATGTTAATGGAGCTGCTAGAATAAGATCTGGTTTTTCACGTATTATTTATAGAAATAAAGTTAGTACTAGAAAATGGCTTGAATGGGTATTATTATCAGTTGCAATTTGTGCAACTGTTGCTGGTTTAGCAACAACACTTGTTAATTTATTAACATCCGGAAGTGGTCCAGTTGTTGCACCAGGAAATCAGGTAAATTATCAAACAAAACAAAACAATGTATTAATTAATTTATTGTTATTTTATTTAATGAATAAATTATTTATTTAAGGATGATAAAGATGATTCAACTGAAAGTAAAATTGAAGATACATCAAGAGGTTCATTAGCAATTGGTTGTAGTATTACATTAATTGGTATTGTTATTGGAGGCGTATGGATTTGGCTGAGATTTATTAGAAATGATGGAAAATCACAAAGAGGAGGCATCGGTCGCGTTAGTGGTCAGGTAAACATTATTTGTTATTAAAATATATCATTTATTTATTTATTTATTTTTTTTTAAATATTTAAATGGATTTCAATGTGGGTATCCTAGTCAATTATTTTCCTATCAAACATAGATAAAATTAATTTTTTTACCATGAAAATTTTATATTTATTTAAATCAATATTTTATTATTTAATTTATTTCTATTTTTTTTTTTATTTATCTTATCTTCTTTTTTTATCCAATGATATGATATAATTTATCAAATTTTCTTTTTATTTATTATTAATAAAATTTTATTTACTTTTTTTTTTTATTATCTATTTTATTTTTTTATTATTTTAAAATAATTGATATTTATTGATAAAGTGAGTTATTTGTATTTTTTTTATTAAATGAAAAATTAATTTTATAAGTAAAATCATAAATAAAATTATTAAATTTATTTATTTTTTTTAAATTATTATTAATTTATAAATAATTTTTTATTTAAATTATAAATACAATATAACATTGTTATATTTAAATATCAATTATAATTATTGTTTTATTTATTTCCTTTTACCATATATTATTTTATCCTTATTTACCACCATGCTAAGATGTTGGGCGGTTTGAATCCATCAACTGACTTGCTGGTGGGTTCCACTTCGCAGTACGGGCCAGTACTAACTGAGGTGCCGAGCCAGATGACAACAACAAAACAAACAAATAATGATACACATATTATACCAATGTCTGATCAAGAAGAAGAAACTCATACACTTATGCAAGATCCTAGATCATTAACAACTCCATCAACAAATGGAATTAAAACAACACCAACAAGTCAAATAACAGCCTGATTATTGAAATATTATTATTATTGTCAATATTTAAAATTATTTCACCGTACTACTCAATTATTGGTTTTTTAGTAAAACCTTTTTTTTTTTTAAAAAAAAAAAACAACAAAATCAATTGTAGATTTAAAAATTAAGCAGATTAATATTACTGCCTTTTATTCACTCATTTATTATGTCAAATATTTTTTTTATTATTGTTTTTTTTTTTTTTTTATTTTATATTTTATTAACTAACTTTATAATTATCATTTAAATAATAATATTTTAGATTTTAGTGAGCTCTGTGATCCATTGCACAACGATTCTGCAGATAATTAAAAAAATAAAAATAATAACACAAATTAATTTAAATGATACAAATGATTATGAAAGTAATGACTGGAATAATGTAAAAAAAAAAATATTAATTTTAATTCATTTTTATATATATAAAATATAATTTCAATGATAAATTGTTTAAATAATTTCTGCCACATTATTTGTTTTTTTATTTTTTTTTAATTCCGTCCAAAATGCATAAATATCAGCAAATAAAATTGGAACGAGCTTTAATTCACAATATTAATATTAAAATATAAATTAATTTAAAATATGAAATTATATTTAAAAAAAAAAATTATAAAATAATTTTAATTACGTTAAGTTTATATATTCTTTAATAAATTTAATTTTATCAGTTAATAAATAATGAGTATGTAAAAAATAAAGACTGAATGAGTGAATGAAAATATATTGACTTATTTATTTTAAATATATTGAATAAATAACTTTTTTATAATTTAAATAATAGATGTTTAAATGAAAAAAACAAATTAATAAATTTTCATAAAACGTAGTTGTTTTTGAAAACAGGAAAATCCTTGATAATATTTTATTATTTTTAAATAGAATATTTAAATTAATATATTATTTATCTCATATATTACTTCCTCGATTCCTTCTTACTAACTTTTTTTAGTTTACCGGGTCATTTAACATTTGAGTATTACAAGCGTCATTGAATATTTAGCATGATTTCATTTGACGTCAATTGAACATATATAAAGTCTTTGAAACATCATCAAAAATCAGAGTTACACTTGAAACTTCATAAGTTAAACATCTTGTAAAACATCAATAAAAAAAAATATTTAATTTAAAAAAAAAAAAAAAAAAAAATGGTAAGAATTAATAAACTTTAAATTATATTTTTAATAAATTAATTAAATTAATTATTAATTAATAAATATTTCATGATTTTTTGTAGGCATTTAAAATGATTATCATTCAGTTTGCTGTTATTTTAATCAGCATAATAATGTTAGATGGTGCACCAGTTGTTGAAAGAATTATAGAAAAATCTATCAATAATATTGAACCAGTTGATGTGATTGAAATAATAATTCCAGGACATCATGCAACAAGAGATTTAATAGAAAATAATATAAATAAACCACATGTTATTCGTCATCATCGTGATCGTCGTGATGGTGGATCAGTTATTGAACAAGATAAAAAAATTATTGATGATATGAATGATTTAGAAACAGCAGCTGGTACAAATGTAATACGTCCACTATTTGTTTATCGTCAACAACAAGCTTATCGTGCAGCATCATCAAAAAGAGCTGCTGCTGAACGTCGTGAAGCTGGTAATGGATTTTAATTATTCATTCAAATTATTATCCAGTGAAAATGCAAGTCCAGCTTATCATTTGGGATATCAATATTAAAGACTGATGGGCATTTTGATAAAATAATAAATAAACCAAAGTTATATTATTTTGGTGTGTTACAGCTTGAAATTAATTTTTTCTAGTTGATTTGAATTTATTTATTTATAATTTTATTATAATGAGATTAATTTAACAATTTAAAAATGATCAAATTTTTATGTGATTTATTAACAATATTTATTGATTGATAATAATAAAATAATTGTACAAATAAAATTTCTTTTTTTAATATTTATTGCAATTTAATATTTTTTATAACTTAAAATAATTTAAATCAATTAATTTTATTTTTTTAAATTTTTTACAAAAAAAAAATAAATATATTATTTTAATAATTTATACATATTTAAAAAAAAAAAAAAAACAAATTAATAATTTAAATTAAATTATAACAGTTTAATTATTAAAACAAAAAAAAATTTATTTTCCAGGAAAAATTGGATATATTTTAATTTTTTTACGATATTGATTTGATTTATCATCAAAATCATTGGTATATCTTCTTTTAACAACTGGATTTGTTCGATAACTATTCCATGATCCATATTGTTTTTGTTGATAATTCCAGTTAGCTAAATTAACATCTCTTTTAGATAAACGAGCCAATACAATATTTGGATCTAGCAATATATCTTCAGACAAAAGATCAATTGGCAATTTAGCTTCTCCATTATATTGATTTAATTTTTCAGTTGTTGTTGTATCATCTGGTTCAATTGTTGTTGATGATAAATCATCAACAGTTGTTTTTTCTTCTGATGAACTTGATGAACTTGATGATGATGCTGATGAATCATCTGATGTATTTTTATCATCAATTGATTTTGATAATATACAACTTGATGTTAATATTAAACTTGCAATAATTAACCAGACTTTTGCATGAATCATTTTATTAAATATATTATTTATTAATTAATTTAATTTATATAAACAACAGTATATTGACTAATTTTAACTGCTTTTATTTAATTTATATTAATTTTATTTTTGTCTGACGTTGAAGTTGAAATGTCTTACAGACATCTGGGCATCAAAACCTACTGGTTATTCACTTTTATACTTACCAAGTCCACATCACAGACTGTCTTGTTAATTTGTTGCTAATAAGTACTTTAAACATCTTGAAAAAATAAAAAAATAAAGATATTGTTTGCTGTTTTTTTTTTTCTCACAGACTATTCGTTCCTCTTCGTTGATTTTCCTGTATGTCACATATATGTTACATAGTTTTTTTTTTTTTTCTTTTAAACTTGATTGATAACACTTAATTAATATCACAATGAAAATTTAGTATGATAAATTATATTAATTATTATTTGAAAAATAATACATCATTTAACCTTGGAATAATAATAATTGATTTTATTTTTAACATTAAAGTGATAATTTATTTAATTAATTTATCTGATGAGTATATAAATCATTCAGGTATTTATTCATCATCAAAAAATATCAAAACGTTCATCTATTAAGTATCAATTTTATTTTATTTATTAATAATTAAATTTAATAAAAATTATTATTTTTTTATTCATCAAGATGTTTTGTTACAAGGTGAGTTTAAATTGAAAAAAAAAATAAAATAAAATTTATAAATGTTGTGAGACAGTAATTGTTGATAACAATGAACTTCCGATTTTGCAATTTTTAAAATTGAAAAAAATAAATTACATAAAATTTCACACATTTATATGATTATTTGATTATAAAATTACTATTAATATATTATTAATATTTTTTCAGAAAAATTACAGTCATCTTTTTATCAGTATTTATATTATTTTTTCTGTGATTGTCATCGAAACTATGTCTATATCATTGTCATCAAATGATGTCACAGAGTCAACAACATTTAATCCAACTAAAAATGAAATTGTAAGTTAATTAAAAAATAATATTTATAATTAATTATTTTATCAATTTTTTAAATATTTAATTTTCTTTTTTTTCGATTGTATTTTTATAATTTAAATATTTTTATTATATTTTAAGCTATTTATTCAGTTAAAAATAGATAAATTTTTAAATAAAATAAAAAATATTCTCAAGTTGTTGATAAACCAAAAAAAAAAAAAATTTGTATAACGGAAATTAAATGTTTATTTAGTACCATCATTCATTCATAAAGATAAAAATAGAAAAAAAAAACATTATTTACTTGAATTGTAAATGTTTGAGAAATAAAAAATAAATATAATTTATTGTTTAGAGCACAGTTAGAATAGAGAGAGATGTGAACGAGGTCATTGATGAAAAAAATACAACAACACCAAGTGTAGTTTTGCAACCAAATATTGCTGGTGCACTTGATGTTGGACAAGGTCTCTTGGTACCACTTGTTCCAGTTGTTGACACAAATGCAAATATATCACAAAAAAATCAAACAAGTCCAATAATGGCTAATCTACTTCCAGTCACTGTTAAAACTGATGACACTCATCCAGAGGTAAATTAAATGTAAATAAAAAACAAATTAATTTTATTAATAGTAATCAATTTAATCTAGAAAAAAATTATAAACAAATAAATAAAAATATATCTAATATATAAAATATAAATAGAAAAAAACAAAAAAAAGAAATTTTATTTTTAAAATATAAAAAAGATTCGTCGATCGGTGTCAATGATGGACAGTTATCAAGATTTGGAAGTTGCTGAAGATATAATATTTAGACCACTATTTAGATATCGTCAAGAAGAACAAAATAAATTATCACAAAAAAAAAATTATCAACCTTATATTTATGCATATAAAAAACCAAATAAATATACATCTCGTCAATATTATTCAAATGATTATTAAAAAATAAATTATTAAATATTTAACAGAATTTTATTTGTAAAATTTTATTTTATTAATGTAATTTATATTATTAAATTTATTAAATGTAATATCTTGATATATTTATTGTTCATTAATTTTAAAAAGCTGTAAATTTTTAAATAAATTTTAAGAAAAATAAGTAATTTTTGTTTTCTTTTCATTCTCAATCAATTTATTTTCTACCAGTTTATAATTTTTACACAAGAAATACTTGATACAAAATTATTCAAGTTATTTTTTAAATATATAAAATTGTATTTTAGACAAAAAAGAAAAGCTTTGAATAAATAATTTAATTGATAAACAAAAAAAAAAAAAAGAAACAAGGCTGAGCCGAATTTAATTCAATTTCGAAATGACATCGAAATGTCCATGTGATTTCGAAAGTTTTTTTATTAATTTGTTTTATTAATTTTTAATTATTAATATATTAAATTGACATTTTTTAATTTATAATATATGATAAATGTTATCTTGATTATTTAAAAACAACTTTTGATTATAACAAGTAGGAAATTGTTGAATTAATATTTCAAAGAAAATTTTTTTTTCTACAATATTTATTGAGTCAGTGTATTAATGTATTTCATGTGTGATTGTTGTTATATTCTTGTTAAAATTATTAAATTAAATTTTAGTTGTATGATGTATTTTAACACGTGTTTATAATATTATTATTTTTTTAAATTATAATTGCAATTTTATGTAGGTAAATAACCAAGTCTGAGTCATATTTGTTAAAGGTAATGATGAGTAGTTGTATGACTATGTGAAAATGCAGTTAACTGTGCTCGATATTTTATTCCTTGAATTTTCATTTTTTATTATTTTTGTGTCATCTTGTTATACTTTTGTTAACATCTGGAGGATTATTCTCTATATATACGTATAAATATATAAACATCTGATAAACCTGCATTTTTATTCAGTCGTGAATTGTCAAGTCCAAGGACAGCAATATGAAGTTCGTTACAAATGTAAGTTTAATTTTATTTTTTAATTTATTTTAAAATTATTAATTAAGTTTTATAATTTAAAAAATATATTTAAAAAATTATTATTTCTATAATTTTTTAAAATAACAATTGATAAATTATTTTAAATATCAAATTGAAATATATATATTTTATTTTTAATTGTAATTTTTATTTAAAAAATATTTTCAGTATTTATTTGTCATCCTGATGATTGCAATAAGCGTTGATTGTCTTGGTATAATAAAAAAACCAGAAAATAATAATTCAACAAGTATAAAAAATTTTTCAAAACATCATGAACCAAGTATCCAAGCATATGGATTACCAAAAAAAATTCAATCAAATAATGGCAACATAGAAAGAATTCATTTAATAAGTAATTTTCCAATTATAAATTTATCATCAGAAATATCAAAAAGAACATCTAAAATTCAACAACATCATCCATTATTTTATTCACGTGTAGAAAAAAATAATATACCAATTAAAATATTGGATCGTAAAATAAGATCAACTGATAATAATGATGAACATGATTTACAAGCTGAAGAATCAAAAGTATTTAGACCATTATTTGTACAAGCAAGAAAACAACAATTTAAAAATCGTAAAAATAAAAAATACTATGGTGAAAAAAAAAAAAAATTAAACAAAAATAAAAATTATTATTCATTTTAATATTAATTTTATAATTGTTTAAATTATTTTTTATCTTTTAATTGACGTTATTGTTTTATTTATTTTTTAAAAAATAAATGAAAATCATAAATATGCCAAATACAAATTAAAATATATTAATGTATTTTATAAATAAATAAAATTAATTATCATGAATATTTAAAATATTTATTTCATAATTATAAATGTGTTTTTTTTTTCTACAAAAATATAAAAATAAATAAATAATGGAAAATGATGAATCAATTGAATCTTCATCAGCATCTTCATCAACATCATCATCATCATGTGATTCAAAAATTAAATATAATGTTTCATCAATTAATTTGATTGATAGTAATAATAATGATGAAAATATAGACTTGGTTATTGACTTGATCAGTGTCAAGGATAACTTGAAAATTTTTTCAAAGAGGTAAAATGTATTTTACAAGGTCAAATAACTGTACATTATATATACTTGTTTATTAAATTTATCAGCAAACTAAATTTTAAACATGTTAATTGTGTTGTTAATATTGTTTTTTAATTTTTAAATAATAATTTTAGATTGTGGTTATTAAATCCACAAGTTATATTTCAACACTGGATTCATTTTATTCTATTGAATTTATTAGAAATAATTATTGATGTTATTATGATACCAATTTTTATTTGGAAATTTTTTAATGACAACCAACACATCGTTATGATTATTAAAATTGTATTTGAAGTATTTAATTTTTATTATAATTTTTATAATTAATAATTTTAATTATGTAATTATTTTTATTTAATTTATTTATTTTTTTTTTTTTATAATTTGATGAGTAGATTGGATTTGAAGTACTTTACTTTATTTTACTTGCTGGTGTTTCTATAATAACTGGCGTCATTCTTATCATTGATGATCTGTGTTTTAAAAATTGCAATAATGATGAATCATATTGTAAAAAAACAACAAATGTTGAGTCAAATACAAAAGATATTTTTAATAATTGTGTAAAAAATAAAAGTTGATTTTTATTTATGGAAATTTGGTTTATTTTTTGAATTTTTATCAAAAAAAATTAATTCAATATAAATTTAGTTTTTTTTTTAAATATTTTTTATAGAAATTTCGTTGTAGAAATTTTATATTTTTAGTTTTTTTTTTGTTTAGCAGATAATTGCTACAAAACATCCTGCAATTTTCATTTAAAATATATGAACAATATTAAAAGATAAATATAAATGAAATTTATGAAAATTATATTTAAAAAAATTAAACTTCCAACATTTTTTTTCGATTTTTTGTTTTTATTTTCTTGTTTAGTTGTTGTAGTTTACCTTAAATGATGTTGTTATTTAGAAAATTAATTGATTATAAAATAAAGTTGATATTTATTTACCGGATATACAAGCTGCCAATTTGTTTCATGAACATCTTGGCAGTAGAGATCAAGGTTACATATTGACCCAGAGTTCAAGTTTAATTTACTTTTGGTTTTATATCTTAGCACATGTATACCTGCAATTGAATAATAAAACTCACAAACTGTCAGTTAAAATTTTTTATTGAGTGTGTAATATTGTAAATCTAATATCAACAATTTGGCATTAAGCCAACTAAATAACGATACAAATTTAATTAAAAAAAATTATGGAAGTAACTAAACAAGGTAAAATATTATTTTATTTTATTAAAACAAAATTATAAATTAAAAAAAAAAATATTTTCAGATGATAAAGTGCAATCATTACGATGTTCAATCATCAGTATAATAAAAAATACAAATTTTTTATCAAATAAAACTAATAAAGATCAAATTAAATATGTTCTTGATCAACTTGATGAAACAAGTGATGAAAAAAATATTTCTACATCGAATTTAGATGTAAAAATTAATCCAAAATGTTCAAAAATTGCTGAACAATATAGAATAAAAGGTAATGAATATTTAACAAGTGAATTAATAAATTTAGACATGGCTTTAGAAGAATTGACAAAAAGTATTGCTCATGCTCCATTAAAAAGTGTAGAAATAGCAAAATCATATGGTGATCGAAGTGGTGTTCTTTTTCAAGCAAAATTAATATCAGATTGTTTATTAGATTTAAATCAAGCCTTGGCTTTAGATTATCCAGAAAATTTAAAAATTAATTTATATCTAAGAAAAGCAATGTGTCATCAAATATTAAATCCAGATGATTTTAAATTGATAGAAAAATGTGTTAAAAAAATTCAAAGTTTGTTAAAATTAATGGACAATAAAGATCAAGAAATTATAGTTAAAAAATTGGATAATATAAAATATATTAACAGATCAAAATTTTACAAATGGAATGCTGATAAATATTTACCAAAATTAGTAAGTGAAAATAAAATGTTACCAGGTTTATCAGATGCAATTGAATTAAAATATTCTGATGAATTTGGAAGACACATGATTGCAAATAGAAATATAAAACCTGGTGAAATTTTAATGATGCAAAAACCTTATGCTAAAATTGTTAATACAAAAATGAGATATAAATATTGTTGGAATTGTACTGAACAAGTATGGTCAAGTTTACCATGTTATTATTGCAATGAAATTATATATTGTTCTCAAACTTGTCGTAATAATGCAAATATTAATTATCATGAATTTGAATGTCCAATTTTACATGATATGATTAATTTAGAAATGAATGAAGGATTATTTTTAAGTTTAAGACTAACTATTTTAGCTTATAATGAAGCTGGTAAATCACTTGAAACATTGATGAATCATATTGATAAAATTGATGCTGAAAAAGGTAATAAAAAAAATATATTTATTTATTTATATGTAATTTTTATTATTTAATTTTATCATAAGTATTTTTTATTTGAATTGAAATTTATTTAAAAAAATAAAATAAAATTGTAAGAAATTTATAAAAATATTAAAAGTAATTTTGTTAATTTAAAAATTCAATAATTAAATTTGAAAAATAACAAATAAAATAAACTAAAATTATTGATTTTTAAATGTAAAAAATTTTACAGATCCATTGACCAAAGGATGGTCAAATAATATTTTAGATCCAAAAAAATATTCAAGTGTTTATGGCTTAATAAGTCATTCAGATGATTTAATACAATCAAAATGTCAATTTTTTGCTGATTCAATATTAATAGGATATCTTCTTGCAACAAAAACAAATATTATTGGAAATAAATTAAATAAAAATTTAAGTAATTTAAAAAATAATAAGTTATTTATATTTCTTGTAAATTTAATTGAAAAAAATATGCAAATATCAAATTACAACAGTTTTTCAATTGAAGGAAATACACCATTTCAAAAATTCAGAATGATAATACCATGTGCTAGTTTTTTTAATCACAATTGTCAACAAACAATAATACGTAGATTACATGGCGATTATATGACAACATTATCTCTTTATCCAATTGAAAAAGGTGATCAAATTTTTGATAATTATGGTATTTATTATGATCAATTGACAAAAATTGAACGACAAAAAGAACTTTTAACACTTTATAATTTTATTTGTAATTGTGAAGCTTGTAAATATGATTGGCCAATGTGTCCAGTAGAATCAAATATTTTGTATAAAAATTTTAAAAATTTTACCAAAATGACACTGAGAATTGATGAAATTAATAAAGAATATTTAATAGCTAAAAAAATTGTTAATTATTATGGTATTAAATATAATTGTATACCAGATTTATCAAATATTATATCTGAACTTGTTAAAATTGTTGATAAATTTTGTCATCGTTTTCGTAAAAATTCCATTGAAGTTGTTAATGTAATATTTATTTTAGATGGACTTCTTACACTTACAGAAAATCGTTATTTTAATTTATCTAATTTTTAAAAATTATATTTTTACAATGTAGTCCAAATTTACAAGAAAAAAAATTATATAAAATTTAAAAAAAAACATTGCATTATGTTTAAATTAATATTTAATTTTTGTATTTAGAAAAAAAAAAAATAAAATAAACCAAGTGTTTTTTTAAAAATTAATTTTTATTTTTATTTATTTTTTTGATTATAAATTAATCAAAAATTCGTGGTTGAAGTATTCCAACACCATCAATAGCAGTTTCTAAACTAATTGTTGGTTTTTTAGTTGTAACATCTAGAAATTTTGTCCAATCAATATCTGGTACAGTTGATGATTTTATTATTGGAGATTTAGTTGTTACTGGAACTTGTGGTTCTTGTATATTTTGACGACTTGGAATTGTTGGTTGTGGTGTATCAATTGGTTTTGGTACCATTGTTTCTTTATTTAACCAAGGATTTTTTTGATAAGGATTTTGAATTATTGGTTGATTATTAATTTGTGAATTATCATTAACAGTTCTTGCTGAATTATGTTCTGGATTAATTATCATCTTTAAAAATAATAAAAAAAATATATAATATTATTATTTTTCAATTATATAATTTGTTTTATAAATAAATAAATATTATTTTTTAATTATATACAGTTAATTTTGTTGATGACTATAAATATATATTGGTAATAATATTTTAAATAAATGACAAATATATTCAAGGTTTTTAACTTACAGATTGTCCTGTTACTGAATTAACACAAACCCATTGTGCTTTGATATTATTTTGTGGTATTGTATTATGATTTCTACGATGATTATTTGTCATTTGTTGTTGATTATGACGATGGTGATTTGTTTGCCAATTTTTTTGAGGATAATTATCTTGTTGATAAACCTGTTTACCTTCATCAACACCTAAAACTTTTCCTGTATCATAATCAACATATATTGTTTGTGTTGCTGCTTGAATAATTAAAGTTGCAATAATAATAAAACAACAATGTAATTGCATCATGTTGGATAATATTAATTAACTATTGCACAGGTAAAAATAATTTATAAATAATAAAACACGGATGTAGACAGTCTCAATAACAAGTGATGACTGAATTTCAAATCAAACATCAATTCGATTCGACAAAGCCTGTTGTTGATTATTATTATTATTATTATAAAATATACTATGAGGTATTTTTTTTTTATTTCTTCATATTTTTGTGGTTTATTTTGATATTTAACAAGTTAAATTTTTTATTTGTTTGTATGATGACGATGATGTCGTCGTGCGTACACAAACACAGCAAATACTTGAATTTTAAAATTTGTAGAAGGTCAAAGTGTCACTTGACATTTACCATGAACTTTAACATATGTTTCGATTTAAATTTTTTTTTAGTTTTTATCAAGAGGCATGGTAGTATGAGAAAAAAAATATTTTCAATTAGAAAAACAAATGAAAGTGAAAAGGCACTACAGAGACTAATATACACGAAATAGGGGTAACTTTTGTCTTTGCTAAAATAAAATTGACTAATTTAAATATTTTAAATTATCAATATCAAAATTTCATTTAGTGTGATCCCATAAATTAATATCAAGCTTTTTAATAAAAAAAAAATTAAATTTTTTACTTGTATATTTTTTTTTTTAAAGTAAAATCAATTTTCTTGTTTGGTTTTTCTATAGTATCATATGTTATATATTGTATATGTATCTGCATATCAAAAATTAATTAATAGCAAAATTTTAATTTTTGTTTTTTGTTAGTATAATATATAATATTGAAATATCAAGGATTGTTTAAAATAAAAAAATAAAATAACAAAATAAAATAAATAGCTGACAATGAATATCCACTTTAAATCCAAATAAATATTTAATTTTCATGTATTTTATTGTTATTTTGTTAATTATTAATTAATTAATGTAATTATCTATCATTTTATTATATAAAATAATAATATATATTCTCAAAATATCAAGTATTGTTTAAAATAAAAAAATAAAATAACAAAAATAAATTTATAAAATGGTCATTTTGAGCAATTCGGGTTTAAAATTGAATGGAAAAAATCAGCCGATTCTACCAGGCGAATAGAATAAGTGAGGAGTAACTCAAAGGAGAGGTAGCTCAAAATGGCCATTTTATAAATTTATTTTTGTTATTTTATTTTTTTATTTTAAACAATACTTGATATTTTAATAATATATATTATTATTTTATATAATAAAATGATAGATAATTACATTAATTAATTAATAATTAAAAAAATAACAATAAAATATATGAAAATTAAATATTTATTTGGATTTAGAGTGTATATTTATTGTCACTTATTTATTTTATTTTGTTTTTTTTTTATTTTAACCAATTCTTGATATATTAATAATATATATTAATATTTTATATAGAAAAATGATAGATAATCACATTGATTAATTAATAATTCATAAAATAATAATAAATATTGAAAAATTTAATATTTATTTGCATTAAAAGTGTATATTCATTGTCAGTTATTTAATATTTTTAATCATTTAATAATCAACGAAATAGTATAGAAACAAATACATAAAATTAAAAGTTGATTGAAAAAAAATAAGCTTGATGTTTGTTATATTTTTTCGAGTATTATTTGTATTAAATTAATATAATAATAAATGAAATTATTTAAATCCAAATGTGAATTTTTTTTATTTTCATTTATATTGAACAAATTAAATATTAAGAAATAATTAAGAAGCTGAAAAACAATAATTAACTTGGGTATCATCAAGACTTTGTACAATACATTTTTGATAATTTATTTTGTTGTATTAAATAATTATTAAATAATTGTATTAAAGTGTAAAAAAATTATAAGACAGACAATAATAAATATACAATTTTAATACAAATAAATATTTAATTTTCAAGTTTTTTATTATAATATAATTATTTTATTTATCACTAATTAATTAATGTAAATATGCATTATTTTATTATATTATAAAATGATATTATATATTATTAAAATATCAAGTATTGTTTAAAACAAAAAAATAAAATAACAAAAATAAATTTATAAAATGGCCGTTTTGAGCTATTCGGGTTTAAAATTGAATGGAAAAAATCAGCCGATTCTACCAGGCGAATAGAATATGCGAAGAGTATTTGCAGTTACTCTTCACTTATTCTGTTCGCCTGGTAGAATCGGCTGAATTTTTTCAATAAATTGAAAACCCGAATAGCTCAAAATGACCATTTTATAAATTTATTTTTGTTATTTTATTTTTTTGTTTAAAACAATACTTGATATTTCAAGAATATATATTATTATTTTATCATATTATAATATAATTGATAATTACATTAATTACGTTATTTAATTAATAATAAATAAAATAATAACAAAATACTGAGTTGAGAATCAAATATTTATTGTCAGTCTTATAACTTTTTTATTATTAAAAATAAATTATGAGAATAAAAATTAATTATAAATAAATAAACATAACTGTATATCCATAATAATAATAACAACATAATAATAATATCCATAATAATTTTTCTTTATGTTTTTATTTATTTTATTTTTTCTAAATACAAAAATGAAAAATTAATTTAAACATAATGCAATGATAATAATAATTTTTTATCATATAAATATTTTATTATTAATAAATAGATATGTTAAATTGAGTAATATAAAAAAATATATATTTTAATGATTATCATTTATTTTGACTTGTTGTCATTTATTTTTGATGAAAAAAAATTTTCTTTTTCAATAATTTCTTGAGCATAGATATCCTGTTGAAATAAAATAAATAAATAAATATTAATAATAAATTAATAATAAATTAATAATAATAATAAAATAAAAACTTACAGCAACATCTGTATTATCTGGAATAAGTTGATGTGGTCCTTCAACAGTTGGTGATGGTATTGTTGGTAATAAATGATCAATATTAATATCAAGTATTGGATTAATTAATAATAATTTTTCTTTAACTTGTTCAGCAACTTTTTTAACTGTTTGAGCATTTAAATAATCATCATCACTGTAATATGGACATTTTTGTGTTTCATTTAATTTAATTTTTTCTCCTTCTTTACGAAAATGTGAATCACCACGTACACTTTTATTACATAAATAACATAATGATACACCACATGTGCATGTTATTTTATTACAGCCATAATCTTTGATATATATTTTTTGACAATTATGACATGTTCTTGTCATTGCTTGTGTCATTGAATTTTCAATTAAATGTTTAGCAATATCAATTATATTACATGGTTTTGGATAATGATTAATTAATTTACATTTAATACATGATTCAATCATACAATCATTATTTTTACATTTAAATATTTTATCATTTGGTGATAATTTAATGCCAAAATTACAGAATGGACATGGTACTTTATCTTTATCATTTTTATTAATTAATTCAACAGATTCTTTATTTTTCATAAGTCTTTTAAATTGTTTAGCACTTATAATATTTTCAAGTACAGCCATACTAATTATTTCACCACATTTAGCAAAACAATATACATTACTTTCACCATCGCCAATACATACTTTTGTACCATCAATAATACATGAATGACAAAATGTATGATTACCTTCACATGTTGCACATTTTGATATATGTTCTTTATTAAAACAACATTGACATTCAAAATATGTATTTAATATATTTATTGCTTTATTTTTTCTTTTTATAAATTCATCTTTTATTAATTGACGATAATTTATAAATGCTGTTTCTTGTAAAAATTCAATATCTTCATCTGGATATATAAAATCATTTCTTTCAATATCAATATTAAATTCAACTGGTGTTTTTGATAATACATTTGCTGTTATACTCATATTATTATTACATTTTTTATATATTTTTTCAATTTTTTGTTTTGAAAATTTTCTAAATTTTGATTTTAAAAATTTTAATGATAAATCTGAATATTCACATTTTCTATTTGGATTTTCAAAATATTTATGAGGACGTGGAAATAATTTTAAAAAATTTTTAACATTAAATTGTGTTGTATATAATTCATCAAGTGTATATTTTTTATTTTTATTATTATTATTATTTCTTTGTTTTAATTGTTGAGATTTTTCAATATATTTTTTTTTATATTCTGGTTGTTCAAGATTTTTAACAACAAATGCTGATATTAATCTTTCTTTTATAAATATAGATTTAACTTTTTCTTTCATCCAATCTTCATCAGCATCTGGAAATATATCCATTAATTGTAAAAATGTTGATTTATAATTTGGATCATAATTTTCATCTAATAATTTATTATCATAATTTATACTTTCATCAATACTTTTTGACCGTTTTCTTTTTATATTATGTTGTTTTTTTTTATGTAAATTATCATCAATATCATCAAAATCATAATCTAATTCATCATGATAATTTATATTTAAATATGAATCATCAAATGTTTCTTCTTCATGTTGAATTTGTGTTTTATTAGTTTTTTTTAATTTTTTTTTCTTTGGAGCTGAAATTTTATCAGAATTATTATCTGATAATTCTTCATCAATAAATTTATTATTTTTTTCTTCATTTTTTTGATTATTTTTTTTATTTAAATTTTCATCTTTTGAATATGAAAACATATCAAATGAACAATCAGAATTTTCTTCAATAAGTTCTGTACTTTTTTGTTTATTTTTTTTATTTAATAATAAATTATTTTCTTTTTTTTCATTTAATTTTTTTTGTTTTGGTAGTTTAATTTTACCATAAGGCCAATCTGCATCTTCATCAGATGATTCAATATTTTTTTCTTCATTTAATTTATTATTTTTTTTACCTGTTGAATTATTTATATTTTTATTAAATAATTTTTTTTGTTTTGGTAATACAATTTTACCATAAGGCCAATTTGAATCATCATCAGTTGATTCAGTATTTTTTTCTTCATTTAATTTATTATATTTTTCATCTGATGAATTTTTTTTGACTAATTTTTTTTGTTTTGGTGGTGTTATTTTACCAATTGAACAATCTGAATCATCTTCAACTAATTCTGTATGATTTTCATTTTTTTCTAAAAATTTATTAAAATTTTTTGATTTATCATTATTTTTTTTTTCATTAATTAATTTTCTTTTACGTATTATTGATTGTTTTTCTTTTTTATTATCAATTAATGTATCAAATTTTTTATTATTATTTTTTTTATTTTTACTTAATATATTAATTTTTGATTTATTCATTTGATTTTGAGTTATTTTATTTTTCTTTTTTCCACCAGTTAAATCAATTGTATATATATTATTAACATATGATACTTTATTACTTTTATTATTCTTTTTTATTTCATCTTTATTATTATTATTAACATTTTCGAGTAATTTATCATTATTTTTTGGTGATTTATTTTTGATATTGTATTCAGTTAATTCAATTGGTATTTCATCATAATCATATTCTTCAAATAACAATGAAATATCATCATCATCATCATCATCATCTAGACTCATGCATTGATTATTTTTAACTGATTCATCATTATTTTTTTTTTCATTTATTTTAAGATTTTCAATTATTTTTTTTTCATTTTCTTGTAATATTTTTTTATCATTATTATGTGATACTAACAATTTATTTTCATTTAAAGCCATCCTATCAGCATTTTTTTTTTTTAATTTATCTTTTAATAATTTTAAAGACAAACTAGTTGTTTTTTGTTTCTCAGCTGATAATTTACTCTTTAAATTAGTCAATAAAACATCATCTGGAAGATCAATACTAATATTATTTTCTTTTATTGTAATATTATTTGTTACTTGTTTATCATGATCATTTTTTTTTTCAACATCATTAAATAACCATGGAAATTTATTTCTCATTTTATTTGATAAATTATTATCAACAACACCAGTTGTACTATCAGCAATTTTTTTATTATTTTTATTATCATCTTGAGGTATATCTGTATTTATTTGTTTTGATTTATCACTGTCATTATTTTTATCTGGTATATTATCAATTACACTTGTTTCTTCAACATCAGTATCATCATTTTCACAATCAAGTATTGAATCAATTAAACAATCAGCAATACCAAAATCATTCATACTATTTGTATCAGTTATTTGTCTATCACCATCATCATCATCACTGTCAGTGAGTGTTAAATCAATTACAGGATCTAAATTATTATTAACTGAACTATTAAATTCTTGTTCAACTGATTCACCATGAGATTGTTCGTTTAACTCTTCTTCAAGTATTTCATAACTATCAATATTTGATTCTTCATCAACCAATAAATAATTATCATTTTTAGTAGAATTATATTTTACTAATTTTCCTTCAACTAGATCATAAATATCTTCATCTAACTCTTCTGTTATATTACATGATACATTTTCTTCATTATTTTTCTCTTCACAAATCTGTAATTATTATTTATAAAACAATTAGCAATTTATTAATTTTTTTTTTGGTTAAAAGTTTTAATATATTTACAAATTTACCTCTGATGTATTTTCAATATTTTCTGTTGAATTATTTATTTGCTCAGACACCAGTGGTTCCATTTCCTTGAATTAATTAAAAAAAAACAGAAATTAATTAAAATTTATTCAATCAAAGGAAAATTTTTGCTCAAAAAAAAATTAACAAAATTTAAAAAACAATAATTAAATTAAAAACGGTTAGATTTTTTTTTATAATAAATGAATATATTTAACTAACTTTTTTATTTGATGCATCTGAATTATTTTGATCATCATTATTATTATTATTTTTAATATCAGTTGATAATTTAAAAGACAATTGTTTATTATCAATTTGTTTATTGTGAGTTTCAATAGTAATATATTCAGCAAATGTTGATAAATCACCATTTTTTTTAAACATTGGTACTTTTTTAATAGCAATACTATCACCAAGTTCACTTTTTTTTACTGATATATCACTAACAATAACAGCATTTTTAATATTTTTATTTCCAATAGTTGTATTATCTTTTAATTTTACATTATTATTTATAATTATATTATCATCAGATAATTTTGTTTTTTCAAGATTATTATTTTTTGTTTCACTATGATCCATTTTACTTTTTTCTTTGTCTTTAAATCTAATATAAAATACCTCATGTGATTGATGACGTATTTTAGACAAAATAATAATAATAATAACATATGCATAAACACCCTAAATCAGGGGGAAAAAAAAAAACATACTAATATTCTGAGAGAGAAAACACATAACCACCAATCAAATATTTTGTTTTTTATATGGACCAATGAAAAATGAGATATAAAAGAATGTAAATAATTGCGGGAAATTTAAATAATAATAAAAACAAATTTTTTACAATAAAATTTTTATCATTATTTATTATTACAAGTTTAATTTTTTTTTTTCAAATTTATTAATTGTAATAATATTCATTTAAAATTATATTTATTATATTAAATTAATCAATATATATAATCTTTTTTTTTAATTTAAATTATAATCTTGATAAATTAAAATAAAAATCCTATAATTATTATATGTTTTTTATCATTTATAATTTATATTATTTTTATTAACAATATATTTTAATTAAATATATATTTTATAGTAATATTATTTTGATAATTTTTAAATATTATTAATTTATAAATTAATAATAAATAAATTATATAATTGTATCAACTTGCTATATATTTAATAAATATATTTATGTATTTATTTTTAAATTTAAATTATAATGCCTCGTAATTAAAATCTAGTTTTTCTTTTTTTCGTTGAATTATATCTTCTTTATATTCATTTATCCAGAGATGATAAATTACTGCAGAAAGACAAAACCACAATGATATTAAAAATACAGCAATTGTTATTAGAGTATCATTAATTCTGATATATTGATTAATTTTCCAAAGAGCTGGATCGTTAAGTGGTTCTGGTGTAACAACCAACTGCATGTTGGGAATAATACGATCCCATGAACGATGTTGTCCTGCAAACTAAAAAAAAAAATAAATAAATAAATTATTATTTAAATAATTATAATAATAATTAATTAATACTAACACTTATATCAACTTCTTCAACGACATTTGTTGTTCTTCCAAGACCAAGTATAATAAATGGTAAATTTAATGAAAAATGTGCACTTTGTGATAATTGTGAAGCAATTGATATTTGTTTAGTATCATCTAAAAATTCAGCAGCATAAGAAATTGTTGGTCCAGGTAAATTAGCTTTTGTAACCATAACTTGTATAAATGTTGCATCATAATTACCATTATTTATAAATTTATTTAATGAATATTTATCATTATTTTTATCATATTTAACCATAATAATATCAAGTATACCATTTTGATAAAAATCATAAAATACAGCCATAATAGTATCATTAGAAACATCATCAAATGTATTCCATTGAATTTTAAATGTTCTATCAAAACCATTACAATTATTACACTCATCATTTAGTAATAAAAATGTTTTAATTTGATATGTTTTTTTAGATATCAATGTAGCCAATAAATCTGGAAAACCATCAATATTATAATCACCAGCTCTGAGTGTTATCATATCATTGTAAATTTTATTATTATATTTATTTGGTGATAAAAAATTCCACTGTTCATTATTGTTATTTGTAAAATTAATATTTAAATTATAATAACGATTATCATCATAAATAAATATTGAACTATTATTACATATTTTATCATGACAAATTGGTACAATTAAATTCATTTTACCTTTTCTTTGTACATCAAGAAATAATGATTGTCCAATGTGTCCATCATCATCAACATCAGTACCATTTGTCCATGATATATTTTTATATAATTTAAAATTATTATTATTAATATTTTTAAGCCATATCTCAAAATGACTATCAGTTGTTACAACAAGATCAGAACAATAATCATTATTTAAATCTAAAAATGCATTTGCATGTGGTACTCTGATATTTGGTAATTCAATTGCAAATTCATCATTTAATAATTCTTTAAAAGAATCATTTTTATATGTCCAAAATGTTCTTTTATTATTTATATTATTTATACCAAATATATCAACAATCATATCATTATTATAATCAACAATTAATGGCTCACCTTTTATTTTAATATATGGTTTTTTATTATATAAAATGGAACAATTTAATTTATCATTTTTATTATTATTCTTATTACCCCAAATAACATAAATATTTGTTATTTTATTTAATTTATTATTGTCAATTGTTGTTACAAGTATATCCATTAATTTATCACCATTATAATCACCAGGTACAATACTTGTTATTAATTCATCAGTACTACATGTTAAACTTGTTTTTTTAAATAATGGCTCTTCAATTATTGCAAGTAATATATCAAATTTATTTCTATTTTTATCAATTAAAAATATATCAATTAATCTGTCTGAATTATAATCACCAAATGCTGCTGGTAAACTATTTTCAATAATTACATCATAACTTGCAACACTTGATATTACAAAATATATTATTAAAAATATTTTTTTCATTTTTTTTTTTTTATTTTTATGACAAAAAAAAATATAATAATTATTTATTTATGTTTTTTTTTTATTGTTGTTAAATATATATTTATAAAATATTTTATTTTTTTGGTTATTTTATTTTGTTAATAGTTTTTTAACACGAGGTAAATTTATTTTTATTTTTATAATTTGATAACTTGATGAATCACCACTTTTATTTTAATCTATCACATTTTTTTTTTAATGATTATTTTTATTATTATAATTTTAATTAATAATAATACTGTAAATTATACAACGTGATTTGGTTATTAATTTTTGTTTTTTAACTTTAAAAAATAAAATTGTGGTGAAAAAAATATAAAACAGTGAAGAACATTGATGATTCTACAACACAAAAATAACATTATCTGATAATAAAAATAAAAATAAAAAAAAAAAAAAAACTCACGATACTAGTAATGTTTTATTTATGTCAATAATATTTTAAAACTTGGTTTATTTTTTATTTTATTTTTAATGTTAAATTAAAATAAATTGACATTTACATGTATTTTTTATTTTATATAATAATATTAATATATTTATTATCCTCGTATAAAAAAACATGACAATTTTTACTATTAATATTAAATTATCTATTAATTATCAGGTACCTTTTCTTTCATTTTTGCGCCAACAAAATTTTGATTAAAATTATGCAAAATAATTGTAATGCAATGAATAAGAAAAAAAAAAAAATGAAGAAAAGGTGGAAAGGCGTTTATAATTTTTTTTTTTTTTAAATAATTAAATTGACAGCAATACTGTATAACTCAAAATAAAAAAAAAAAAAACAAATATTATTAACTATTAATAATATTGATAATATAAAACGTAGTGAGAAAATTTAAAAAAAAAAAAAAAACATTTGAGAAAAAACTTAAGACAAAGACTAACGAATCAACGTCATAGTATTTAACAATCACAAAAGTAAAAAAAAAAAAAAATTTAATTAATTGGACTACAAATAATAATTATTGTTATTGGCTATAAAATTATCAATCTTTACTCTTTTTTTTTTTTTTTTTTTTTAATTTTTAAAATTAATTATTTAATTGTTCCAAGGACACGCGCAGCATGAATCGCCTGTAATGAAAATAAGATAAAAAATAATTAATTATTTATAAATATTATTTAACTTTTTAGCAATAAAAATAAATAGAAAATAAAAAATAAAAAAATTTATATTAAAAGGTTTACTCACAGCCAAATTTGGATCACCAGCAATTGTTTCATGAGGTCCAGACTTTGGTTTTGGTTTGGGTGGAAGCATTGAATCAATATCAATGTTTAATGTTGGATCTTTAGAAAGTAATTTTTTTTTTAATTCTTCAGCAACTTTTTTAACAGTTTGATAATTAAGCAATTCATTATCACTATAAAGTGGACAACGATCAAGTTCAGTTGATCCTTGTCCACGAAAATGTTCATAATTTGTAATTTTTTTATCACAAAGATAACACATATATGCTCCACATGTACATGTTATTTTATTACATCCTTCTTCTTTGATAAATGTTTTTTTACATTTATAACATACTCTTGATAATGCTTCAGTCATTTTTTCTTCAATGAATTTTCTTGTTTTATCAACTTTACCAACTTCATCACAACGATATGGTACATGATTTAATTCTTTACATTTGATACATGATTCTTTCATACAATCATTATTAAGACATTTAAATATTTTATCACCTTCTGGTGGTATTGTTGCAAAATGACAAAATGGACATGATACTAAACCAGTTAAACCAGCAGCTTGTACTTCAGCAGCTTGACGTTTTTCAAGTAAAATACGAAATTTTGATGGTTTTAATATTTTTTGTAATGTTGCTAAACTAAATTCAGCATCACAATTTGTAAAACATTTAACATGAGTATCAGAATCACCCATTTTAGAATCAGTACCTTTTATAATACAATCATTACAAAATGTATGTCCTTGTTCACATGTTGATACTTTTGATGGTACACATTCATTATCAAAACAACATTGACATTCCAACAATTGATTTTTAGCTTTCATTTTATTATATTCTCGATATTCATTTTCTTTTTTATCTTTAATAAAATTTTCAATAATTTTTATATTTTTAATATATGCAATTTCTTGTAGTAATGGTATATTTTCAGTTGGATAAGGTTGTCCATTTCTAGTTGTTTTCATATCACAACCAATATTAAATAATTGACGTGCAGATAAACTTAAATTATAATGACAATTTTGATATGTTGATGTAACTGTTTTAACTTTATTTTTTTTAAAATGATTTTTTAAAAATTCTGATGCAGCAACAGTAAATTCACATTTTCTATTTGGATTTTCAAAATATTCTTTTGGATCAGGAAATAATTCCAAAAAATCATTAACATCAAAATTATCAGTATAACGTTTTTGTTCTTCAGTTGTTTTTAATTTTGCTAAATATTGTTCTCTTGTTGGATAACTTGGTTTTAATAAATTTCTATCAATATATGATTGTAAATCATCTGGTTTTTTATAATACATTTCAGCAATTTGACGCATATGACCTGGTTCAGAATTAGGAAATAATTCAATTAATTGTTGATAAGAATCATCAACAGTTAATTGTTCATCAACATTATCATTACTACCATCTAAAAGTGATACATCATATTCCCATTCATGTTCTCTTGATAATAAATTTTCAATTATTTGTGATAATTGATTTTCATGTGATTGATTTTTACTCCATTCTTCTGGACAAAAACGTTGTACATATGTTGGTTTTATATTTGGAAACATTGCACGTAATTTAATATATATTTCTTGACAATATTTTTTATTATCTTTATTTGGTAAGTGTTGATTATCATCATTAATACGTATAACTACTGGTTTTATTTTATTACGATTATTATCATCATAATTATCAGTATTTTTTACTAATGAATATTTTTTTTGTTGTTGTAATAAATTTTGTTGGAGTAAATCACGTGTTCTTTGTGGTGCTGGTGGTACTGCTGGTTGTGGTGCAGGTGCAGGTGCAGGTATTTGTGATGGTAGTGGTGTTGCTAATTTTTTACTTTGATGATTTATTAATTTTTGTTGTCTACGCTCAAATTGATCATAAACTGTCTCTATTGTACGAGAACTACTTGGTTCATCATCTTCAAATATATTATTTATAATTTGTGTTAATGTATTTCTATTTGTAGTTTGTTGTTTTGGAATTGTTCCTGTATATTTTTGTAAGTTATCACTATTTGTTGTTTCAATTACTGGTTTAGATGATTTGGTTGGTGTTTTAACTTGAGGTTGTGATAATACTGTATTTGAATTTTTTGTTGATGATTCTTGATGGTTAGACACATTATTTTTATTATTTAATAATGTTGATGTTTTTTTTATTACTGGTACAGAACTGTTATTATTATCATTATTATATTTAACTGGATGGGTTGCTTCTGTTGCTATACTTGTTGACGAACCACTTTCAATTCTTTCTAAAATTTTATCTGTTTGTGTACCAGTTAATACTGGTAATTCTTCTTCTATTATAACTGGTATATTATCAACAGTAAAATGTGTTTTATTTGATTTCATATTCAAAGTTCTTGTAAAATCAACATATTCATTATCATCATCATCATCATCCTCATCCTCATCCTCATCATCATCATCATTTTCATCATCGTCATCATCATGACTATCACATAAAAGAACTGCTGGTCTCATCACAGATGATGCAGCTGCTTCTTTACTTTTTTTTTTTTTTTTCAAATCTAAATTTTTTTGTAATTTTGAAGTTGTTTTCTATAATAAAAAATAAAATAAATTAATAAATTGAGTTTATTTATTTATTTTTTTTTTAAATAAATTCAAAAAAGAAAAAATTAAAAATAACAATGATAATTTATAAAAACATTTATACTATCATTATTATTATTATTATTATTTGTATTATTATTTTTTCAAATAAAATAAACAAATAAATTTACAATTTATTTACATAAAAATAAATAAAAATTTTTAAATTATTATTATTGTTTTAATAAAAATAATTACCTGAAGTTTTGATTTTTGAATTAATGGTTCATCATCACTTGATGTTATATCAATTGTAAAATTTTTTTTATTAATTTTTTTATGACCACTATTTTTATGATTGTTTTCATTGTAATGGTGATGATGATGATGAGGACCATTATCGTCATCAATAAGTTCAACTTCTTGAGGTAATGAACGAAAACCTTTACCTGGAAAATTCATTGTACTTGTTGATGACAATGTTGGATATATTTTATCATCAATTTTTTTGCTTTTAATTATATTACAATCATCACTATCATCACTATAATCATATTGTCTTTTAGTTCCTTTTTTTAAATAAAATGGTAAAAAATTATTTAAATCATTGATAATACGTTTTCTTTCGTCACTTTGTAAATTTAATAAACCATTACTAATTGAATTTAATGTTAATTTATTAATAATATTATATATATCATTTGCTTGACTTTGTATAGTATGTGGATAAACTACATCATCACAATTTACTTTATCTATTAATTTTTTATTATGATCTTCATTAAATGATTTTTCAATTGTATCAAAATGTTTACTACAACCTGGTTGAGGACTTAATGATCTTTGTACTACTGAAGTATTTTTATTTGTTGATAATTTTTCAAAATTATTATTTTCTTTGTATTTATTTATTTCACTATTATTCATTGTGTCTAAATCTTTATTTATTTTATTATTATTATTTTCAATTGATGTTTTTTCAACTAAATTTGATGTAGTTGTTGTTATTTTATTATTTTTATTTTCTTTTTCATTATTATTATTATTTGGATATTGAAAGTCATACTCAATGGAACCATTGGATCTTGTATCCCATATTGGAATGTCTGTCTCATCCATAACAAAATCATCATCTTCATCATCATTATCCATATCTTGATTATTATCATCATCATATTTAGCAGCAGCAGCAGCAAAAGCATTATCATCATCATCATCATCATCATCATCATCATCATCATCATCATCATCATCATCTGTATCTTTATTATCGTCATCTTTATTTTTAGCATCACTGGAACCTCTATTAGTGTCATCATTATCATCATCATCATCATTATTATCATTATTATAATGACTAGTACTTGACAAAATATCTGTTAAATCAATCTCTGCACTAGTATCATGTTTTGTCAAATATGATTGATCTGATGGATTATCTGAACTTAAATCTCCATTAAATTTTGATGACAAATTATTATTTTTAGTATAATTTGATGATGGTGATTGTGATTTTGATGATGTACTATCCGTATCATCATCATCAGATGATGAATTTTCTGATGAAGATTCCATAAAATTTGTATTATTCAGACTATCGTCCTCCATTTTCTTATTTGTTTGTTTGTTTATTTTTATATTTTTATTTTCAATATATATTTATTATTATTATTATGATAAGCCATTCAATCATTAAATTCTTTAGGTAACTAGAAAATACAACAAAAATTAAATTTATTATTTTTAATAAGTAGTGAATAAATGTAAATATACTTTATTGATATTTAATGACTACATATTTTTTTTTTTTTTTTTTTTTTTCAAGTTATTGACCTTGTTAAGAACAAAACCGGTGTTGTTTTGTTTATCTGTAACCTGCAGTATAGTTATAATAAACAGTTATAAACTTTGATTGCACATGTTTTTATCACACACATTTATAAATAATACAAATTTTTTATACACACATTGTCATATTTATTTGTTTATTTGTAACAAAAGGTTTTTGTTTTTTTTTTAATAAGAATTTAGAGAAAATGCCATCTTGTGTGTACTCATAGATTATTTTTTTTCTATATTTTTTTACGCCATTTTGATTATTAAGCGGGAATAATTTAAATGTAAAATAAAAAATTAACCAGGATTAAAATTTAAATAAATAATTACATAGTTATTTATATTAATTATAAAAAATTTTAAAAACTAATTTATTTCATTCATGTTAATTTTAATAATCATTGATATTAATAAATTGTTTTTATTTTTTCTCAATAATTTATAAAAGTTTTAATAACTAAAAAAAAAAAATAAAATAAACAATATATCTTATCACAATGTATGTTATTTTATTTTTAAATATTATAAATAATTAAAAAAAAATAATACTAATGAAAAATTTCATCATTGGTTTATAGAAAAAATAAATTTATGTACAATTTTATCAAATTCTGCAAGTGTAAGTTGTGCATGAAGTCGTAATACTTCATCAGTATCATTATCTTGTAAATATTTAATACCACGATAAAGTGGTAATAAATCTTGACCAAGTTCAACAATTGCATCTTCACCAAGACCACGTAATAATAATGTTGTAACCATAACAGCAGCACGTCTAACTTCTGGTGATTTATCATTTGTTATAATATTTTCAATATGTGATAATATTAATTTTATTTCATTACCCAAACGACAACCAAGTATTTGACATAATTCACCAATACATGAAAGACTTGAAGCACGTATTATATAATCATTATCACATGTACCACGTAAAAAACCATTAATTAATATATTTTTATATAAATATGATTTTTCACCAATTTTTCTAATTGTTTTAATAAGTATTTCACCAAGTTTAACTCTATTTTCTGGTGTTATTATATTTTCATTACTATTATTTGGTAAATCAATAAATACATTAACAAGTACTTCAATAAGTTCATTTGGATATTTTGATGATAATGCACATAAACCATTTATTGCTATTTGATAAATATATGAATCATCATCTGTTAAATTTTTTTGAAATATTGATAATAATAAATCTTTTTTAGCAATTGCTATTGAATCTGATGATTCAATTTTTTTAGTTAATATCATTAAACCGTGTGCTCTAACAGGTAATAATGGATCATTTGTATCATTTAATGCTTTATCAAATTCTTTTTGTTTTTTATCATTAATATTTATATTTATATTATTATTTGATAATTTAATACCTCTATTTTTAATTACATTTGTTAAATCATTTATTATTGTTGATATATTATCATAATTATTTATATTTTTAGTTGTTGTTATTAAATAATTTAAAAATTCATCAAATGGTTGCCAATCATTTGGTTTTTCTTCTTCAAGAATTAATTTAATTAACATTAAACTAACATATAAAATTTCATGATCATTATCATTATTATATTTAATAATATTATTAATTAATAATTTTATAAAATTAAGTATATTTTTTGGATTTTCAACTTGTTCTTTTTGTATATTTTTATTGTATGAAATTTTTGTTAATAGCTTTAATAATTCCATTTTTTTATTTAAATATAATTCTTGATTTTTAATTTTTTTTTCAATTAAATTATTATCAATTAATGATTTTAATAAATAATGAAATAATAAATTTAATAAATCATCATCATTTGATACAATATCATATAAACAATTGACTATTATTTCATATTCAATATTTTCAATTTTTGATATTATTTGTAATCCACCAGATGAGCCAATTTTAAATGTTAATTTATCACCAAAAATATTTTTATTATTATCTGCATTATCATCATCATCATCATCATCAATTTTAAGATATATTTTAAATAAATCATCAGTTAAATTATTATTATTTAATAATTTAATTAATATTTTTTTAACTTTTGTTTTAACAAGTAAAATGCTATTTTGTATTTTAATAAACATATAAAATAATGGTACTGTTATATGTTTAATTAATTTACAAAATAAATTTCTAAATTTATCATTATTTATTGTAAAACATTTGTATAAATTTTCAATACATAATGATATATTATTTTCATTCTGTAATATTAAATTTTCATCATTTATTATAATTTTAGTTGTCAATGGTTTTATAATAATATTTATTATTTTATCTTTACATATATCTGGATAATAATCATAAAGATTTATAATAAAAATTGAAAATATATCAAATGAATTATTAGAATTTTTATATTTTAAAAAATCTAATATTTGTGAACATACTGAGGTAAAATATTTATCAATATCTTGACCATGTGAATTTATTATTAATTTTGTTATAATATCAATTTTATTTTTTGATGTATTTGTAATACCATCAATTTTAAATAATGATGCAATACCAATTGGTTGCATGATTGATTCTATGATATAATTTTTAGCATGTTTACGTAACCAACTTGGTACATTTTTAGATCCACTGTAAACAAACATTTCTCTCATTATATCAGACAATTGACAATTTTTAATAAGTTTATCAAGTTTTTCAGTAAATTCTTTATGATCTTGAGTTAATTTTTTGTATATTTCTTCAGTCATGTGAAATTTTGATGGATTTTCAGGTGGTAATTTTGTTGGTGGAATAAGTGGAGCATATGATAATTGCAAAAGACCACCTAAAATAATACTTAATTGAGTTTGTATAGCAGGTTTTAAAGCAATTTCATCATGACAATCAACAAGAGTTCTTATTGTTGATGATAATCTGTTGTATTTAACCATGTCTGATAAATTTTCTGATGTTAATTGTGACTGAGTACGATTAAAAGCAACTCCAGGCAATAAACATGGTACAATTCCAATTGTAACTGCTTTTTCAATTACAAATTTAACAACTCTATATTGTTTTAAACTCATAAATGTTTCACTTTTTGATAAAACATCAACAGAAAGATGATTTAACAAATATAAAATTGTTTGTAAATGTTGATTATTTATTGTAATATCATTTAAACTTTCACAAATTTTTTTTATTTTTTCATTTTCTTCTGATGATAAATCAAAATCATTATCTGTAAATTAAATTATAAATAATTAGATATTTTATTATAAAATTATTATTTAAACAAATAAATATTGTATTAACCTTTTTCATATTTTTCAAGTTGATAAAAAATATCGTGATGATCCATTTTGTTTTTTATTAATTTTTAAAACAAAAAATTAATTAATTAATTTTCTGATAAATATCTATTTTTGTGTTTTAATATATTTATTGCTAAATTAATTATTTTATTTAAAGTGTCATGTTCAGCTGTAAGTATGTTGTTATTTATTTATTTATTTTTTTTATGAGGTAAAAAAACAATAACAATCAGCCATGTTTTTTTTTTTTTTGGCGGATAAATATGAAACTATTTAAATAAAAAAATAATAAAATAAATATTTTTTTAAAAATTTATTTAAATAATTAATTATATTTTTTATATTTTTATATTAAAATCCAATAAATTTATTATTTTTTTATTAAATTGGTTTATTTTTATCCAACAATTTTTGGTCTTTAATCTGAAAATTCATGAGTACAAAATGATTCAACTCAATTATTTACAAAGTTGAAGTGTCCATTTTTTTTATGTCCAATTTTTACCAAACAATTAAATGTTTATATTATCTGAATAAAAAAACAATGCATTGTTAATAATAATTTTTTAATTATAACGATAAATAATCAAGTAAGTAAAATGATTTTATTTAAAAAATAAAATATAAATAAATTAAATAAAAATTAATCAATTAAATTGAGGTTATTAATAATAATTTTAGTAATAAAAAAAATATAAAAAACATGAGTCTACTGGGAAAAGGATTAAAAACAATATTTCAAGGAATAAAATTAACAACAATAACAATAAATAAACCAAATAATCGTACATATTCAATTGTTGAATCATCAAAAAATTTTTTACAAAAATGTCAAATAAATAATTCAACAAAATTATTTTCAACATCAATAATAAGATTATCAAATGATGAAAAAATAGATGAAATATGTAATATAGGTACAATTGGTCATGTTGATCATGGTAAAACAACATTAACAGCAGCAATAACAAAAGTATTATCTGAAGAAAATGATAGTTGTAAATTTGTACCATTTGATCAAATTGATAAAGCACCACAAGAAAAATCAAGAGGAATTACAATTAATATTGCACATGTTGGTTATAAAACAGATAAAAGAAGATATGCACATACTGATTGTCCAGGACATGCTGATTTTATTAAAAATATGATAAGTGGTGCATCACAAATGGATGGTGCAATATTATTAGTTGCTGCTGATGATGGTACAATGCCACAAACACGAGAACATCTTTATTTAGCTAAACAACTTGGTGTTAATAAAATTGTTATTTTTATCAATAAGGTACATGTAATAATTAAATTAACAATATTTTTTTTAAATATAAAAAATTAATTATTTTTGAAAATGAATAATAATTTAAATTAGTTAATAGGCTGATTTAGTTGATGAAGAATTATTGGATCTTGTTGAAATTGAAACAAGAGAATTATTAACAAATATTGGTTTTGATGGATGTGAAGCACCAGTTGTTAGAGGTTCAGCTCTTCTTGCATTAAAAGGTGAAAAATCACATTATGGTGTTGATTCAATAAAACGTTTGATGAAAGCTGCTGATGAACATTTTTCAGTACCTGAAAGAGATTATGTATCACCATTTCTTTTACCAATTGATAATGCTATTAATATTGCTGGAAGAGGTACTGTTGTTGTTGGTACACTTAAACGTGGTATTATTAAAAAAAATGCTGTTGCTGATCTTCTTGGTTTTGATAATGATACTAAAACAAGTGTATCTGATATTCAGGTAATTAAAATTAATTAATTTATATTTAATAAATTATAAATTAAATATTTAATTTATTATTTTAAATTTTATAGATATTTCATAAAAGTGTTGCTGAAGCAAAAGCTGGTGAAAATATTGGTGTTTTATTGAGAGGTGTTAAATTTGCAAATGTATTTAGAGGTATGATGTTGTGTGCTAAAGATAGTATGGCATCAAGTAATCATTTTGAAGCACAAACATATCTTCTTGATACATCTGAAGGTGGAAGAGTTCATCCATTACCTGTGAGTAATTATTTATTGTTACTATTTACTATAATGGATAAAAAAAAAAATCATTCTTATTATTAAATTTATTTAATTTAGGCTGCTGGACATTGTACACCAATTTACAGTGCAACATGGTCTGTTCAAACAAGATTTGATTTTTTAATTGAAGGATCAAGTAACATGTTGATGCCTGGTGAACAAGCCCAAACAAGATTAACACTTGTTAAAAAAATGCCAATGGTTGAAGGACAATCATTTACAGTACGTGAAAATAAAACAACTGTTGCAACTGGTGTTGTTACTAAAATATTAAAATCAATTCATGTTGTTAAAAATAGAATGAATGAAGTTGTTGTACCAGGTTTAAAAAATAATCAAAAAAATAATGAAAAAAAAGTTAAAAAAAATTAAATAAAAATTAATTAATATTTAAAATAATATTTGTATGTCTTGTTTTTTTTTTAATCCCAAAATTAAAACTATTCGAGTAAATTGAAATTTTAAATTAAAAAAAAGTCAAATTTTAACAAATGAGGTAATACATATTTATTAGCAATGTATCCACCACACAATGTATGACTATTTTCTCTTTTTTTATACTGAATTTGTAGTCAGTGAATTGGTAATTTATTATTTTTTTAAAAATGTATTTTTTTTTTTTTAATGATTATAATTATCGATTACGACATTTAATTAAAACAACTTACAGAATTTGTTTAATAATATAACTGTATTGATGTAATTAACTGTTGTAATAAAAGTCGAATTCGAGGCTGGATGTAGTATAAAGCAAAATTGCAATTACCGTCGTTTTAACTAATGTTTATTTTATTTTTTTTTTCAATTTTTTTTTTTTTATTCTTCTTTATTTAAATTCTTAATGATAATTGATAATGACGACTTTTTACGCGTTGAATGAAGCGAGGAAGTCAGTTACAACTTTCTTAAGTTTAGCATCAGATGCTTCACTGATGGTATTTTCCTTGGCGATGGTGGCAGTCAAATCTTTGTGTGATGATCTAAAAAAATAAATAAATAAAATTAGAAATAATAATTTAATAAAAAATCAAGTTAAAATATATATTTGAAAAATTAAATATTAACCTGATGTGAGCAAGGAATTCTTGTTCAAAGGCAGTGATCTTGGCTGGGTCCATTTTATCAAGATAACCACGGACACCACAGTAGATGACAGCTACTTGTTCTTCAATAGCCATTGGGACTGTAAAAATAAATTAAATAATAATAAAAATTAAAAATTATTTAAATTATTGAATTGATAATTAATTGTTTGTAATAAATAAATCAATAAATAAATAAATAAATAAATAAAAACAATTGAATAATTAATTTACCATATTGTCCTTGTTTAAGAAGTTCAGTAAGACGAACACCACGGTTAAGAAGTTGTTGAGTTGCAGCATCTAAATCAGAACCAAATTGTGCAAAAGCAGCAACTTCACGATATTGTGCCAATTCTAATTTCATTGAACCAGCAACTTGTTTCATGGCTTTTGTTTGAGCAGCTGAACCTACACGTGATACTGAAAGACCAACATTAATAGCTGGTCGAATACCTTTGTAGAAAAGTTCAGTTTCCAAGAAAATTTGTCCATCAGTAATTGAAATAACATTTGTTGGAATGTAAGCTGATACATCACCAGCTTGTGTTTCAATAATTGGTAATGCTGTTAATGAACCACCACCAAGTGATATATTCATTTTAGCAGCACGTTCAAGAAGACGTGAATGAAGATAAAATACATCACCAGGATAAGCTTCACGACCTGGTGGACGTCTAAGTAAAAGTGACATTTGACGATATGCAACAGCTTGTTTTGATAAATCATCATAAATAATCAATGCATGTTTTCCATTATCACGGAAAAATTCACCCATAGCACAACCAGAATATGGTGCTAAATATTGTAATGGTGCTGCATCAGATGCTGTTGCTGATACAATAATAGTATAATCCATTGCACCAGAATCACTTAAACGTTTTACAATTTGTGCTACTGTTGATCTTTTTTGTCCAATAGCAACATAAATACAGAAAAGTTTTTTTTTATCGTCACCAGCATCATTGAAACGTTTTTGATTGATAATTGTATCAATGGCAAGAGCTGTTTTACCAGTTTGTCTGTCACCAATGATCAATTCACGTTGACCACGACCAATTGGTACTAAAGAATCAACAGCTTTGATACCAGTTTGCATAGGTTCTCTGACAGACTCTCTTTATAATTTAATAAATAAAAAAAAAAAAAAATTAATTTAAATTAATAAATAATAATAATAATAATAATTACATAACAATTTAAATAAAAGTATAAATTTAATTAATAAAATTACCTTGGAATAATGCCTGGAGCTTTTGTACCAATACGGAATCTAAGCTTATTATTAAGTGGACCTTTACCATCAATTGGATTACCAAGTGCATCAACAACACGTCCAAGAAGTTCATCACCAACTGGTACATCAACAATAGCACCAGTACGTTTGACAATATCACCCTCCATGATATGTCTATCATTACCAAATACGACAACACCAACATTATCAGGTTCTAAATTAAGAGCCATACCCTTTAATCCAGAACTAAATTCAACCATCTCATCGGCTTGAATATTTTTTAAACCATATACACGAGCAATACCATCACCAATGCTCAATACACGACCAGTTTCTTCAAGATTAGCCTATTAATTATATTTAAATAAAAATAAATAAATATTATTAATGATAATTAATTTTTAACAATATTAAATTATCAATTTTTTATTTTTTAAATATATTATAAACCTACTTTTGTTGTTGACCCCAATATACGTTCTTCCAGGATTGCTGAAATTTCAGCTGATCTCTTGGTGCAACTGACATGATATTTATGAGCTGCATAAGCAGTTGCTGGCCATTTAAACTAAAATAAATAAATTAATTTAATAATTAATAATAAACTTAAATAAAAAATTATAAAAAAAAAAAATAAAATATATAACTATCTATGCTCTGTATTACATAACTCGTGTTAAATTCTGTTTATGTAATATAAAATTATAATGACAATAAATAAATTCAAAGATATAAATTTTATAATATTTTGACATATTTATATGAAAAAAAAAAATACAAAAAAAATATAAATAAATATGTTAGTAGTATTATTAAATTAATTTATATTTAAGTATAAAAAACGAGGTGACCGGTTGACTCCATTGTATAAATGTAAAATAAAAAATGTCGGCACACATGACGTTGAAGAGTAGTAGTAATCTATCGACCAGTAGTTAAAACTCCATAAAAAAATTTATAATAATTCATTGATAACAAATTTATTATTATTATTATATAATATATCAATTAATTTACCTGAATTGTGGCATTTGGTAATTGTTTTGCCACAGATGCAGCTAAACGCAGTGATAAAAGGGCCATGGTTGTGTAATTAAATTAAATGCCCGTATCACTCGGACTACAAATACTTGTTCTAGAGCCGAGGATGTGTAAAAAAAAAATCAGGGATTGTAGACGGAAGAACAAGGTTACTATCTCTTTTTAATATATTTATCATCTCTCTCACACTTATTTATTCATATGCGCAGTTTATTCGATTTTTTAACTGCACAGGATACAGATGTCGCTTTATCAAATAGCATTATTATTAATTTATTTTATCATGATTAATTATTAATTAAGACTTTTTATCATTATATTTTATAAAATATATTTAAATTATAATAAAAAACCTATATATTATTAGATGTAAACACACAATGAATGATTAAAAAAAAAATAAAAAATTATTATAATTTAATAACGCCATTTTGTTATTCGCCATTTTCTAAATAAACGCGGTAAATTTTGAATCGTTTAATTCATCATTTTAAAAAATTTAGATTTATCTTTTTATTTTTTAAGATAAAATTTAATTATTATTTTGAGTAAATATTTATATTTAATTTAAATAATAAACTTTGTAGAAATATTTAGTATTTTTTAAGTTGATTAAATTATTTATTTTTATTTATTTTTATAAAAAATATTGATAAGGGTTTTTTTTTTTATGTGTGTATGTTATAATCAGCTGGTTAACCATTCGACGTCAAAAAAGTTGCGCATTGTGTGACATCCAAGCCATCCTCAAAACACATTTCACAATAAATTTTTTTTTAGATATATATTTTTTTTGTTTTTAAATTTATTTTGGATTAATCCATTGTTTAAAAAATTAATTAATCATTAATAATGTTTTAATAATTAATCAACATTCTTGATGCTAAAAGTAAGTTAATAAAAAAAGAAAATAATATCAATTGTTATAAATAAAAATAAATTATTAAAAAATCATAATACAACAATAGAATTACCCAGTATTTTTATTGATGTAATATTGATTATAATATGACAGTAAAATAATGTATGTCAAAATAAAAAAATTATTTAATTTACAGAAAAATTATCAAATGATTAATCAAGAAATGATAATAATAATATATTAATAATAATATATAAATATAAAAATACATAGGTGTATTATAAAATTATTATTATAATATGGATTCAGCTGTGAGTGAAGCAGAGGTCATTGAAAAACTTGAAAAAGAAGCAGAATCATTAAAAATACGTCTTGATGATGAGAGAAAAAAATTAAATGATGTTACTCGTAATTATTAAAATTTATTTAAAAATATAAATATAGCTTTTATTATAATTTAAATAACAAAAATTATGTTTTTTTTTTTTTTTTTTTTTATAGTTGCTGATGTATCTGATAGACTTGAAAATGTAAATTGGATAAATATAAAACCACGTCGTGTATTAAAAGGACATCAAGCAAAAGTATTATGTTTAGATTGGTCACCAGATAAACGTCACATTGTATCATCATCACAAGATGGTAAAATGATAATTTGGGATGCATTTACAACAAATAAAGAATATGCTGTTACAATGCCAACAACATGGGTTATGGCATGTGCATATGCACCAAGTGGTAATCTTGTTGCATGTGGTGGTCTTGATAATAAAGTAACTGTTTATCCATTAAGTCTTGAGGATGATGTTACTAGTAAAAAAAAAACTGTTGGTACACATACATCATATATGTCATGTTGTGTATTTCCAAATAGTGATCAACAAATATTAACTGGTAGTGGTGATAGTACATGTGCATTATGGGATGTTGAAAGTGGACAATTATTACAAAATTTTCATGGTCATTCTGGTGATGTTATGTCTATTGATTTAGCACCAAGTGAAACTGGTAATACATTTGTATCTGGTAGTTGTGATAAAATGGTATTAATATGGGATATGAGAAGTGGACAATGTTGTCAAAGTTTTGAAGGACATGATTCAGATGTTAATTCAGTATGTTATTTATTTATTTATCTAATCAGTTAATTAATTATAATTATATATTTTATGATATTAATTTTTTTTTTTTTTTTAAGGTACGTTTTCATCCAAGTGGTGATGCTGTTGCAACTGGTTCAGATGATGCAACATGTCGTTTATTTGATTTACGTGCTGATAAAGAAGTTGCTGTTTATGCTAAAGAATCAATAATATTTGGTGCAAATTCAGTTGATTTAAGTGTTAGTGGTCGTTTATTATTTGCTGGATATAATGATTATACTGTTAATATATGGGATACACTTAAATGTCAACGTGTTGCAATACTTTATGGACATGAAAATCGTGTTTCTTGTTTACGTATGTCACCAGATGGTACTGCAATTTCAACTGGTAGTTGGGATACAACTATTAGAGTTTGGGCATAATTTTAATATTATTATTTATTATTATTATTTGTAAATTATATTTTATCATTATCAAGATGTAATAATAATCAAGTACCAACGTGCATTTAAATCAATAAAATTAGATGATAAATATTATTATTATTATAATGTAAATGACACACAATAAGTAGAATCACTTAGAGACTCATATTTATGTACAAATAATAAAATGGTTATTAAATAAACCAAAATATTATGAAAAACAAATCAACAGTATGTAGAGAGAGAGAGAAAGAAAGAGAGTAAAAAAAAAAAAAAGTATTTAATTATTATGAAAATAATAAAATGTTAGTATTTTTGTTTATTATTATTAATAAAAATTCTTTTTTCTTTTACAAAAAAAAAAAAAAAATGTATTATTTATTTAAACAAAAAATATTTTTAAATAAGTATATATCATCTATCATCTAGAGATATTTATTTTTTTTTTTCTATACTCACGATTCCACGAATCAGCTATCATCTCAATGCATCTCAAATACAAACACAAAAAAAAAAAAAAAAAAAAAAATACATCAATGGCTGACAGGATAGTGCAGGATATGGTTGCAATCTGACTCGGCACTTTATGTCAAAAATATTTAATACATAATATCTATTTTAAAAAATAATTTTTTTTCAAATATTTATATAATAAATATAATCAAAGTTTAATTAAAAATGCCACAATATACAAGTGAGTATTTTAAAAAATATATAATTTATAAAATAAATTAATATAAAAAAAAATAACCTAAAAATTAATAAAAAAATAATAATAAAATAATTTATACATAGTCATAATAATTATTAAAAAATTGTTAATTTTATGATTTATTAGTTAAAGTAAAATGGGGCAAAGAGATGTTTCCAAATGTCGAGGTAAATACTGATGAAGAACCAATGTTATTTAAAGCTCAACTTTATGCTTTAACTGGTGTTAGACCAGAAAGACAAAAAGTCATGGTTAAAGGAATGACATTGAAAAATGATGATTGGGGTGCATTAACACTAAAAGATGTAAGTAATTTATATTTTAAATTATTTATTAATTATTATATATATTATAATGATGCTGATATTTAATTAATTACTAATTAATATTGTTTATAATAAATTACAGGGTGCAACTGTTTTAATGATGGGTTCAAAAGAAGAAGATGTACCAGTTGAACCAGTTGTTAAGCCAATATTTATGGAAGATATGAATGAAAGTGAATTAGCAACAGCACTTGAATTACCATCTGGTTTAACAAATCTTGGAAATACATGTTATTTAAATGCAACAGTACAATGTTTAAAAACAGTACCACAATTACGTGATGCATTAAAAAATTTTTCTGGTGGTTTGGCATCAACTAGTGGTAGTGGTGTTGGTGCATTAGTACCAGCACAAAGTATAACTGCTGCATTAAGAGATCTTTATGATGGTATGGATAAAGGTTCATCATTAAGACCAATTGTACTTGTACAAATGATGCATTTAGCATTTCCAAGATTTGCTGAAAAATCAGAACATGGAGGTTTTCAACAACAAGATGCTAATGAATGTTGGACTGAACTTGTTAGAATGTTACAACAAAAATTACCACCAGAAGAAAATAAAAATGTTAATGATAATAATTCATATAAACCAGGTTCATTAATTGAACAATATTTTGGTGGTTCATTTGAAACAGAATTAAAATGTATTGAATGTGATGATGAACCATCAACAAAAGGAAAAGAAGATTTTCTTCAATTAAGTTGTTTTATATCAACTGATGTTAAATATATGCATTCTGGTTTAAGAAATAAATTACAAGAACAAATAACAAAATTATCACCAACATTGGGTCGTGATGCTGTATATACAAAAACATCTAAAATAAATAGGCTACCAGCATATCTTACAATTCAATTTGTTAGATTTTTCTACAAAGAAAAAGGTGCTATTAATGCTAAAATTTTAAAAGATGTTAAATTTCCATTAGAATTTGATGCATATGAACTTTGTACACCAGAATTACAAAGTAAATTAACACCAATGCGTGATAGATTTAAAGCTATTGAAGATAAAAAAGTTGAAGATGCATTAAATAATAAAGATAAAAAACCAAAAGGACAAGATACTGATGTAAAAGTTAAAAAAGAACCATTTTGGTTTGAAAATGGTATGTTAATTTAATTATTTAAATAATATTATGATATAATTATACTTGTTTCTTATATTTTTTATAATTTTTTTTATAAATAGATTTGGGATCAAACAACAGTGGTATGTATACACTTCAAGCTGTATTAACACACAGAGGTAGATCAAGTTCAAGTGGTCATTATGTTGCTTGGGTACGTCAAAGTGGTGATTCTTGGATAAAATGTGACGATGAAACAGTTACAGTTATTACAACTGAAGACATATTAAAATTAAGTGGTGGTGGTGATTGGCATTGTGCATATGTTCTTCTTTATGGACCCAAAATTCTTGAATTACCAATTGAAGAATCAGAATAAATAATTTAAAAATAAAAAAATATGAAATTTAATTGCCAATAATATTAACAATCATATTGAAATATTTCATATTATTTATCATAAAATAATTCATTAACATTCACTGATTAATTTAATTATTTATTAAATGGAAAAAAATTAAAATTTTTCTGTTTAATTAATTTAAAAATATCAGTGATTATTGTTTATTATTATTTTTTTTTATTTAACTGTTTGCAATTGAATAACATCAATGTTTTTCGTAATATTAAAAAGAAAAATGATTGAAAAAAAAAAAATTAAACTGTTGTGTTGTTTATTTAATTGTAATTATTATATATATTTTTTTTTTATAATCTAATTTATAAGTATGATGATTCTGGAGGGGCAAGATTGTTACAATCACATAATCTCAAATCATAATCAGTTTGTTGATAATCTTTGGATCAAATAAATCCTCTACAGTTTTATAATTTTTTTATTAATTATATTCAATTATTATAATAATTAAATTTATTATTAATTTAGTGTTGCCATGAATGTCAAGTTTTTAAAACCAAAATATCTACGTGGATTTTTTAGAAAAATTATAAAAAGGTATTGATTATTATTTTTTTTCAAAAACATTTTTATAATTTAACAATTAATTTATATATAATTTCAATTATTATCTATTATTATTATTGTTTAACAACAATGACATAAAAAAATATGACAATGAATTAATATTTTTAAAAAAATAATTATCAACTATTGTTATCAATTTTGTTTGATAATATATTTAATTAACTTGTTGCATAACAAAAGATTACTATTCAAAATAAAATTGTTAATAAATTTTAAATTTTATTAATAATATTTTATGTAAAATAATAATTATATAGGTATATAAAAATAGATTTTTAAATGTATGAAAATTATCGATTAATCAGTTGTCCCATCATCAACCAGGTGATTTAAAGTTTCCTCGAAAAATCAAAGATTGCCTTGAACTAGAATATATAAAAAATACACAAAAAATTAAGGGGAAAGATTATTCTCATAGGCGGTCCTTTGATATAAAATTTTTTCAAAATAAGAAACAGCATATGTATAGCCCAAAGGAAACAGCTTTTTAAGAAATATTTATTTATTTTTTTTTTTTCTCCCTCAAGCTATCATAATCATAATCAATCTAGGTGGTTTTTTTTTTTTCTCTACAGTTTACTCCATTTTTTTGTCTCAATAAAATTCCAAAATTATTTAAAAAAAAAAAAATTTATTTATTAATTATTAATTATTATAAAAAATATATTTAATTAATTGATATTTATTTATAAAATAAATTAAATTAATAAAAAAAAAAAATTAAAAATCATAGATCGGCAAAGTTCGGGTTCAAGTAGACACACGATCAGAATTTTTTTTTTTTTTTTTTTATTTATTTATATTTTTTTTTCTCCTCTTTTTAGACCCTGCAGCCATTATTATATTTTCCCCTTCACCATCCCTCTCCAACATACAAACACTCACACCATTTTGATCAATCTATATATTTTTTTTTTCTCTTTCAATTTGATATTTGTGTGTGTTTTTCCAGTTCACATTTGTTCACATTCACCATGGATGATTTCACTTTGCATTTTTCTTTAACATTTACATCAGAAAATTTTACGACTGATTGAAAAATTAAATATTATTATTTATAAATATTTTATTTAAATTAACAAAACGTGATACAAAAAAATAAATAAATAAAAATTAAATTAAAAAAGTTAATTGTGAATTTAAATGTGTGTTTAAGTTTGACTTTCTCTCTGTCTTATTGACACAAAAATATATATATTTATCTCATTAATAAATATATTTAAATAATAAATATAATATTCTACAAGTTTATCTGGTTTTTATTTTAAAAAAAATTTGTTATATATTTTTTAAAAATAAATTTGACAGTTGGCTTTGTGATACTGGGCGTGAATTTAATTTAAAAAAAAAAAAAAAATACATAAATTAAATTAAATATAACCTATAAAAAATATTAAAATAAATTTTCAATAATTAAAATATTTATTTATTATTATTTTTGCTAATGTTAATTATTTTTTGTTTAAATATTTTTGTGTATATGTGTGTCTAATGACAGCATGTGTTTGTATGTGTGTATAAGTGAGTGTATCACTCAGTGACAACGATTATTACTCTTTTTTAATAAATAAAAAAAAAATATCTTATATATTCTATTAAATATATAAATTTCAGTGTGTTAGTTTGTGAGTAAAATTGTACAGAGGAAAATGGCGATCAGGTGGAGACAATATTTTGATAATTTTCATATTTATTTATGAATTATGTTAAAAAGAAAAAAAATTTGTACATTGTTATTATTATTTTTAATTATTTTTATTTATTATATTTTTTTATAATTAATTAATAACAATAATATATTTATATAAAAATTAATATTAAAATTGTTATTATTATTATTGTTAATATTATAAACAATAATAACAACAAAAACAAAAACAACAACGAGACATTAATGGTACTACCTGAATCTTGTATTCGCGTCAGATGCGTAAAGAAGAAAGCGACATAATAGAATCACCCACGTATAAATTGAGAAACGCCCCATTGTGAATTATTATTATTATTGTTATTATTATTTAACAATATTTAGTGATTATTATTATTATCATCATCATCATCATATAAACAGAGTTATTTAAAAAATTTTAACTTTAAATAATATTATAAAACAATAACTAATTTGTCAATTTAATTGTTGATTTATTGACAATCAGCTGTGAAATAAATAAAAAAAAATATATATATATATATAGACAATATAATAATAAAATAATAATTGAATGACATTCATTGAATATTTTAATTAGTCATTTATTATATATAAAAAGAAAAAAAAAAGAAAACAAAATGGGTAATTGTTTTAGTAGTCCGACTGATGCCGAAACTGAAAAACCAGATAGAATTGGTAATCCAAGTATTGAAGCTGTTGCACAAGCAAGTCCAGTACCAACACCACCACCAGATCCAATAAGACCAATGCCACAAATACCAGATACAGATGTACCAACAGCTAAAATATTTGTTGCACTTTATGATTATGATGCTAGAACAGATGAAGATCTTAGTTTTCGTAAAGGTGAACACTTAGAAATATTAAATGATACACAAGGTGATTGGTGGCTTGCTAGAAGTAAAAGAACAAGACAAGAAGGATATATACCTAGTAATTATGTTGCCAAATTAAAATCAATTGAAGCTGAACCGTAAGTATTTTTAATTATTAAAAATTTATTTTATTTTATTGTTTTTATGGAAAAAAAATTATTAAAATTATTAATATTATTAGAAATTTTTAGATTCATGTATTTGATTTTCAGGGTTATATTTTCACTTAATTAAATTAATTTATTGTGATGGTTGGTTGATGCCAAGTCCATTTAAAAATTACTTTCCCTATGCATGCATGAAAATATCAAGTTGAATTAAAAAAAAATATATATATACTTATATCTATATAAAATGTTATCTGTATTTTTTAAATAAATTTATTTTAAAATAATTATTTTATTTATAGATGGTACTTTAGAAAAATAAAACGTATTGAAGCTGAAAAAAAATTATTACTGCCTGAAAATGATCATGGTGCATTTTTAATACGTGATTCAGAAAGTAGACACAATGATTATTCATTATCTGGTAGGTTTTACAATTTTTCTTTTTTTATATTTTTAATTATGAAATTATAAAAAAATTATAATTAATAATTTATTTTAGTTCGTGATGGTGATACTGTCAAGCACTATCGTATTCGTCAATTAGATGAAGGTGGTTTTTTCATTGCAAGAAGAACGACATTTAGAAATCTTCAAGATCTTGTTGAACATTATAGTAAAGATGCTGATGGTCTTTGTGTTAATCTCTGCAAACCATGTGTACAGGTAATTATAAAAAAAAAAAACTTTTATATTAATATTATTGATTTATCAATAAATTTAACAAATTAAATATTTATTTTTGATCGAGTTGAAGACCAAGAGCCTAATTTAAATTCTTTTTTTTTTTTTAACTTGTTAAAATCATAAAAATATAACAATTAATTTTATACAATTTTCTATTGTACTATTTGTTTGTTTTTTTTTTTTTTTTTTTTGTTTTTCTGTTTTTGCCTAACTTACCTACTTCTACTACTGGATAATCCTGGTAAATTTTTTATGTTCAAATATGCATTAATATTTTTTGTCTTAATTCATCTTGTTCATAATACATTATTTTTTATTGTTTCATTGTTGTAGTATAAATTAAAAACTCAGGTATGTTAATATTGATAATAAATGAACAAAAAAAATTGTTAAATTTAATATTTAAATAAATGTAGTTATCATTAGCTCACTGTGTCTTCATTCTCGCATCACATTCATGCAAATAATAATTAAAAAATCATTAATTTTAATAAAATATATTGGTACAAGTAAATTTTTATATATATAAAAATTAAATAAATAAATAATTACAGGTTGAGAAACCTGTTACTGAGGGTTTAAGTCATCGTACCAGAGATCAATGGGAAATTGATCGTTCATCACTTAAATTTGTTAGAAAATTAGGACAAGGACAATTTGGTGAAGTTTGGGAAGGTTTATGGAATAATACAACATCTGTTGCTATTAAAACATTAAAAACAGGTACAATGGATGCTAAAGATTTTCTAGCTGAAGCACAAATAATGAAAAAATTACGTCATTTAAAATTAATACAATTATATGCTGTATGTACAATGGAAGAACCAATATATATTATAACAGAATTAATGAGAAATGGTAGTTTACTTGAATATTTACAAGGTAAAGGACGTGGTCTTAAATTAACACAATTAATTGATATGTCTGCACAAATTGCTGCTGGTATGGCATATCTTGAATCACAAAATTATATACATAGAGATTTAGCAGCACGTAATGTACTTGTTGCTGATGGTAATGTTGTTAAAATTGCTGATTTTGGTCTTGCGAGATTAATTAAAGAAGATGAATATGAAGCTAGAATTGGTGCAAGATTTCCAATTAAATGGACAGCACCTGAAGCAGCTAATTACAGTAAATTCAGTATTAAATCAGATGTATGGTCATTTGGTATTTTGTTAACTGAATTAGTTACTTATGGACGTATTCCTTATCCTGGTAAGTTTATTTATTTTTGTTTACATATAAATATAAAATGACATTTATTTATTTATTTATCAAATTAATATTACAGGAATGACAAATGCTGAAGTGTTACATCAAGTTGAACATGGTTATCGTATGCCATGTCCACCAAATTGTCCAAATAATCTTTATGATATTATGCTTGAATGTTGGAACAAGGATCCAATGAAAAGGCCAACATTTGAAACACTTCAATGGAAACTTGAAGATTTCTTTACAATGGAAGGTTCAGAATACAAAGAAGCATCTGGATATTAAAAAAAAAAAAAACATTGCCTTGATTTATGTTTCATTATAAAAAAAAAAAAACAAAACAATAATAATAATAATAATTTTATTATAAAATATATCAATGAAAGAAACTATTTAACAAGTGCGCACACTCATCAAAGACCTGAGGAGTTTAAAAAACAAAAATAACAAAAAAAAATATATAATGATTAAATTAATATCATTTATATATTTTCAAATAACGTCTGTTTTATAGTATTTAATTTTATATTTTTTATTAATAAATAAAAATTATTCTGGCTGCCATAAAATTAGTTATGAAAAAGCAGTAAAAATTATTAAAAAAATATTTTAAAATTAAAATAACAAGTGAATCAAGTATATTGACTGATTAGCATTTTTTTTTTTTTTGTTGTTTTTTTTTTTAAAATGTGTAATTACGTCAATATGTATGAATGAGAATGAAGAATTTTTTTTAATTTTTAACCAGAAATTAATCAGTCATCTGTCAACAAATTATGGCAAAGAAAAATCATTGAAGAAAAAAAAAAAACAATTTGGATTTATCTTAACACAGTCATCATTTTTAAAATGAAAAAAAAAAATAAAATAATTGGATGAATTTACAATTAAGATTACAAAAAATCATGGGATTGTGCATATTTAAATTTTTCATTAACAAAAATTAATAATCAATTTAAATAAATTAATAATTCTTCCAATTTCTTACATGATAATAAATATAATATTATTTTATAAAATTTAACTGCTCCGTCCGATGGACAAACGACAATTATTACTAAAAATTTAATTTTTTTTTTTTTTAAATAATACTCTGAAATAAAAAAAAAAAATATTCTGGTAATTATTAAAGTATGACTGTTATGAATTTTTTACAATATGATAATTTAAAAAAAAAACCAAGCACTGTAAAACAAATAAAAATGCATGAAATAATTTTTTTATAATGTAATTTATCAAAAACTTATTAATCTAAGTTATTATACATATAAAATAGATAAATTAAATTATATATAAAATATATATATTAAATAAAAAAAATAAAAAACGGAGAATTAGTGGTTATTAAATGTTGATTAGATAAACAAAAAAAAAAAAATTATAAATTGAGTTTGTTATGTGTGTGTGTGTGTGTGTGTGTTAATTTTTGCAATTAAAAAATGACAAGAAAATAAAAAAAGGTGTAACTTGTGGCTCTTCCAAAAGAACTAAATAATAATTAAAAAAATTAATAAATAAGAGGCTCACATAGTTAATATTTTGTACTAAAAAAACAAAGTAATGCCTCTAATTTTCGACACATTAATCTCCTCATAAATATAAAATAATAATACCATTTAAAAATATAATAATGTACGTATAGTATTATAAAAATGGCAGAGAATAATTTTAATATTTTATATTGAATTAAAATCTTTGATTAATAATGAAATAATAAATCATTACTCAGATATAATTATGTGTATCTAATTAAACAAAAAAATTTATACAAAGATAAATTTAAAAATAAAAATGATCAAAGTTACGTTCGATTAATTAAATTAATCCTACAAATGTATAAATAATTTTAAAAAAATAAATAGGTATACAACTTTTTTTTTTTTTTATTATATATAAATCTTTTTATTTATTTTATTTTTTTTAATCAATCGAGAACATAAAGTAGGGAACAATCCAAGTGATATTTATAAGCAAAAAAAAGAAAAAAATTATTTACGTATGTTAAAATGAAAAATAAAAAAAATTTATTTTACTGTATGAGTGATAAATGAACAATTTATATTTTATTATAAACAACGACAAATAATTTTTATTTTATTTTTTAAAATTATATATAATATATTTTTTTTTCTTCCATTATTTGGATAATAGATTTTTTTTAAAAAAAAAAAAAGAATGAATAAATTTATATTTGTTTATATATATTTTTTTTAATTAAACAACTAAGGCAGGTTTTTATTTTTTTTTTTAAATAATTAATTTTTAAGTTTTATTCGAATTTTGTGTTCTCGATTGATTATTTATAAAAGAAAAAAAAAAATAAAGACAATTATGTTTTTGAAACATCGACGAATAATTTTGAATATTTGTTAAAAAAAAATTATACCTATAAAATTCCGTCAATTTATCTATGATTGACATCTTTTTTTTTTCTTTTTTTTTACTATTTTATTTATAAATTCTGTAATAATAATAAAACTAAAAAAAGTTATTAAAAAAATATATATTTTGTATTTTAATTATATATTTATTATCTTAGATGTTATTTATTGGTTTATATTTTTGAGATGTTATAAAACTGATAGATGACCTGAAAGAAAAGAAAAAAAAACTTGTTTATATAAAAAAAACTTAGACTAACATTTAAAAGCAATTAGTACGTGGCTGTTTGGTTTTTTATTTCCAACACGAAACTTTCCACTGACTGTTAGTAAATAATATTCTGTTGATGTCAACTAGTCGTAGTCTAAAATAATTGTTTGATTATTGTTTAAAATAAAATAAAATAATTTAAATTAATAGTTAACATTCAGATAAAAATAATAACTTGATCAAGATTAATACAACAATGATGAAGACAATTTATTTTTACATTTTAATTATGATATTTATTTATCATCAGGTAATTATTTTTATATATAAATATAAATTTGTTGTAATAATTTAAATAATATATTTTAAATATTTTTCAGTCAAATGCTAGTGTATTGAGAGAAAAAATTTCTGATGTTGATGTACTCAGTAGAATTGACATGACAAATAATGACCTTTGTACAACAAAAATTTGCAATGACACTGGTAATAAATAAATAATATATTTTTGTATTTATAAATATATACTTATATTTTTTTTATTTGTTTTTTTAATAGCTGCTGTTATATCCAAGAATATGAATAGAAGTGTTAATCCTTGTGATGATTTTTATGAATATGTTTGCGGTGGATATTTAAACTCAACAATAATACCTGATGATAAAATAACAACTGGAATTTCTGACTTAATTCATGATCGAATACAAGAGCAATTAAAAAATATTTTAAATGAAACATCAGAATCACCAAGTGAACCAAGATATTTTAAATTGGCTAAAAAATTGTACAAAATTTGTATGAATAATGATGTAGATGAAAATCAAAGTGTAAATACTTTGTTAAATTATTTAGAACAAATTGGTGGTTGGCCAATTTTAAAAAAAGAACAATGGAATAAAACATTATTTAATTGGACAAATAATATAATTAAAATTGATGATAATAAGAGTTTTTGGATGATGAGTTATTTTAAATTAGATTTAATTGCTGATCCAATGAATAATTCTCAGCATATTATTTATTTAAATAGTTTTTTTCCTGGTGTTTCACGAAAATATATGTTGAATGGTTTTGATGATAAACATGTTAAAGATTATTTTAACTACATGATCAATGTTTCTGTTGCCATGGGTGCTGATAAAAAATATGCTCAAGCACAACTTCAACCAGTACTAGTACTTGAAATGATGCTTGCTGATATAACACATCATCTGGAAGAAGCTCAAAAAAATTTTATTATTTATAATCCATTGACTGTTGGTGAATTGATAGAAATTTCACCATTATTTCCATGGAAAAAATATATTAATTATCATTTAAATATTTCAGTATCTGATGATCAACCAATTATAGTCAGCAGTTTAAATTATTTTAGGCATCTAGAAAATGTTATTAAATTAGTACCAAAAAGAATACTAGCTAATTTTGAAATATGGAAATTTATTGAAAGTAAAGCTTTGTATATGAATGGAAAAATTAAAAATATACAAAAAAATTATGAAATAATTCAAACTGGTACATTGAAAAGTCAAAAACAATGGAAAAAATGTGTTAAAATTGTTTCATCACAAATGCCAATTGCAACAAGTGCATTATATGTAAAAAAAATTTATAATAATGATGTTAAATATAATATTAATTCACTGGTAGAAAATGTACAAGAACAATTTGTTAAAAATTTTAAAAATATCAATTGGATGGATAATATTACAATATCAAAAGCTATAAATAAAGCTAAAAAAATAAGTCGTAGTATTGCTTATCCTGATGAATTACTCAATGATACTAAAATTAATGAATTATATGTTGACTTGGAATTAAATGAAGATACTTATTTAAAAAATATATTTATTTTAAATTCGTATAATCAAATACAAAAATATAAATTATTTAAAAAAACTGTTGATCAAAATTATTGGATATTTTTTGGAAATTTTGTACATTCTGGAAGAGCTGCTTATTATTCACTTTTAAATCGTATGATATTTACAGCTGGAATTCTTCAAGGTGAATTTTATAATAATGATCTTCCAAGTTTTATGAATTATGCTAGAATTGGAATGATAACTGGACATGAAATGACACATGCATTTGATGAAGTAGGAAAAGAATTTGATGAAAATGGATATTTTTTTAATTGGTGGGAAAAAAGTACTGATGATAAATATCAAGATAAAATTCAATGTGTTATTAATCAGTATGGAAATTATAGTGTTAAACAAGTTAATAATATGAAGGTAATAAAAAACTAATTTTATTTAATATTTTATTTATTTAAATTAAATATTTTTTTATTATTATTTTTTAGATAAATGGTATGACTACCAAGAGAGAAAATTTTGCAGATATTGGTGGAATTAAAATTGCATATCTTGCATACGATGATTGGTTGATTAATAATTATAATTTAGAAAAAAAATTACCTGGTTTTTTTAATTTTACATCAAGACAAATGTTTTGGATAAATTATGGTAGTGCAATGTGTGCTAAATATACATCTAATTCATTAGAAGATTCAATTAATTTTGATGTTCATAGTCCATATGAATTTCGAGTCAATGGACCATTATCAAATCTTGAAGAATTTTCAAAAGACTTTGAGTGTCCAATTGACTCTAAAATGAATTCAAAAACAAAATGTACTGTGTGGTAATTTTTTTTTTGACAATAAATTTAATTTATTTTACGTCATTTTTATATTATATAGTTATATAAAATATATTTGTATCAAATTAATCAATTAATAATAAATAAAATAATAAAATAATAATAAAATACGTGAAAATTAAATATTTATTTGTATTGAAATTTCGATTCATTGTCAGTCCTCATTTTTTACACTAATTTAATTTTTTGTTAGATAATATATATTATTGAAATATCAAGGATTGTTTAAAATAACAAAATAAAATAAATAGCTGACAATGAATATCCACTTTAAATCCAAATAAATATTTAATTTTCATGTATTTTATTGTTATTTTGTTAATTATTAATTAATTAATGTAATTATCTATCATTTTATTATAATAAAATAATAATATATATTATTAAAATATCCAGTATTGTTTAAAATAAAAAAATAAAATAACAAAAATAAATTTATAAAATGGTCATTTTGAGCAATTCGGGTTTAAAATTGAATGGAAAAAATCAGCCGATTCTACCAGGCGAATAGAATATGCGAGGAGTATTTACAGTTCTCCTCATTTATCGGCCATTTTATAAATGTATTTTTGTTATTTTATTTTTTTGTTTTAAACAATACTTGATATTTTAATAATATATATTATCATTTTATAATATAATAAAATAATGCATAATTACATTAATTAATTAGTGATAAATAAAATAATTATATTATAATAAAAAACTTGAAAATTAAATATTTATTTGTATTAAAATTGTATATTTATTATTGTCTGTCTTATAATTTTTTTACACTTTAATACAATTATTTAATAATTATTTAATACAACAAAATAAATTATCAAAAATGTATTGTACAAAGTCTTGATGATACCCAAGTTAATTATTGTTTTTCAGCTTCTTAATTATTTCTTAATATTTAATTTGTTCAATATAAATGAAAATAACAAAAATTCACATTTGGATTTAAATAATTTCATTTATTATTATATTAATTTAATACAAATAATACTCGAAAAAATATAACAAACATCAAGCTTATTTTTTTTCAATCAATTTTTAATTTCATGTATGTGTTTCTGTACTATTTCGTTGATTATTAAATGATTAAAAATATTAAATAACTGACAATGAATATACACTTTAAATCCAAATAAATATTTAATTTTCATATATTTTATTGTTATTTTTTTAATTATTCATTAATTAATGTAATTATCTATCATTTTTCTATATAAAATATTAATATATATTATTAATATATCAAGAATTGTTTAAAATAAAAAAAAAAACAAAATAAAATTAAATAAATAAGTGACAATAAATATACACTTTAAATCCAAATAAATATTTAATTTTCATATATTTTATTGTTATTTTTTTAATTATTAATTAATTAATGTAATTATCTATCATTTTATTATATAAAATAATAATATATGTTATTAAAATATCAAGTATTGTTTAAAATAAAAAAAAAAAATAACAAAAATAAATTTATAAAATGGCCATTTTGAGCTATCCATCTTTGAATTTTAATGGAAAAAACCAGCCGATTCTACCCGGCGAACAGAATAAGTGAGGAGTAACTGCAAATACTCTTCGCATATTCTATTCGCCTGGTAGAATCGGCGGATTTTTTTCATTCAATTTTAAACCCGAATTGCTCAAAATGACCATTTTATAAATTTATTTTTGTTATTTTATTTTTTTATTTTAAACAATACTGGATATTTTAATAATATATATTATTATTTTATATAATAAAATGATAGATAATTACATTAATTAATTAATAATTAACAAAATAACAATAAAATACATGAAAATTAAATATTTATTTGGATTTAAAGTGGATATTCATTGTCATCTATTTATTTTATTTTGTTATTTTAAACAATCCTTGATATTTCAATAATATATATTATCTAACAAAAAATTAAAATTAAAATTTTTTGTACAAAAAAGTGTCAAGTATTCGAAATGTGATGTAATGTGACTTTTGAAATAATTTTAATAAAAACGCAATTTTGAAAAATTTAATTTTTTTTTGATTAAAAAGCTTGATATTAATTTATGGGATCACACAAAAGATACATATAATAATAAGGTAAATTAAAAAAAGAACAAAAAAAAAAAGAAAGAAAAAAAATGATATAAAAAAAAAAAACCAGATGCAACAAGCAGCAGCTTGCAAAAAAAAAAAAAAAAAAGAAATTATTAAAAATTGTCGTCAAATTAAACCTAATTATTCACACAAAAATTAGTAAAATTTAATTGCGTTGTAGTAAAAATATTGATTCAATAAAAATAAACGATATATCAAAAATATATAATAAAAAAGTGAATAAATTACTTATGGAGGTTATCCGTCATACAACAACGCTAATTATATAAAATTATATTTTAAATACATCATTAATAGTACTTATATATTGATAAAAAAATAATAATAATAAAATAATCAACAAGTACAATGAATCATCCAAAAAGTGATGCTACTTCAAGGGATGATAAACCATCAACCAGCAAATCAAATGAGGTGATTATAATTTCAATAAAAATAACATTAATTTCTTAGTTATTTTATTTAAAATATTTTTTTAATTATTTTTAAAATATAAATTGAATATATATTATTAATAATTATTTATTTATTATGTTTTTCTTTTTTTAATTTTAGAAAACATCTTCTATGCTTCAAGCATCTAAAAAATGTACAGACAATAAAGAAAACCAAAAAACAGCTGAATCAGAAATGAATATATCACCAGGTATTGTACGTAATGTACCAATAACAATAAATTTAAATGAATTATTGATGAATCAACATAATAATGCAACTGTTGATGGAACATCAGCCGTTGTTCAATGCAAAATTAATTTTTCAATTGCAATGACCACTGATGAATCATCAAAAAGTAATAATAAAACATTAAATTCATCACAAGAAATAACAAAAAAATCAACTAATAATAATTCTGATAATGATAAAATAATTTCATGTACTGATACAATTAATAAAAATCAACCAAATATTAATAATGATGATAATAATTTTGTTTCAATGGAATTATTAGAACGTCAAATTCAACAACATGAAGAACAATTACAAAAATTATTACAAAAAAAAAATAATTTATTATTATTAAAAAATAATAAAAGTTGTGATGATGAAAATTTTGTTGAAATAAAAAAATCAAAAGTAATATGTATTAATGAAAAACATGAAAAACTATCAAATGTAAATACTTCTGAAAAAATATCAAGTACACAAAAAACAACAACAACTGTTCCAGTAGCAACAAGTACTCAATTACCATCAACATCAACAGCAACAGTAACAACATCAGCACCAAAAATTCTCAAAAATATAGTAAAAAAAACAGAAATAAAAACAGTAAATGATGATAAATTTGATAATAATAATTCATGTGATGATAAAACAATTTCAAAAAAAAAATCAAATGGTGAAATATATGTTAATGATGATAACATTAATAAACCAAGTTGTTCTGGTACATCAAGACCAATTAAACGTAAAATTGAAGAACAACTACCACTACCATCACCACCACCAAAAACACGTGATTTACTTCACCAAAATTTATTAAAACAACAAAAAATGAATTTATTAATTCAAAATGATGATAATGATGACGATGATGATAATGATAATGATAATCATGTAAAATTAACAAATGAAAATACTAAAAAATCTTATCGAGAAATATATATTAAACTACATGAAATATTTTCAAATATTAAATCAACATATTTACTAAGTTTTTGTTCAAAATATTTGATTGAAAATTTATCATTTGAAAGCCAATTACCACGACTAGTTGAAAAATTATTATCCAAAGAAAATGAATGGGAATATGATGATAATAATAATAATAATAATAAAAATGATGATGATGATGATATTAATGAACCAAGTGGTTCTGGTACAATAAAATTAAGAGATCGTAGAATTCAACAATTACAACAATTACGAAAAGAACAAAGACAACAACTACAACAACAAGAACAACAACCACCACCAAGAACACGTGATTTACTTCAACAAAACTTATTAAAAAAACAAAAAGAATTAAATATATTTAATAATCTTAATAGTTCTGACACTTCTGATGATGATAATTATCATATTAAAATAAAAAAACGAAAAGTAACTCCCATTGACGATGAAAAAGATCAACAATTATCACCAAGTTCTGATACTTCTGATGATGAATATTTTGAAGAAATATACAATAAATTACATGAAATGTTTCCTAATATTAAATCATCATATATAAAAAGTTTTATTCCAAAAAATTTAAATAAAAATAAACCATCAAAAATATTTAAAATAATTAGAAAAATATTGTCCAATGAGAATGAATGGGAATATGATGATGATAATATTAATACTTGTTATCAACAATTAATTGAATTATTTCCAAATTCAGAACCAAGTTATATGCGTGATATTGCTAAAACTTATAATGGAAATGAAAATGATTTAAAATCATTTATTGAAAAAAATTTAACAAATCCAGATTATCCAACAAAAGAACAATTTTTAAAAAAATTAAAAAAAACTGAAGAACAAAAACGTTACACTGATAATTTTGATGTTAATAATTTTTTAGAATTATTTCCAAATCCAATAGAATATTTTGAAAATAAACAAAGAAATTGTGAATATAATTCTGATTCAATAGCATATTTAAGTCAACAATTTAATAAAATTAAATTAGCAACAATTTCAACAGTATACCGAGATAATAAGTATAATCTAAGCTTAACAGCTTGTCGTTTATTTGAAATTAGAAGTGATATGAATTGTACAAGAAATCGTAACTGGGAACCAACTGAAAATATAAAATTATTACAAGAGATAGCATACATTAAAAATAAACAATTAATTCAACAATGTATCAATGATAAAAAAAATAAAGAAGTTGAAGAATTTAATAAATCAAAAGATAAAAATCAACTATTAGAATGTCAATGCTGTTTTGCTAATGAGTGTGTACCATCAAAAGTATCAACATGTGAACAAGGACATATATTTTGTAATGATTGTATATTGGAAGGTACTGATTCTAAAATGGGTGATTCTGATACTCATGTTAAATGTTTTACAAATTGTGATGCTGAATTTAGTTTAGCAACATTACAAAAAATATTAAAACCATCAAAATTTCGTATTTTACTTGAAAAACGTCAAGCTGCTGAAGTACAAGCTGCTGGTTTAACTGGTTTAGTATCATGTCCATTTTGTCATTTTGCAACAATACCACCAGAAGGTGATAAAATATTTAAATGTCTTAATAATGATTGTATGAAAGAATCATGTATCAAATGTAAAGAATTAAATCATATACCATATCCTTGTGAAGAAGTTGGTAAACTTGATAAAACAAGAAAATTTATTGAAGAAAAAATGACTGAAGCATTATCAAGAGTATGTTATAAATGTAAAAAAACATTTATCAAAGAAGAAGGATGTAATAAAATATCATGTCCATGTGGAGCACGTATGTGTTATCTTTGTGATAAAAAAGTTACAACTTATGAACATTTTCGTGGACAAGGATCAACTGAACTTAATCGTTGTCCACTTTATAGTGATAATGAATTGCTTAATTATCAAACTGTTAAAAAAGTTGCTCAAGAATTAAAAAAAAAATTACTTGCTGAAGATCCAACATTAAACATTGATATTGATTCAATGCTTCCACCCAAACCAAAACCAAAGTCTGGACCTCATGATTCAATTGTTGGTGATCCAAATTTGGCTGTAAGTTTTTTTGTATTATATTTTTTCTTTTTATAAATCAATTTTTATTTTCTCTTATTTTTATTATCATATTTCTTTGCAGGAGATTCATGCTGCACGTGTTCTTGGAACAATGAAATAAATATATTCATAAAATATATAAAATATTGATAAGTTTATCATTATTAATTTTTTTTTTCTTCATTTTTTTTTTTTTTGTGTTTTCGAAATAATATTACGTTAATTTTACTATTTTTTTACTATTCAATTCGTTTTTCAAATTTTTTTATTTTTCTTTTTTTTTTTGTCATTATATTTTTTTACTATAAATATTATTAATTTTTATTAATCCAATATTATTAATCTTTTTTTAATTATCACTTATCATTTTTGTAAAATTATTTTTAAAAATAATTTTCATAATATTAATGTCATAATTAAAAAATAAAACAAAATTATAAAAAATAAAAATAATTTCTTATTATTAATTTCTTTTTTATCAACTAAAATCTACTTATCATTATAATTTTAATTACATCAATAAATTCTCTTTATTTCCTGAGAATTAAATAACAAAAAATAATAATTTTAAAATCAATAAAAAAAAATTTTCTTACACTGACAATAAGCTTACAAATATTACAAAAACAAAAAAAAAAAAAACAATCTAAAAACGACAGTAAAAAAAATTATAAATACTTAAATAAATAATAATAAAATAAAAATATCAAAAAATTGTTATTAATTTTTAACAAATAAATTTATAAAATCATGGTATATATTGATAAATTAAAAACCACATACTTAACAAATTTAAAAAAAACTCTAGAATTAATATTATTGACTGTAGTAAAAATCCAGTTGAATAAATGATTATATATTTTCCTTCTTTTAGCCACTCGTATGTTCAAGTACAATAATAAAATATATATAAAAAAATATACTTATGTACATTATAAAGTGAGTATAGTTTGTTTGATGCCAGATGAACAGGTGCTTGCTTTGGGCGATATTAAACCGGCATTGAGTTACCAGTTGGCTTTGGACATTCATCCAGGACCACACGTGTATCAACAACATACAAATATATTAAATTAAAAAAATTTATATTTAAAAAAAACATATATTAAATATAAATAATTAATCAAGCTATACAACCAAATATTTTAATATTAAATAATTAATATAAACAACAGTGTAATTACAAGCGTCATAGTCAAAGACGGCCATGATGATATCAAACAATTTTTTATTACTATCAAATATAAATTAACAGTGATATAAAAAATAATAATTAATAATTAATATTTATTATTATTATATACATAAGTGACTGTGATTGTAATTGAATAACCCATTTGGGAATAATTTAATTTGATATTATGATAAGAAACGTGCAATCAGAATGCGCGAGGAAGAGCTCGAAATATCACTCAAGGTAAATTAAAAAAAAAATAATAATAATAAATATATTTTAATTTTATGAAATATTTATTGTTTGAATAAAAAAAATTATATATTTATATATACCTCACGCTCATATTTATTCAAAACGAAATTTTTTCATGCGTGCAGTATTTTTCTAGACATGTAGCTGAAGAAAATAATCATATATTTTTCCCCTTTTTATTGATTGAGATATATTTTATTTTTTTTTATTATAAAAATTTTATTTAACTTCATTTATATTCAATTTTAAGGATATTCAGGAATGTTGAAAAATTAATAATTATTATTTTAAAGACTGGTTTTTTTTTTTTATTTTAAAAAATGATGATAAATATTTTTTAAAATATATATTTCGTTTCGATTGCCTTGTGAGTGTGAAGAGTTACTTTCCTGTTTTATTTCTTTGCATCAAATTTAACGGTAAATGCTGTTGTATACTCGGTCCACCAATTCCCACAGGTTGCAAACACTTTATGTGATAAAACCCTTTATAAGACCAATTAACAAACTACATTATAAATTTTATAAATAATTATCAATAAAAATAAAAAAATAAAATAAAAAACTTGTTAACTTTTGATAAAATAATAATTTTTTTTTTAATTTATTTAAATAATTTAATAAATTGTTTAATTAATTATTTAAAAAAAAATATTAAAGATTTATTATATTTATTTTTCTATTTTATAATATTGATGACCTATACTTTGAACTTTATTTTTTATTTTTTTTAAATATTTTTCTATGGACCGGTTTTTTATTTTTTATCTGAAGATGTGTTTATATATATATTTTTTTTTTTTTTCATAGCCAGTTGAACCGTTATTGTCGACACTTGTTATATCAAAAATAAAATAATAATTTTTAAGATATTTTATTGATAAAAATATTAAATAAAAAAAAAAAACAGTTAATATTATTTAATTATTTAAAAGAAATGAATAATTATTTATTTAAGGTGGTTATAGTTGGAAATGGAGCAGTTGGTAAATCATCAATGATACAAAGATTTTGTAAAGGTACATATACAAGAGATTATAAAAAAACAATTGGTGTTGATTTTTTAGAACGTCAAATTGAGTAAGTTTAATAAATTAATATTAAATAAATTAAATTTAATAATAAATGATTTAATTAATAAATTTATTTATAGAATTGATAATGAAGATGTTAGACTTATGCTTTGGGATACAGCTGGTCAAGAAGAATTTGATGCAATAACAGCAGCATATTATCGTGGTGCACATGCATGTGTATTAGCATTCTCAGGTACAGATAGAGATTCATTTGATGCAATACCATCATGGAAATTAAAAATTGAAAAAGAATGTGGTGAAATACCAACAGTTCTTGTACAAAATAAAATTGATCTTGTTGAACAATGTCAAGTTGAACCGTAAGAATTATTATTAAATATTATATAAATATTATATATTTAAATATTAATATAATTTATTTTAATGACAGAGAAGAAGCTGAAAGACTTGGTAGAGCATTGGGCTGTAAATTACTACGAACATCTGTTAAAGAAGATGTTGGTGTTGTCAGTGTTTTTCGTCATTTAGCATCAAGATGTCTTTTAGAAATGCGAAGATGTGATGATGATTATCAAGATGATCTCAATATGTATTCATCTGGACCAAGATCACCCTCTCTTATTAGTAAGTTTTATCCTTTTTTAATTAATTTTTTGTTTTTTTATGAGTTTAATAATCATATTAATTTTTTCATTGTTTTAAATTATTTTTTCTGTTAATATAAAACATTCAATTGTCTAGAAAAATATTAAAACAATAAAATTAATTGTTAATATTATTTTCATTTCGTTTTTTTTTTTTTTTTTTTAAATATATAACAAAAAAAAAAAATAGAGAGTCCCTTGGATTATTATGACAAGTAAGGTCAAGAAGTGAAATTTTTTTTCGCATTAAATTTAAATAGGTATATACATTCCATAAAATATAATGACTTTTGTTTATCCCACGACCTTCTTTGGAATTGTCAATATCCTCATTATGGTAACATGATATCCTTCAAAATATCAAAACATTATTTTCTTTTTATTTTATAACTTATATATATCATTCATTAAAATTATTTATTTTTATAAATAAAACATTGCGTGATTAATAATTATTCAAATAATAAATAATTTACATTGTTTTGACTTTTATTACAATCAAAAATCAAAAACAAAAAATAAATATAATGTGATAAATAAAAATGAAAAAAAAAAAAAAAAAAACAATCTGACGATTAGATTAGTGCTGTTGATAATATTGATTAGAATTTTATTATTATTATTATTTTTTTTAACTGTAGTTATTTTAAATAAAATTTTATTAGCTGGTTTTAATCTGGGTCAATGATTGATGTCACACGTGAACGAATATGTCGTGTTTAAATATTATTTGCTTTCACTTCCTGTCCACTAAAATATAAAACACATCAATAAATATTTAAATCAAATTATTATATTTTTTTTTAAATTATTTATAGGTGCATTTAGTCCTAATGAGTGTACAAGAACAACAGGAAATGGTACAATTGTATTACGACCTGGAGGTGGTAGACAACGTCATCACAAAAAAAAAAGTTTTGTCAAGAATGCATGTTGTATTTTATGAGAAATATTAAATTTCTATTTATAAAATATATAATTATTATATTAATAACTTAATTAAATATAAATTTTTTTTTTTAAATAAAAAAGTCTGCTATATTAAAAAAAATATAATCAAAATAATAAACAAGCTACATGAATTGTTTTTTTTTTTTTTTTTTGAGGCTGTTTTATGAAAACTTAAATAATTTATCATTACAGTATTATAAAACTGTACCTTTTTCATTTAATTTTTGTTTTCTTTGAGTTTGTGTTTTTTTTTTTTTTTACTATGTACATATGTATGTAAATTTTACAATTATTTAATAATTGATAATAATTTTCAACTCATAATTAACACAAATTTTTTTTATCTTTGATTATAATTTTTATGTAAAATAAATTACATTTATTATTTTAGTATATTTTAAATGAATATTATTTTATAATTTATAAGAAAAAATAAATGTGCGATGTTTAACCAAATAAAAAATATAAGAATTTAATTTTATTAGATTTTATTTGTCATAAAATGTCATTTTTTATTTTTTATTTTTCTATAGTTAACATGGATTATTTTTTTTATGTCAATATATATTTATTTTTTCATTATGACCTTCATTTTTGTCAAGGCAAGCTAAATGTCAATGAACTTTAAAAAAAAAAAAATGTCATCATTTAAAAGATGAAAAAAATAAAAAATACTTTTTTTTAAATATTTTTTCTTTTATTATTTTATGCAAACTATCGTCACAATTAAAATGCTTAATTTAATTATATTTTTTTTTAATGATTTATAAATTTTATTTGATGATTATTATTATGTGAATATTGGTTTTAATTGAAAAAAAAAAAAATACATTTAAACTAGTAATTAATTTTATTTTTATATAATTTAATACCCAACCCTTATTATATTGAAATTCTTAACATTTATTTTGTTTTTAATAACAATTTTTCATGTATTTACTTTGTGTAAATAATATTCAAAATTATTGATAAAGAAAAATTTAAATAATTAATTTTTATCACAGGATAATTTAGTAAGTGATTTCAAATTATTATTTTTTTCATTTCAATATAAAAATTAATTATTAAAAAAACAAAATAAAAGAAATAAAATATTAAAAAGATTTTTCACAAGAAAAAAAAAAAATAGTTTATTATTCTTTTAATTATAATTTCATTTTTATAAATAATCAATTTTAATTTTTTTTTTTTCCTTAAAAATTATTTATACATATTACATTGATGCTACGATCGTTTATATGATTAATTCATCAATTTTTTAAATATTTATAAATGTAAATCAAAATGAAAATAATTATGAAAAAATGAAAAAAAAAAAAAGCCAAAATTGAAATATATTTTATATATAATTTTATTGACAAAAAAGTTTTTTAATTTTATTATCAATTTTTAACTAATCAAACAATTTTATTGAAAGAGGAATGCTAAAACCTCGTAATATTTATTTTAAATTAATTGTATTAATTAATTTCAATATTTATATTATCAATTATTATTAATGATAATAATTAAACTGTTAAGTCTTTTTTAATATATAAATTTTACCTGTCAAATGCATTGCATGAATTTTTAATACCCCATGCACAATCATCAATTGACAATGACATTGAATCTCATTGCATTTCAAAAGTATGAACTTTATCAATATAATCAAGAAGACCTTGTAAACGTTTTTTCACACGTTTTTGATCATCCAATGTACATCCTAATATTGCTGTTTCAAATACTTTATCTGAATAACCATGTCCATGTGATGAACATGCACTCATAAATGCAGCACAACGATTTCTTGTTGAACATGGATCATTTTTTAAACCAATAACAAGACTATCAATTAAACCATTTACCTATAATATTATAAATAAATTTAATTATCATTTTTTATTTATTAAAATAATATATTTAATTTAAATTTATATATAGTATATTTTGTACCTGGTGAAGAGCTTCTTGTTGAACTACATCACGTTGTACCTTGACCAACACATCAACAGTCAATGTTCTCATTGAAAGACGATCAGCATATCGTAACACATCATCTTTATCAGCTGAAAAAAAAAAAAAAATATAAAAATTTTATTATTTATTTATTTAAATAAATATAAATTCATTTGTTTTTTTTTTAAATTAAATATAAAATTTAAACATTAAAATTAAATTTGTGATTCATTTTTTTGGAGTAAAATATATTTTTTTTTTTTTTTATAATTAATAATTTGCTGATAAATAAATTATACCTATAATGATAAATATTTAAAACACTTGAATATTCATGAATATTCTAGAATATTATATTGTATTTTCTAGAAAAATCTATAATAATAACAAACAATAATAATAATAATAATTGTGAAATAAAAAAAAAATGATAAAATGAATTTACCTTCTTCTAAAAATGCTAAAATTTCATTTGTTCTTAATGTATCAAGAGTTGTTAACATTGTATCTTTTTCTTCTTCAAGTCTAAGTGCATCACGTCTTAATTGTTCAACTCTTAATTCAATTTGATCAAGTAAATTAACTAACCTATCTTTTGGTTTTTTATATTCACTGTCACTGCTTTCCATTATTTGAGGTATTGAATTTTCCATTTTTATATATATATTATTCAAATAAAAAATGAATATTCAAATTTATTCCTCAATATTTTTTTATTAATTAATTTATTATTTATAATTGATATTTATAATAAATTTACTCCTTTTTTATATGATAATTTGTGTCATTCTTGAAACAAACTGATTTCACAACACAAACTTGTTAAATTAACAAAAAAAAAAAAAAAAAAAAAAAGAAATTTCGAAATTTTCTATTTACGCATGCGAACAACAAACAAAATGGCCGATATTTAATAATATTTCAAAAACAAAGATGGCACTACTTGACAATTTCAACACTTTGATAAATATTTTTCCAAAAGATGTCAATAGTATTTTTTTTGATGTACTCTGCCATGCTTGTCGGCAAGATGGCTGTCCATCGTCAAATGTGATGTGTGATATATATTTTTGTGAGTGTTGTGACAATTTTTGACAATTTAAGTGTTTTTATTATTATAATTGTGTCATAATAATGTGTTTATATTTATTGACAACTGTCATATTAATTATATTGGATCACTAACAAAAGGTAAATTAAATAATATTATTATTAAATTAATTTTATTGTCAATAAAATTAACAATTTTATTTGGCTCGTGCGCAACAAATTATTATTTTGTAACAAAAAAAAAAAAAAAAAAAAAATATATATATTTTAATAATACTTGTATTGAATATAATTAATCATTTATTATTTATGATGATTTATCAAATTTAATTAGTATTTTATCTCTTGAATAATAATTGTTATTAAAACAAAAAATAAATAAAAAAATAAAAATTTTTTTTTTCAAGTTGGGGGGAATATTTAGACACATACGTCATTGAAATTAATAAAAAAATGAGTTCATCATAAAATTTAATTAAAAATATATGTTAATTACAATATTTACACAACAAAAAAATTATTACAAAAAATTATTTCATATTTATGTAATAATAAACTTGTTTATATGTCAATATTTTTTGTCATTTTTTTTTTGTTTATTTTTTTTTTTTTTTTTTTTTTTCAGTAAACAGTAAAAATATTTTCACTGTTTTATTTCGATCGGTAAAACAGTTTATTATTTATAATTTTTTTAGATAGATGGCGTTACTTTGTTAATTTTTTTTTAATTTAAATTTTTCGTAAATATATTCAAATAACAATTATAATTATTTTATTATAAATTAAAATACCGTATATTAAAATTTAACAAATTTATTATAAATAAAATAATGAAATAATTTGACTAATTTTTTAAATGTAAAATATTTTTTGTTCAGTTAAATTCATATTATAAATTAGACAAATGGATAATTTTTTTTAGGTCGATTTTTTTAGACCAATTTGCTTAAAATTCACACTCGAGGAACTTTGATGATATTAATTTAACAAAATAATAATTATACAACATTGAATTATTGTTTATATTTTTTTTGGCATGTTTGATGATATTTAATAATGCAAATTACTTGACTTAATAACTAATGATAAATAAAAATATTTTTTTTTGGATGACAAAATTTAATTGTATATATTATTATGCATAATACTCATAAACCATCATGATGATATTTCGTTCCATTCGGCGAATGCGTAGGTGAAATAGTGATATTTTTGTGTCACCAGTTGTTTCTCTGCCAAAAGCCCAAAAAGATTTATTAAATTCTTTTGTATCTTAAATGATTTTGTTTTTCTTTCTTTTCTTATATACATATATGTAAATATACATTGTATTTTATATTTTTTTTTACATATAAAATATAATTTTAAACATATAATTTCATCTATTTTATATTTTTATACATCTGGTTTTTTCAAAATATATATTTTGGCTTTAAAAAAAATTTTAATAGTTTATATAAATGACGGTCAAGGGTAAACATTGTTTCAACAATTAAATAAAAATAGGGTTAATTTTTTTTATATTTTATGATTTTAAACATAAAACAAATGTGTTGATAATGAAATGCGTTTTTTTATTATATACATTTTTAGATGTATATTTACAAAAAAAAAAAATTTAAAAACAAAATTCTATAAAATAATTTTTATATTCATTTTTTATTGATAAAAAAAAAAAAGCTTCTGCTTAGACGATAAATATTTTTTTTATTTATAAAATCATAAAATAAATGTAAATATATATATGTTTGTGTGTTTGCTTGAATGATGTTGAAGAAATTATTTCAAGATGTGCAGTTTGTCGGCTAAAATCGAGTGATATCAATCGCCATCAGTAAAAGAAGATTTTTCAATATAATTGCAATGATTTCTTGTATCACTCACGGGACTTGAATTCCATCATCCCCATCAGTTTAAATGCCAAATGTTTTTCATTTAAAAAATTTTTTTTATTATTTTTTTTTTTTATTGTATACTCACAAACAAGAGTTATAAACTTTTTGACTGATTCGTATTTTAGACATTTATTCGCGTACGTGTTTGCTTTGTAATCAAAACTCTCTGCTCATCATTGGAATTTTTTAAATAAAAAATAAAAAAAGTTTCAAAAAATTAAAACACAAAAAAATAGTTGTATGTGAAAAACAATATCAGATATACAAGTAGCTAAATTAACTGTTTAATGATAAAAAGACATGTTCCATTGCCAACACGTGCTTTTCATTGGGTCTTTTAAGACCACACACGTTGATATTTTTTGGGTCCAAAAAAGTACTAAGTATTGAAATATATATATATATAAAAAATTAAGAGCAAGGTTTTTGATCAGTGCGTGTAAAATTTAAAACTTAAATAAACAAAAAAAAAAAAAAAATGCACTTGACGACAAACTAAAATACAAGATGGTAAATTCCAACAGTTGTCTTCTGGATCTTTAACTACCTCTTGAATTCGATGTCTTTGTATTTTATTGTATTTATTTTTTTCTTACTTTTTATCTCATATATTTTATGAGCTTGAAAAAAAATTTTGAAATCAAAAACACAAGTTTCTACCATTTTGTTTTTGTATAATATATTTTTTAGCCATTTTGATTTTTTTTTAAATTTAAACAAAAAAATATAATAATGATTAATATTTAATTTAATTTTATTTAAAAATATTTCAAGTATAATAATTTTTAATTTAAAAAATTAAAAAAAAAAATTCTTTTTACTGATGCAAAGAGTATATATATGTTAATAAAATTTCTTCAACTTCAATAGTCATTCATCATATGCTTATTTAAAGTTGTAATAATTTTTTGACCATGATCTTTAGTACAGATATTATTTTAACAAAAAACGATTGCCAATTGCTGTATATATGTATATATATATTATCTCAATAGCAAATGTGTAAGTTGAACATGTAAACCAGACATTGCAAAGCGAGAAAAAATGCTGATTTATTCATGGTTTTTGAAATGCTTGAGGTACTTATAATATATATATATATATGTGAGACAAGTAAAGAAGAATATATAAAATAAAATAAAAAATAAAATTTAAAAGCCCACGCGTTCAATACACATTCAATGCACTACAATAAATAAATAAATAAATAAATAAAGTAATGATGAATTAAAATGAGAGAAAGGTATATATATAATTTCGCACCTGCAAATATATTTTTACAGTCAATGATTATGATCATCTACACACTGAAACTTTGGCTCATTCAATTTTCAACAAAAAAAAAAAATAAATATCTTTCTCAAGGCATTTCTCTTTCATGCAATATTTTTTTAAACCGGAAGTTACATTAAAAATATTGAGAATGACGAGAAGTGTGCCTCATAAAATTCATACTCTAATCAAATTTTAACATGAAAAAAAAAATCTTGATTTTGATTTTTTACTTTCATTCATTTAATTTATTATTTATTTTTTTTAAATTAATTGCTTTCTTTTTTTATATTGGTAAATTTTTTAATTCTGTCATAGTTTTTTAGACTTGAAAAAAATGAATGATTTGATTGAATAATTTTGAAATGAATTATTTGATTTAGTTGAGAATAGAATTGAGGAAATAAAAATACATAAAGAGAGTATTTATGAAATATTTTTTATCAAGATTAGGGTTTATAAAAACAAAAAATTTGCGTGAAATTTAAAATTTGATTAAATTAATTTTTAAATTCAACATAAATTTTCCAACAAATTCTAAAATTAAAATTATCAATTAAATTAAATTAAAATTAAAAAAAAATTATAAAAATTATTAAAAACGAAAAATAAATTAAATACAATCATTAAACTTTACAATGATACAAGCACAGTAAAAATTTTAAATAAAATAATAAAAAAAAATAAAAAAAAATAGTCAAGTTGATGATGGTCATCGACGTAATACATGTCTCAGTGCAGCGGCCTGTTATGTCGTTTGTTTGCCAACTTTATACGCAATAATGCAAACTGCAATTGGTGCCAGGTGCCAGTCTCAACTGCCAACGATAAATAAATATACACATGGTTCGTAATTATCAAAAAATAAAATATAAATAATAATAAGATAAATAGAAAAATATTATAATGATAATATAAAATTTAAAAAAAAAAAAATTAAAAAATTAAAATAAACTTAATAATATTTTACTGTAAAATTTTAAGAAATATTTAATTTTAGTTATTATTAATTATTATTATTTATTTTTCATAGTAAAACATAATTTTAAACTAAAATTAATTTTAATGGTACTTTCCATAATGTGTTTGTAAAGTTGTTGAGTTTATATTTTGTATATATAATTTAAATTTTATTTTTTATTATTTATTTTTATCATATAAACAAGTGTTAAACTAACTTGTGCATATATATTTACAAAATTATAAATAAATACATGTTAATATACGAAAAAAAAATAAATATATATTAACTAGTTTTAATTTTCATAAAATTATGTCTTTTAATTTTGGTGTAACTGAGATCATTTTCTATAGACATTTTAGATATTTACTCTCGGCGCCACACTTGTCTTACATACACCTGTCTAATTTTGTCATCTTGGCAAACTTATTATTTTAAAATTCTTAAAATTTTTATATTTATAAAATCATAAGTGTTTTAATATCTTTATTTGACAATATTTAATTTTTATAAATTACTTTTTATATTATATTGTTTTATTAAAAACACAATTAATATATATTAAATATTTTTATAAAAATTTTATATATTTTAAATAGATTTTTTTTAATTTAATTTATAAATTTATTTAATATTTTTTATTATTATATTATTTAGTTTGTTTGATTGATAATACATTAAATTATTTGTCAGTTATAACAATCGAAATTATTTTACTGTAAATAATAATTGGAATTTTTTAAATTATTTTTTGATTACATTTAATCAGTAATTTTTTAATAATTTTTAGTCGAGTAGTTTTTTAGTTATAGCAATCGAAATAATTCAAATAATAAATAGTAAAACTGTCGAAATTTCGAATGTATATACCAAAAGAAAATATTTTTCATAAAATCATAAAATTATTATTTAAAAAAAAAACTAATTTTAAAATTACTTGTAATTATTATTTAACGTAAAAAAAAATATTTTCATTAAAATTATTTAAAATTTAATAGCATATTCTAATATTTATGACAAAAGCTTATGTAAATAATCATTAAATAAATTTTAAAAATATAAAAAATAAAATATAAATATGATATATAGACATAATATAAAATTATAAATGTCTTTTTTAAAAAACAAGATTGCAACGTTTAATTTTTTTTCAACTCATTTACTATATAAAACATTAAATTTTTATTTCCATTTTACAAACATATATTTACTTATCCATAAAAAAAAAATCAATATATATTTGCAATTATTTTGTTTAATGATCACTTTGCCTCCGGTAGTTTAAAAAAAAAACAATTTTAATTTGTCCTCGAAGTATCTTGATTAGGAATACAACATGATTAAAACGTGTGATAATTATAAACAATATATATTTTTATTTAAAATATCATAATAATTATTTATTACAAAAATATATTTAATAACATAATTATATTATTCAGTAAAAAAAATAAATATAAGTATAAACTCTCAATTGCATTTTTAATTTTTCAAACTTGTTGATGACATCTTTGTTTATTTATAAAAATCATAAAATAACATAACAACTTATTAAAAATTAATAAACTTATTTTAATAAATATTTAATTACAATTTAATATTAAAAGTTTATTATTTTTATATTTTTTTCATTGATATATTAATTTAAATGTTGCAAATTTACATCTAACAACAAGTGGCTATTAAAAATATAAAAAATAAATAAAGTTTAAATTGAATAAATAATAAATTTAAAAAATTAATAACATTAATAAAATATTATATAAAAAATGATAATTGAATTAAAATTTATTATTATTATTTTAAAATTTGCGTATTTAAATTGAAAGCTTTTAGTAATGATTTAATTTATTTATTATTATTTATATTTCTATATGTAAATAATGATAAGGTTTTATAATAATATGCAAATATACATCAATTTAATATGCAAAAAAAATATTAAATAAAATTGTTTATTTTTTATTCATTTTTAATGTACAGTACATAATATAACAGTGTTATTATCAAAAACCGCTACTTAAAATAATAATTTGTAATTTTAATATTGCAAATACAATTTGTAAGTGTTTTTTTCATTTTTTTTTTTTTTTTTATATTAAATTACAGTAACTGATGCAATGTGATATATATGTCAAGTTACATTATTTATGATTGAGATAATCTTATTAAATCTCATCAAAAAAGGATCTTGTATGTAAACCTATGTATTTTTTACTTTTTTATTTTTAATATTTCAATACATGTCTTGTCAGCTCAGTGTCATATTTTTATATTAGAGTATATTTATTTCATTTATTTTTGTTTTTTTTTTTTTTTAAATTTTTTAATTGAAAAATTGCTTGATTATATATTTAATTTTAAAATTATTTTATTGGAAAAATTTGAGAGTTAATGATAATTAAATTAATAAATACTAGAAAATAATTTTGATGTAATTTAATTTTGATTATCTCAGATTTTTATAAAAAATTGTTTTTATCTATTTTTGACAGTTGTCATTAATTTTTTATTGTCTTTGATTTTTGTTGACAATTGTCATTTGTCTTTGACTATTTTAAATTATCTCAAAATTATTTAACAAAAAAAAAAAAAATCTCTTTAATAATTCATCAGTAATTATTGTAATTAAATTTATTTAAAAATTATATTTATTATTATTATTTAAAAAAAATAAATAAATTTATATAATGCTTGTTTTTTTTTAATTTTTGTATTTTTTTAAAATAAGACATTTAATATTGTTTATACAAGATGAAAAAGACCAAATGACTCTTTGGGTCAGTAATATAGCTCAAAATACATGTATTGCATATTTCAAGTACCAACTACTCTTTTTGAGCGTGACATTTTTATTAAATGCCTGCGTTTTATTACAGCTACCAAACGAGTTTTCTCGTTTTCTCTATTTTTTTTTTATACAAGTATATTACTACCCTTTATATTTTATATTTTTTTTATTATTATTACGAAAATTTTATTTATTTATTTATTTAACTCACCAATTTTTCACATTGCGTCAAATGATTTTCTTCAATAAATATATATTCAAACACAATAAATTTGACAGGACTATATGTATTGCGATTGGTTTACGATCAAGTAGAAGGCTTTATCGGTTCTCAAGACGCATTATTGCGAAAAAATAAAAAAAAAAAAAGATTAAAATTGAAGTTAAAATAAAATTAAAAAATATAAAAAAATCGCACAAATATCGTAGGCGTTTATTCTCGATATACTTATATATATATGTGAATGTTAATAAAAAAAAAAAAATTATTTTCTTTTTTATTTATCTGTTTTTTTTATTATTTTTATTTATGCTCAGTTTTTTTAGTTTATGTTTTTGTAATTTTTATTTATTTTATTATTTATTATTTATTTTTTATCAATTTAAAAAAAAAAAAAAAAACTGTAATTTGTTATAAAAACTGTAAAAAAATTAAATAAATAATATAAAAAATAATAGTTACATTAATTATTATAATAAACTTAATTTTTTTTTATAATCACAAAATGTACAATTATTTTTAATTGACGTGAAAAATTTAAAAATATTAAAATGATAAATAAAATTTTTAAAAAATGTAAGAATAAAAATTGTTTTTTTTTTTTTGTAATATTATTAAAAAAAGACAAAAAAAAAATATATTTATATACATTTTTAAAAATTTTATTTTGGTTTATATGATTTTATGAGCCGAGATATTCTATAATCGTCCGCCCACCAGTTGTTTTCCAAGATAGAAGACTATATGTTACTTTCCCTTTGCCTCTTGCATACCCTGAGTTCTTTAATATATACACTTATATTCATTTTCATGTTGACAAAAGTCTAATTTTAGTCAGTGGAACACTGTCACTGATGCTTCACCATGTTACACATATTTTTATTTTTTTTTTTTTATTAATAATTATTTTATTTATATTTTAATTGTCATTAATTTTAAAGGATAATTATTTTGACACTACAAATCCTCTTTTTATTCACAAATTTTTTTAATTTTAAAGGAAAAACTGATATTTAAATTTATTTTCTTAATTAATATTGTTCAAATTATTTTAAATTTTTTATTTAAAATTAATTTTAGTTTGGATTTTTAGTCTTTTTGTTTAATTTTGAATAAATTTACATAAAAATGTATTTTTTTTTCATTTAAATATATTGGATTATTAAATTTAATTTCAAATTAATCTTATTTTTAAAAAAAAAAGTTTTTATTATTTTTTGATATATATTTTTGACCTATTTTTTTTATTTACAAATGAATTTACATAAAAAAATTAATTATTTTTTTTAAATATTAAATTATTATTATTTTGATTTTATTTTTTACTAATTATTTTAAAATTTATTTAAAGTTTTTTATATATTCCGTTATCTTGTTCATCTAAATTACCTTAAAAAATTATTTTGATATATATATTTGACCTCATTTTTATTATTTCAAATGAATTTACATAAAAATTTTTTTTTTTTTATTTATTATTTATTCAAGTATCCAATTAATTCTGTTGCTTTTATTTTTTTCTATTTATTTTATACATATTATTTTCCAATAATCTAATTAATACAAAATTAATTTTTTTAAATATCAAATTATTTCATTCTAAATTTTTATTTTCTACTAAAAAAAAAAAATACTTTTCTATATGACATTTAAATTTTCAAAAGTCAAAACCTGATTTATTCATTTCAATTCTCCATCAATTATTCAAAATTATAAAAAAAAAAAAACAACATTTTATCATAATGTCCACTTAAAAATACCTAAAAAATATTTTAAATATTTTTTTTTTAAAAAAAAAACCAACTAAAATTTATTATATTTATAAAAATTTATTTATTTGACTCAATATTTTGATTCTATAAATATACATATAAATAATATATTTATACGATAATAATTACATAAAAAAAAATGTATTTAATAATGATTAAATGATGATAAATAATATTCCATAAGTTGTGAATTTGATGGGAATAAAACATGTTAAATTAAATGATGCAATAAGATAAATATAAAAACACCATGACCCAGAGATAATTGGGCTGAATCACGTCACCCTGTTTGTTGTGATTTTTATTTTTAATAATAATTATTATTTTATTTTGAACTTTATATAAGCAAAAGTAACACTTAACACACGATGAGTCATGGTGTCCATATGGATTATCAAAGTAAATAACGTAAATAAAAAAGATACTATAAAATAAAATGATAAAAAATTAAATAAAAAAAAAAAAAAATTTACTTGATGATACATCAAGGTGTAACATTATTATGATGATATAATTTTTTGTTTTTTATTTTTAATGTAGCAAAAACTGATATACAAATTGCAAATTTATATATTTTATATAAATAAATATATAAATAAAAAAATAAAAATAATAATTGAATGACAGTGAATGAATATGTTACGAGTATAATTTTGCAATGATTATCCACTTTGACTGATGTACTTAATTTATTTTACATTAAACAAAAGAAATATGAATTAAATTTTTATATCATCTTTATATATATTTTATCATATATACTGTGATTAGTACTTATTATTTATTTATTTACTTTTTTTTTTTTTTTAAATAATTTTTACACCTACAATTTATGTAGTAAATTATTATTTATTTATACTGAAATTATATTATTAAAATTATAAATAAAAGTCGTGTAATTATATTATTAAAATTTATATTAAATTAAATTGTTGTATTGAATTATTTTTATTCTAAAAATGGTTATGATTGTTTATAAAATAACAGACTTTTATTTTATTTTATTTTAATATTTAAATATCAATTTTTTTTTTTTTTTCTATTAAACAATTTGTTTTAATATTTGGTCAAATAATTAATTTAATAAGTCAATTATTATTAAAATAGTTTATTTATTTATTATATATTTTGATTTGATTAAAAATAAATAAATAAATAAAAACTTTTTTATGAGCTTTGCTTCTGGACTTCAGTATGTTGAAAACAATAATTACAATTTTTATTATTATACTCTGACAATATTTATTCGGATAAAAATTACTTTATTTAGTAAAATTGTTATAAAATAGTAAAAAACATAACAAAAACAATGTTCAGTAATTTTTTGATAATTTTTTGTCATCAAGTTTGTCAGTAATAGCAATCGAAACGACTCAAATATTATAGAAAAACTGTCGAAATTTCGAATGTTATACCAAAAGAAAATATTTTATAAAAAAGCTCTTACACTATGATTAAAATTTTTCTACAATTTTTAATCAAACTTGTTATCTAAATATTTTCTTTATAAAATAAATTCATTTTTTTTAAATTTCGAAATGATAAATTGCATAATGAAAATAAGAAAAAATATATAATTGTGTTTATAATATTTCGAGTAAATTATAAAATATGATGATTGATTTTTTATATAAAAAAATACTATAAATTAAATATTATAAAAAATTTAAAAAAAAAAAAATTAATGTAATTACAAATCTAGATATTTTTAATGTGTTTGGGGTTTGTTGTGATGTGGCAGTGTTTATTTTTGTCCATGGCTGAGTCACTCTGCAACTCCCACATATTTTATTTCGCATACAGGTTACATAGCCAGTCAAGTTACCTTCATATGTTGTTATGTACTACTTGTGGTCCAGAGTACTCCGAGTTTGTAATTTTCATTTTCATTTTCATTTTCATTTTCATTTTCATTTTCATTTTCATTTTTTTTATTTTTTTTTTATTTTGTTGTTTCATATTTGTATATGTGTTGCTTTATTGCAACAAGAGAGGACAAAATATACATCAGATTTAATTTTTTTTTTTTGCGTAACAAACATTACGTTCTTTGAATTTATTTATTTATTTATTTTTATTTTTTATTATATTTTATTTAAATCATGGATAAGCTCATTTGTAAATTATATTTATTTATCTGTATGATAAATTTATTTGTATCTTTTTATATCTTAAAAATGATAATATAATAATTTTCAATTTACTTTTAACTTTAATTTAATTTAATTTTATAATGATAAGAAAAAAAAGTAAATATATTTATTAGAATTTCATTGTTGTAATTAGTCCAAAACGACACGCATTTGCTTCTAAAATATTTGTATAAAGCTAATCGTAAATTTATCCTGACACTTTGCATGAAGAATTTAAAGTTTAAAAGACCAAAAAAATAAAATAAAAAATAAAAAATTTAAACAAAATGCCAATTGTAATTTGGACAGTTTTTTAATTGTAAATTTATTTTTTTATTTTTTTTTATATTTAAAATTCAATTAAGATAAGCAACATTTATAATTTTTTAATAATTTTTTTTATATATTTTTTATGACACTTTTGTGGTAAATTAATCATAGAGTATTGTTTTTTTATAAAGATTGAAAATAATATAATAATAAAAAGGAATAAAATGAATATATTTATATAAAAAAAAAAAAAAAAAAAAATTAAATAAATAAATAAAACAACGATGCCACAGTGTTGCTTTAATTTTGGATGTTTTTTTGGCCAGGCCCACCCGGTAGAAACATAGCCAACTATTGCGATTTGGTCTGATGCTTTTGCCCTCGGTTTTTTTTTTTTTTTATATTATTCTTTTCATAGTCGTAAAATTTTACTTAATGTCATTATATATAAGGTCACATACCCAGTTTCTGAACAGTTTAGGCTAAATTTTTTTTCAAGTGCTTTTCACATTTATAAAAAATGAAAAAAGTTTATGTTTTAAATTTTTTTCTAATAAAACAAGGTTTAAATTTAATGAAAAAAATTTAAAATATATAAAAAGTATAATAGTTAATTTATAATTAATTATTTAATGAACCCCTCTCAAAAGCCCAGTTTCTGAACGGCAAATAGTGTCATGTCATAGTTTCTGAACGGAAAATAAACCAATTTCTGAACGAAAAAAAAATACAATTGTGTTTAAATTAAAAAAGTCGAATAACACATATTTTGAGGTTAAACATGGGTTTAGATAGGAGTTCAACAACTAAGCTAGCTACTTATTTACTATACCAGTTATTGAATTCACGATAATTATTTATTAACTTTATTTGAAAAAAAATTATGTATTTAAAAATTAAAGATTATTTAATTCTGAATCGATTACAATAAAAATATATATTATTATATAGTTACTAAATATATATATATTTTTGACAAGCAACAGACAACTCTAGACGTTCAACACTACCACACAACCGAAAAATGGCGTTACTTATAAAGTACGAGTTTCTTGATATTTTTTATTTTTTTTGAGATATTTATAAACTACATTAATTATATACACCGTGTTCATTAGTTTAATGAAAAGTTTTTCTTTCATATAAAATTTTTTTTTTTTATGATAGAGTAAACAATAATTAGTAATTGTAACAAATAGACATTATCGTTCAGAAACTGGGCGGCGTTCAACAACTGGGTATGTGACCTTATATATATACATTATCCTTATTTTTATATAAATACAGCTATTGTTATTTATTTATTTATACTTATTTTTATGAAATTTATTAAAATTTTTTCTATTTAAAAATTTGATAGAAAATTAATTTAATCAAATTAATTATTACAAAATTTAAATTAATTTTTTAAATAAATATATTATATTTATAATTACAAAATATTTTACTCCAAATAATTATTAATTTCTATTCTATGACTTTTTTTTAAATAAAAATTTTTCAATATTTTTTCATTTAAAATTTAAAAAATATTCAACTAAAATTAGCCCTTAAAACTATAATCAAAGTAAAAATTATAAAAATTATTTAAATTAAAAAATGAATAATCATTATGTTAATAAAAAAGAGAAATTTACTTGCTAATTTTTTTTTCACTTTTTTTAAAGATTAAAATATGGAAAAAATATATATAAAAATGTCGTTTTGATTCACAGCTTCCTGTATTCAAATTAATATATTTTTGTAACACTGATGCATATATATTCACACTTGTATATAATTTTTACATTTTTTTTTTTTTTTTTGACAATACTTTTAATTAATATATAATATTTTTTTATATTCCAACACTTTGAATTAATCATTAATATATTTTATTATATTTTTATCTAAAAACGTCAACAAGTTATTTTTAAATATTTATTCAATTCATTTTATAATATTTTATTAATTTTATTATATTTTTTTTCTTATTTAAATTATAATGAAACAGTGAAAGTTACAAATTTTTTAAAACAACTAAATATTATTCAAATAAATAATTATATGACATAAAAAAAATGTATAAAAATTAATAACAGCATATGATTATCTAAATTTTTATAAATATAATTTAATATTATAAATATTTTTTGTTGACAAGTGTGTGGCATAGATATCTATATGATTAATATAAAAATAAAAAAATAAAAAAATATATAAACATAGCTATAAAATATATCTTGAATAATCAGCTGCTTTGCTGATGCGTATGTAGTATTTTGCAAAGATATGACTTACGATTTAAAAAAAATTTAAAAAAAAAAAATGAAAAATAAATTATTCAAACACACAAATATATATATTTATTATTATTATTATTATTTTTTTATTCATCATGATATTAAGTGCAAGCTTGATTGATGCACTCGTATAATTAATATCCCCTGATGTTTTTGATCAAATAAAAAATGACGATAACAATATTTTAAATAAAAAAAATTATGGGAATATAATAGTTGAAATAATAATAAATTTATAAAAATTTATATTTATTTAAAATATAAAAAAATAATAATATATTTAATGAGCTATTATTGTGACCTAGTTGCATCCGGCATCATAAATAAATCCCAAGAATTAAAATCCTAAAACTGCATTTTATTTTGAGTATAAAATACATGTAAATATTGTTATAAATTTTTTATTTTATATATTTTTAAATTAATTTAATAATTTAAATAGATAAATAATTTTTTTATTATAGAAAAAAAATTAAATATATATAATATTATTTATAATTTTTTGTTGATGAATATCATTCCAACTTTTGTGTCCTAGTTTTAGCATAATATGTTTTTTGTTGTATTATTCATAATCTATATTTATTATACAAAATAAAAATTTTAAAACAAGTATTACATGAAGGACATTTTAGTAACAGGTATATTTTTGACAAATAATTAATCAAAAAAAAATTAAAATAATTATTTTTTGACATATTTTTAGTTGTTAAAATTAATTATTTATATTTGATTTTTTATTTAAAAAAAATTTTTATCACAAAATTTAAAAATTATTGATGAAAAAAAGTAAATTTATATGTTAAATATTATTGAGCCAAATTTTAAACTGGATAAATAATAATAATAATAATAATAGTAAATATAATGATGATAAACGTGTGTTGTTCCTATTTTTGCACGAAAATAATTTATGAAAAATATAAAAAAAAAAAAAATAAAAATTTAGAATTCGTATAACATGCATTGTACCACAAAGGCCATCTGTTCATTTTTTAAAAATTTTTTTTATTTAAATTATAAACGTAATAAATGACGTCATTGATGAAATAAAATAACACCCACTTTTATTTAAACTACGAAATGATAGAAAATTTAAATTATAAAAATATAAATTTATTATATTTTAATAAAACAACTGTTAATAATTATTAAATATATTTCTAAAAAATTATTTACAATTAATTTGCTAATTTATCAATTAAAAATTTAATTTTTCGTCAATTTAAATTTCATGAAAAAAAAGCTTTTTTTTTTTTGCTTTTTTTTTTGTTTTAGGTAGGTCTAACATGGTTGTCTAGTATCATAGATTATATCGAGACATATATATTGCATTTGTATATATATTATTGGACTATTGCCCAAAACGCGTCCCGACGCTTTCCGAAATTTTTTTTTAAACCGAAATGAACCGAATTTTAAGGCGTCCCGGCGTCGTGTTATCCGTCAGTGCGCGTGTGAGATGGCTTCAAAGCACTCCCGCGATGAAAACGTTTTATTCTTTACTATTTCTCGTGTTATATACAAAAAATAATTAAATATATAATTTGTGATTATTTAATTAATAATTAAGTGTAATAAAAACATAACTGATTTAATTTAAAATAAACCAAAAAAAAAAAAATAAAAAATACAAGCTAAATAAACAAAATTGCTTGATAAGTAAAAAAAAAAAAAAATTTTTGAAATTTTTAAAATTCTATAAAAAGTGACATAATTTAATAGAAAAAAAAATAATATTATCAAAAATTATATATAAATGTGAAAATTATTATGATTCTGGAGACAATGATCAACATGATGATAATAATAATGATGATGATGATGATGATGAAAATAATAATTAGAAATTTTAATTTAGTGTCCTTGGTACAGAAAGAGAAATGCAATTAATTGCAGGTGTATTATATATTAAAAAAGTGGGCGATTTTACAATGGAAAAATAGTTTTATTAATTTAAAAAAAAAATAAATAATAATAATTGTTTATTGATGATGACGATGATAATGGATTTTATAAATTTATTTTTATTTTTTTTTTCACCCACGAAATTAATTTAACTACAATGATTTATAATCACTTTGTTTATGAATCATATATGTGTACATGAATAGTTTTTAGTTTTTTTAGAAAAAAAAATAAATAAATATTAATAAACAATTTTTATTAAATATTTTAAATTAAAAAATTATAATAATATTATCGACGTATCATTCCCACACACAGCGATGACACACGCTGCATTCCCCCAATTTTAAAAATTCAAAAAAAAAATATATTATTATTATTATTATTATTAAATTATAAACAAAAAATAAATATTATTAATTAATTGGTTTTTTTTTAAATATATAAATATACAAGAAAATTATGAGTAAAAATTGTGAGTAAAACTGAATCAATCAAAAGAAAAAAAAATTTGAAAAAAAATTATCTATAAACTATAAATAATTTATTAATAAAAAACCAAAAATTATTTGTTTCAATAATTTGATGTATAATTGATGTTAAATTATATACAGTAAATTAATGAATAAATATTGATGAAAATTGTGAGTTTATTGTGAACTAGAATAAATGAAATTTTTTGAAAATAATTTTTATATGAAATTTCATAACAAGTGTTTATTTGAAATATAAATAATAATAGTGTTTAGTGAACAATTAAGTTTATAAAATAATTTAATGTTTGATAATATAAAGCTGAAATTAAATAACAAGACTTGTGTTGACCAACGATGGAATATCGGTAAGGTCACGAGGTCAACGCAGAATGCCTGAGCCGAGGGCAAAGCGCTGTAAACACTGTGACGGTACGCCATCATTAAAATTCACCTGATATTATCAAAAATCAGATGTGATGCAACATAAACACATACTAATCCTAAATGTCGGTATTTTATTACTCAAGATGTGTGCTATTTTTTTTTATCTAATAAATTTTAATAAACAAAAAAAAAGAAAAATCTAAAAACTTTTTTTAAAACATTTTTCAAGTGATTTTTCTATTTTTTTATTTTTTTTTTTTTGTGATATTTATATTAAATAATAATTGACAAATTAATACATCAAAAAATGTGCTTGGATTTTAAAATTAATTTATTAACAATAATTATTATCAACTAACAAGTGTGTGTGTGTGTGTTGATGTTTTAAAAATTAAAATGTAATAATAATATTAAAATTTACCTGTTTAAAATATTATATATTATTGAATTTATATATTTATTTTAAATTGTGTTAAAATTACAAAATTTAAATGACAATTTTATTTTGATGATATATATTATTAGGTATATAATGTAATGCATTCATTAAGATAAAAATATTTCATTACATTCCAATTGAATGGCAATTGAATTCATCTAAAAACTCAATGTCTATTTGTCGATGTCTTAAAGTTGTATCTATTTGTATTTTTATCTTGGGTTCATTAACCTCTTTGCATTATAAAAACACAATTAAATTATTAATTTTTTTACAAATTAAATTTAATTAATTAATCTTTAAAAAAATAAAAAATCGATACCAAAAAATATATATATATATATAAATATTGTAAATTTTTTTTTTCTATAATTATTTAGTTTTGTATTTTTTAATTTTTTAATTTTAAAATAATTGACAAGGTGATGATTTGATGATGTTTATTGAGAATACCAAGATGCAATAATATTCAACACACACTCGTCATTCGTCCCAGATACCACTTTAATCCCTCTTGTTTCTTTCTTATTTTTATTTTTATTTTTATTTTATTTTTTTTTAAAAGGCGCCTGTTAAGTTTTGCCAGGTGTCTATACATAGAAACTTTGAACATCAGTTCAAATCCATTAAGGCCAACCCAGCCAAAAATTAAACAGTCTCTAATTTTCAACATTTACTTTCTTTATTTATTCTATATACAAATAATAATAATAATAATAATAATTACATATCTATTTTCTCTTATTATTTCGAATTGTAAAAATTTATTTTAACTTTTTTTTGATATTTTTGTCAAAAATGTGTTGTGTTTCATCATCATTGATGATGATAAAAGAGTGACATGCATATTTTTCATGACAAATCAAATGTCTAGATCTTGCATGGTTTTTATTTTAAAAATTATTTTTTTTGACTAAAAAGACTGCAACGTAATGAATCTTGAAAAAAATTTTGAAATATAAAAAAAAAATATATTGGAAAAGTTTAAAATTGTATTTTTATTTTTAAAAATTTTTTTTTTTAACTTCCGGAATAAATTAATATTAGTAATGATTATAATGAATGATGACTTAATTTATATGTATATTTTTTTAATTTTTTATTTTATAATATTAAAATTTTTATTTCGATTTTTTTGGATTATGTAAAAAAAAAATTTGAATTTTTTATATTTAAAAATTTTTTATTGCTATTATTTAAACTGTCAGTATAATTTTTTTTTTTTTTTGATAAATTATTATTATTATTTAATCATGTTGGTTGTGTAGTTTTTTAAATTTTATTATTTTTTATTATTCTTGTCGATCAGCTACTGCACAAGGCCGTGGTCAAGACATAAATCCGCAAAGTTATCGTGGGCGTTGACAATTAGACGGTTTAACTTGTTCGTGGATAATAAATTCTCTTGCTAAATGCCATTTTGTAAAAAATTTATTATTATTTTTTATATTTCATATCATTTCTTTTATATTTGCTTTTACTTTTTTATAAATAAATAATATATTCAAGAATATTGATAATATATTTTTGAAAATTGTAAATTAAAAATAAAAATATTTTTTTTAAAAATTCTATAAAATATTATTTTATCTAAATTTAAATGTTGATAATAAATAATTTATTTAACAATTTTATTTGATAATTAATTTTTTATATGCGATTATTTATATTTAAAAAAATAATTATTTAATTTAAAAAAAAAAACGAAATAACATCATAAACATTAACATCGACAGCTGTCGATGAAAAATAAATATCTAAATATAGATCAAGTAGTTTTGTACATAGTAGGTCTGTTAATTTTCTAATACCATTTGACATATATTTACAAAAAAAAAAAAAAAAATTTATATTATTAAATTACAAAATTAATTAACAATTTAAAATTTTATAAATAAAAAAATTAACACATAATTTTAAATATAGGTATAAATTACTCAATAAATTATTTTTTTTTATATTAAATTATCTAAATTTATTTGAAAATTTAGTGTCTAAATATTATGAGCAATCACAAGATGTTTTAAACATTTTTAATATTTAATTTCTTATTTTATTTTATTTTTTTTTTTATGTAGCTCATGATGATCATACAAAAATAGGTCAACGATAAAATAATTTTTAACAAATAAATATTTTAAATAAATAAAAAGTCAAGTTATTATTGTTTTAAATAAAAAACAATTTTAGAAAAAAAAAAAAATATATATATAAATTTTTTTCTCTTCCAGCTGTTGTTGTATAATCACTTATTTTTTAAATATAAATTTTAAGTGTTTATAAATCCTTGATTGTATAAATTTCTCCATAATATATATAAATGAATTATTTGATATATTTTATTAATATATTAAATGGAAGTTATGAGATCATTTTTACTAGGCAAAATATAAACCGGAATACATACTCGGAGTAAATTTGCAAGAGTGCCTTTCGAGAGTGTGATAAATTAAACAGTTAGACATCAAAAGACATAGTGAGGTATACGCAAATAAATTTTCACCTCGATGAAAACAAAAAATTATTATTTTTATTTTATTTATTTATATTTATATATTTTTTTTGTTATTTTAATATATATATATTTATATTCTTTATCTCTGTTGCGGCGAAAAAGTTGAACGACAATTTTTATTTTTTGTCTTGCTAACAAGAATAATTTTTTTTTATTATTTTTTATTTTCATTATGCAATATATTATTATGTGTATTTCTATTAAAAATATATATATTCATATGTGTATAAAATAAATACTTGTCAAGAGAGACAAAGAGAGTAAAAAATAATAAATTTCACTTGAAAAAAAAAAAGTTGATTTGAAATTAAAAAAAAACATTTATGTCTGATGATAATTTTTATTAATATTTATTCAAATTATTTATTATTATTATTATTATTATTATTATTAATTTTGTATAATGAATAGAATAAAGTGCAATCCTCAGTGTGCAATCAAAATGCAAGTGAGAATGACAACAATTGAGGCGTGAAAGTTAAAATAACAAGATCCCTTGTGGTACTGTGATTTAATGGCAAAGTGTTTCTTGATGAACATCAACAAAAAAAAAGTATCATTTTATATTTTAAATAAATAATAATTATTATACATGTGTATAAAAATATTTGAAAAAAAAAAAATATAAATTTACTTTATTAAAATGGCATGATATTTGTCGGTATCTTTTGGCAGTGTTGCGATTTGATTATTTATTTATTACGGTATGTACATTGCGTGGGTGTTGTACAGTATTCCCTAATTTTTTTTATTTTTTTTTTTTTTTTGAATTTTATTTTATCTACTTGATTTTCCTTTGAACAAATTAAAAACAAAAATTTATATACATATATTTATTTGGCATTGATCCAGTACTGCGACACCTTACATCTACAAAATTCGTAAATCTATTATATATTTTTTTTTTTTTTTTTACATTTTATTTCATTACATTTTGCTGAGAGACGAATGTCCAATGGTCATTGGTGATTGTATTATTATATTCATTTTAATTTTTAAACTACTTAATATATTTATAAAATCACACATCAACTTGAACTTTTAGAACAAAAAAATCATGGAGGTTTTTAATGTCAAGATTATTTTATTGTCCGTGAATTATATTTTAATTTTTTAAACTTAATTATTTTTAGATATATATATATATATATATAATTTTTATTAATTTAATTTGTAATGTGTTTTGTACAACAGAGGCGTATTTATCTGACTTTCGTTTTACGTAATTAAATGGACATTGTAATATGTATATCAACATCCATTACCGACATGTGTCTCGTTGCAATTTGACATGTGAGTTCTTCCTTGTTAATTTTCATTTGACCGTGAAAATTAATCTTTTAATTTTGTAATTTTTACCTTTTTAATGTTATTTTTATTAATTTTTTAAACTAAATATAAATAGCATAATTTGCGTTGATTTTTATAGTGAAAAAAAAAAAAACATGGTGCAAAGTTTTATTGAAACATAGAGAAAACTGGAAATTTTTTTTTATTAAAAATTTAAAAAAATTGCAAAAAATAAATCCGCCCGAACAGGGACTTGAACCCTGGACCCTCAGATTAAAAGTCTGATGCTCTACCGGCTGAGCTATCCGGGCCGGTACTTTTCGTAATGGCAGTCATTATAAAAGCAAATTTTTGTTTTTTTTGGAATAGAAAAAAAAAAAATCGCTCATATTATGGCAGCCATTACGAAAAGTACCTGCCCGGATAGCTCAGCCGGTAGAGCATCAGACTTTTAATCTGAGGGTCCAGGGTTCAAGTCCCTGTTCGGGCGGATTTATTTTTTGCAATTTTTATTTATAATTTAATTTTTTGTGTATAAACCTTATAATGATGGTAAAAGAGATAAAGATAGACCATCTATTAAAATCACCACAAACAAACCAGGTACAGACCAACTAATACAAATATGTACCACAATTTAATTAAGTAAAATACTTGAGAATTCTAATAGATGAACTATCAAGATAAGACCAACACATTAATGCAAGAATAGATTGTTACATAATTAAACATACAAGAGACTATATAGAAAATTTAACAACAATAAATAGCAAAACAAAAAACGACCTTGCAACAATAAGACAAAATCACAATTATAGAAAAATATTTTATGAATATTTTACGAATGAAACGTACCTAAAATGTAACTCTCAAATTATCAACTTGATCAAACTAAACAAATCAAAAAACAACACTCACTCACTGGCATTTACTAATGACCTAATCGCAGAAGAAACGAAAAAGTTCTCAGCTAAATAACTGAGCCAGAAAATAAATACCACTTACTTGCTCTTTCAATCATCTAATTCAGATTTGCAGCAATGGATCTACAAAATTGTCCTTTTTCCTGTAAAAAAACTGACAATTTTGAAATGAGCCAATTGACGATTGCTTCACAATTTATATTCCAATAGGAATCAAAAAGCAGAAGCAACTCTGATCATAAACTTTAAATACTTTATTCTATTTTTGGCATGGCAGAAATGATCCCTCAAATCGATCCAAGATTAATTTATTATTGACATAACTTGTAGAGCCTATGATACGTCAATTTTTTTTTTACTAGAGCTCAACAAATTTGATGACATTCAATCTAAATATTATTATGACTGCATTAAATCACTTGTTCAATAATAATTTATCCAGATTAAATTCAAAAAAAAAATAATAAAACTCTAGCCAAAATACAAAGATACCAAACTCATAAATTAGAATGATTAAATAATTTTCATTCTACAAAGTAGTATTCTGCAATTTCATTTATAATTAATGTTTCATTTTTTTGGATATCGAGCCAAAATATAAAACTACATATACAAATAATAATTTAACAGACAAAAAATTAACATCATACATACAGAAAAAAAAAAAAAAATGAATCACTCATTTTTAAAGTTTCTGAAATTATTTGATTTTAAAGATGTTTAAGATATTTTTTAGGGGTCACCCTGTCTTAATGTTATACGTCATTTATAAATTTATTTATCTTCTATATATATATTTTTTAAATTAACACATTTTTTTTATTTGTTATTGTTATATGATGATGATGATGATGATGTTGATGTTGATGATGATAATGATGATGTTAGTTTTGTATATTTTTTTTTTTTGGAGGGTACCATGCTGTCTGGTCGATTAATCCATATGATACAAATGGTTCTGCTAATTTTTTTAGTAGGGTATATTCTGACACAAAAAACTAAACATTCATTGCCGGCAGTTGTGTGGTACATTCACCCTGGCATTGCCGTAAAAATAAACGTTTTTGATGTTGTTGAAATACATAGAGGGATTTTACTCAATATCGTTCAACTAATGGCCTAAATTCCAAAGCTTTTTTTTTAATTTTTTTATTTCATTTTATTTTTTTTTTTCATATTTATACATGTCATTATATAATATATTTATTAATTCAGGTGAAGGATTAATTTATATATTTTCAACAATTAATGACAAGTACCTTCATTTTTTTTTTTTTTCTATTTTAAATTCTTAATAATTGTCTTTAAATTTATTATAATAATTGTTGACTTTTTTTGTCACTTCATTCAGCTGGTAAAATAAGAATGTTGTTTATAATTTGTAACGCATTTTGTGGCATTCAAAAAAAAAAAAACTCGTTAAAATGTCCAGGGCAATTTAGTCACTTTCCGCCTGTCACTTGGTATCAAGTTTTTCTTTAAATGCATTTCCGTTTTTTTTATTTCTGTTTACTTCTTTATTTAGTTTTTTAAATAAAGAAGAATTATTACAGAAAAAAAAAAAAAATTATATAATTTTATTTAAATAATTATTCAAAACAAATGCATTAATTTTTTGATAAATTTATCTATTTTTGTTAATTATTTTTGTTAATAATTGTAGCTATTTATAATTAAAATAATTGTTTTTTGTTTTTAACTTGTTTTTGTTTTTATTTTTTAATTCATTATTTTTCTATGAGTAGTGACCTGGATAGGTACCAAAACTAATTCTGCATTAGTCATCTGTGTTTTTGAAAGAATTTTTCTAAAATTATTTAACAATTGTTTATAATTAAATTTATTTCGTAAGAGATATTATCAACTATTGTTTTTTTTTTTTCATTCAAACTTTTATTAATTTAAATTTTAAAATTGATTAATTGTTAATTATTTAAAAAATGACAGTATTAGGATTTTTGGCAATTAGTAATTTTTGGCTAATGACATTATAAATATTAACTGACATTTTTAATTTTATAATTTTCAATTCAATGATTTTCAAAATATATGAATGAAAATTTATTTATAAATTTTATATTTAATCTTTTTTTTTTTTTTAACTTATTATATATTTATATATAAAAAAATAAATAAAACTATTATAATTTTGATGATTCAAAATTGAAAAATTTATAAATTCTTTTTTTAAATATTTAAACAAATTTGCCAAAAAAACATTATTATTACAACAAAATTTTTATATTTTTATAAATTATGAATCATTCATTCATTCATTTATATATTATTATTTATTTATTAGAAATAATAATTATTTAAAGTTTATCCATGAATTATTGATTTTAAATTTTACAAATTAATATTGAATTTGGTCTGATTTATTTGTGATTTATTTTTGGTCCAGATTATTTGAGAAATTAAAAATAATTTTGTCTTTTTTTCTTTTTATTCTCAAAATGGACAGACTAAATGCTAAGTTAAGCACTGAGCTTTAAACGTAAAAATTTTTTTAAGCTCGTTGCTTTTTGCCTTGTATGTTTTAACTTGTTTTTCAACAATTTATAAACCATCATTTTTTTTTTTAAAATAGTAATTTTATTTAGTTTTTGAATTACAGATGGGCGCCAACTAAAATATTCCTATGTGTATATATCAACATGCCCCACATGTTTTAAATGAAAAAATTTTTAATAAATAAATAAATATATATTTAAAAAAAAATTTATAAAATATATAAATTATATTATTTTACAATTTTATTTATTATTTTGATATGTAGTAATAGTTGTCTAGACTGCATTTATGAGTTCATTTTAAATTGGTTAATTATTTTTTATCATTAGTATAAATAAAATATAAAAGATGCATTTTTTTTTTTTTTTTTATGATTATTATTTTATCATTTTATTATTTATTTTATTATTTTGCTTGGAGGCAATTGGTATGTTTGTATAATCGTAACAGCTTTGCATTTTTAAAAATTTTTTTTAATACTTAATTATTTTTTTTTTACCCAGGTGCAAATGTTTTCGGTTGAGACGTTAAACATTCCATGATACTTTTTGTTTGATACGAGCACACGACTGGCATTTTATTTATTTTATTTTTTTTTATTAAATTTTTTACAGTCTTTATTATTTTTTTTTAATTTCAAGTCAATCGTGCGTGACATTATATTGACAAGAAGAAATATATATAAATAAATAAACATTTGATTAAAATAAAAAATAAAAAAATTAAAAGAAAAAAAAAATTAAATCTTTCGTGTTCTGGGCAAATGCATCAATTTTAAATTTGAGTAAATTATGGGTTTGTTAAATTATAGTGTAATTTAAAAAATAAATTGATGTTGTAAATTATATTGATGGAGAATGTTATTAATGATAAATCAATAATTTAAGTTATCAAAAAAATAAATAAAAAAAATCAATGATAATTTATATATGTATTTGTGAATATATGTACTTTAGAATTACTAATTAACATTCAGAAGCTTTTCATCGATATTAAATTGATCATTAATTTATTGACTTGAAATATATTTATTATTTTTTTTTTTTAATTTAATAAATCATGGTAATCATCGTTAATTTTATCAATTATTATATTAATTTTTATTAATTATTTAGTAAATTTGTATAATTTTAAAAAAAATATAAATCGTCTATTAAAATTTATTCATTTTTATTAATTATAAATTTTGAAATATGTCATTTTATTTATAATTATAAAACAATAGAAAATTATTTGTAATTATTTTACTATTTAATTTACAATTTATCATTTCATCAATAAAAATATAAAACAAATTTAAAATAATTATTTTAATTTTTAATTAACATATAAATTTTTTGTTAATAAATAAAATAAACATACAATTAAATTTTTTTATATTTTAATTAATTATATTCAAAATAAATAAACCAAAAAATTTTGCGATTTAGTGAGACAATTATTTTTCATTTCATGTATGAACCCACTCTCATTTCTTAATTAGCCAATATTATATTCGTTGAAAAAATTAAAGAAATTAACATTTTTTTTTTTTTTATTTATAATTTCCATTTTTTTTTCTTTTTTTTTTTTGACTTTAATTTTATTTCTCTCAAGTTTATGCTATTCATATTGACCGTGATTCTCATTGGACCAAGTTTTTTTTTTTTTTCATTAATATTATATGTTTTATCCACACATTGGTGAATAATATAAATTTTTTTTTTTAAATTTTATTTAATTCAAAGTATAAACATGTATATCTGTTTAAATTCAGTCATATAAATTAAGTAGTTTACGGTATACAATAAAATGACACGCCTGTGGGTTTTTTTTTTTTTTGTTGGAAAAAATAAAAATAATATAAAATAATAAAAAAAAAAATATTACGACGAATGAAAATTACGCAATAAAGAAAAGCACATCTGCACTCATTCGTATATATATATTTTTTTTTTATAAATATAATAAATAAACTTTAATATTGCACAAATAAATAAATTTTTTTTCCTTTAAAATTATATTTTTTTATATATTTTCATTGATGATTTTTTATTTATTTGTAAATTTAATAAGAGTAATTTATAAATTAAATAAAATATTTAAATTATTTCAATAATTGAAAATAAATTTGAAATATATTTTTATTGATAAAATATAAATTAATTAAAAAAAATATATTTTTATTTTTTTTATTTTTAAATGAAAATAATGTTTTATGATTTAGTCTGCAAATTTATGTGTAGCTAATGTTATATATATGAATTAAATTAAATTAGTGACTATTGCACTGAGACAACATTAAATTAAAAGAGTTAAATATTTTGCTTCTGGCTGGTTTGGCTAAGTTGGGTGTGCTATTTACGTCTTTTTGACTACTCCAAGTCTGACTCTACTATCTTTTGTATAAACTTTGTATTTTTTATTTTTTCTTATTTTTCATCTTACCCTTTTATATATCTAATACAGCCTCTTTTGGCATGTGTATTTTAATCTTTGAAAAATAAAATCAAACGCAATTATATATATACTAAAATATATAGTTTAAAATTAAAAAAAATAATAAATAAATTTGATATAAATAAATCTAGTTTTATATTTTATATATATTTTTTTTTTTATAAATTCATTTATTGATGATGATGGCTTTAGTAGATTTACATCGTTTTCAAGATATTAAAAAAAAAAAAAATTACATAATTTGTTTGTATTTTTAAATATAAATTTATATATTTTTGAAAAAAAAATAAATATATATATTTTTTATGCAAGATTAATGCAAAATATTCTCAGAAATTTTTATTTTATTCATTTTTTTTATTCACCCACGTTATGGTCATTTTTATTAATTTAATTTATAAAATTATATTTTATTTTTGTTTCAGGTAAGATGATGATTTTTTTTTTATTTCATATAACAATTTTCAATATTATTTTGGTTATTTGGTAAGTCAAAATGACATTTATATATTAAAATAAATAAATAATTAATATATTATTATCAAAAAAAAAAAAAAAAATTATAATTTAAAATTTTTATAAAAAAAAAATTAGAAAAAAAAACAATAAAATGCGTTGTGTAGGTTGTTTATATAAAATTATAAATAAAAGGAAAGGAAGACCTTGAATAGTGGTTAAAAAAATTTGTGCATCATTTATAATATAAATCTAAACATAAAACCGCAAAATAATAATGCTCCCATATAATATAGTTGTAGACGACTGAAATGCCACAAAATTATTGAGGTGATTAGTGATGGGCTGGGCCTTGAGATAGATTGACAAAACCGCGATTCAAACTACATTTTTATTTTTCATTTTCACACACAAAAATATATAAAAATATACAAAATGTATGTAAATTTTTACAAATTAAAAATTAAAAAAATCACATTAAAATTCATAAAAAAAATTTACTATAAAAGTAATAGTGCGATGAAAATTATGTGATAATTCAAATGACCTATTTAGCAAATATGTTGAAATATATTTTCCGGCCTTCAGGATGAGCCCAAGTGTTCATTGGATGAGTGAAAAAATTGAAAAAGCTAAAGATTATTTCTTGAGTGACATGCATGGCCACAAACTACATCATCATCGTCACTCTCATCTAAAAAAAAAAATATATATATATTTTTCTATGTATCTCTCTCATCAGTATATGTTTATTATAAAAAAAAAATAATAAAAATAAAAAAATCTAGTTTAATACAAGTCTACAAAATAAAAAGTCAAATATTTATATTCATTTTTCTTTTTTTATTATGCAACATATTATTTATCACGAAAAAAATATATAAAAATTCCAGTAACATCTTGTCATTATGATTTTTCTATTTTTGTATTGATATATTTTATTAATATGTATATATATTTAAAGTGGCGAGACCAATTTAGATGATATATCATTTAAAAAAAATAAATAAATATAAATACTAAAATAAAATAAAAAAGAAATTATGTGACAAAATTATTAACATAGTAAAAATAATATTATAAAATAATTTGAATTAATTTAAATTTATAATTTTATTATTAGAAAAAAAAAAAAAATTGAAAAATATTTTATAAATTAATAATTGACAATTTAATTTATTTAATTATTATTTTGTAAAATTTTTTTATTATCTAATTAATTATATATTTACTAGTTTATTTATCAAATTTGTCTATCAATTTATTTAAAATTTTTAAAATATATAAAAATTATTAAACAATTAGTATTGGGAACAAAAAAAAAAGTAAAATTACAGTATCTATGAACTTTTAATTTTCTTCTATTTGTGTTTTCATCATCACCCTGTTATATAACCACCCCAAACTGGGGATTGAACTACCAAATATTCAAAGAACGTTACTCACTCAGACGCATTTCTTTTTATAACAAACAGTTAAACTAAATTTTTAAAGCTCAAATTTATTTTATCAACATCTCAAACCTAATTAACTATATTTTATTTAATTACATCAAAAAAAAAATCAGTTTTATATATAATTTTCATTTAAAAAATTTATTAATAAGTTTTGATTTTATATTTAATTTAAAAATTATCATTAAATTCAAATAAATATTAATAAACAAATAAATTTACAATAATGACATAATTTAATGATAAAAAAACAAAAAAATACATTAAATTATTTTTATTCATGAAAATTATTATAGATTCATATAAATTATAATCCATATACAGAATATTTTTTAATTTAAAAAAATTAAATACATAAATATATTATTGACAGATGTGTTATTATTTTTTTTTTTTTTTGAAATTTTTAATTAGCAATTAAATGACCAAATTATTTTAATAAACCCGGCGGCACGCTGAAACTCTCGTGTTACACATTTAACAAATTTATTTTATTTATTTATTTATTTTTTTTTATCTTTATTTATTACAATTTACATTAACCAATTTATTTATTTATAATTAAATTTATTATTTTTTTATACATGTATAAATATTGTAGCACAATTATTTTATTTACGTTTATTATTTGTGTTTTTGTGTGTTTTTTTTTAAAATTTTTTTATTGAATATTTGTGTAAGAATTGATCATTGTCATTCAATTCACGTTCACCCTTTGATCAAACCCCTTTTTTTATATATATTTTTATTTTATTTATATTTTTGTTATCTATCCTGTCACATCTGTATCCAAGTCTGCAATTTGCTTTTACTTGTGTAATATACCACCCGATCGTTTATCCTTTGTGCAACCGTTACATCGTTTTGATTATTACCTGACATGTTTTTTACTTTTATTTATTTATTTATTTATTTATTTATTTATTATCTTGTATTTATTTTTTATTTTACTACAGTTGTGTTGCCACTATGTAACACTGTTTATGTTTTAAAACATACAGTAAAATTATATTTGAAAAATATTTAAAAAAAATAAAATTATATTGTTTTATTTTAAATTAAAAAATTAATTTTATATAAAATATATAATGATAGACTTGTATTTCACTAATTGAAAATTAAAAAATATTTTGGACTTTTTTTTATAAATTTATATTTAATTTTTTTAATTTTATATTTTTATAATTTTTATAATTTATCTAATGAGAATAAAAAATTAATTTTATTAAATTTTTAAACATTATTATAATAAAAATTAGATATTATTAAAAAAATTTCTAGTTGATTGAATTTAAAAAAAAAAAAAAAAATAAAGTGATGAATGACAAGCACCAAGAAATATGAATAATTCTTCTTTTTATTTTTCACTGTGCATGTCCGTCAATCAGTGTCGTTTTTAATATTAAAAATAGATTTTAAAACTGCTAATTTTCTCGCCTTCAAAATTGTCTCATTGTAATTTAAAAAAATATTATTATTCAATTTTTTTAATAAATGAAATAAATATATTAAAAGAAAATTTTATTATATACTATTTTAAATGAACGAATAAATATTTAAACTAAAATTAATAATTAATTTAAAATTATAATTTGGCACTTGAATATATATTTTAAATTTTATTAATTTTAATTTTTGTTAATTACAAAATGTCAAGAAATTACTGAACAGTAAAATTTTCAAATATAAACGAAGCATGATAATGAATTTGATGTGGTTTTTAATAAAATATTTATATTTTTTTTTGATGTTATATTTGGATGACTAAGTGAAGATAATTTACTTGAATTAAATCTATTTCAATTTTATGATAAAACAACTACAAAGTACAAATGAAATATATACTATTTTTTATGTCAAAAAATATAAAAGACAAATTATAATTTTCGACATTTGTTTGATGATTTAATAATGAAAAAAATATTATTAATATACACAAGCACTTAAATTTAATAATAAAAAATAATATATAATTTTTTATATAAGTGACAGACAAAACTATAAAATTTTGAGCTAAAAAATTATTGACTTGGCACAATTTAATAATTTATATATTTCCGGTATAAGGAATTTTCATTCTTAATTTTAAATGTTAATATAAAATTATTTTTAATGTTGCCAAAAATCAATTTATAATTTTTTTTTTAAATATTTATTATTATTATTATTTTTATATTATTAAAAATCATTATTCATTTTTAATTTATACAGTACATTGAGAGAAAATAGTAAATGAAATTATGAAATGTTTTAAACACATGCCAAATTTTTGTAAAATTTTGTATCCCGCTAAGCTTTAAAATATTTTAACCATCTGGCAATCAAAAAATTAAAAAATTAAAACAAAAAAAAAAAAATGGGATAAAAGCATTAATTAAAAATTATTAAATAATTAACATAAAAATCAACAATAAATTAAATAAATTTTAAATAAATATAAAAAAAAAAAATTTCAAAAAATTAAAAAGATAAACAAAAAAAAAGTCTTTAAATCATAAAAAAAAATTAAAATTATTAATTTAATAGGTATTGTTAAATATAATAATGGCATTAATAAAATTATATTTTAAAAGATAAAAAATATATAAATTTTTTATAATAAATATAATATATAATTTGACGATGACGTAAAGTTTGTTTAAAAATTTTCAAATAATTTTAAAATCAAAAATAATAATTCAAGTATGTTATAGAATCGAGATCATGACCCATCTATAATTTTTCATAAATTTATATTTTCTTTTTACATATTTATTTTTTGACTACTTGTTGTTACGTCAAAACATATTATAAACCGACATAATCCTTTCATCTTTTCATGACCTGGTCGTTCATGCATTTCTTATGTCTTTTGTATTTTTCACACTGCATATTCAACTTTAATAATAATAATACATTTTTTTTGTTTTTTTTTTTATTATTTTTATTTTAAAAACATAATTTATTATTTATTCATAAAGTTGATGTGCACATGTGTGTTTTATATTTTTATCAAAAAGGTCCGAAATATTTTTTTGCTCGTTAAATCAATTGAAGTGCAAACATTGTTTACTACTAATAACAATTTGGGCGTAACGAAGAAGAATATTTTTAAAATAATGTTAATAAAAAAGAAAAAAAT